>JAYESA010000004.1:277592213-278159358 GCA_036927795.1 Iris macrosiphon | reverse complement strand
CTTCACCTTGGCTGGTCCAACTAAGCGGACAGTGTACTTCTCTCGAGATTCAAGCTCTTGAACCTGCCAACCTTCGCGTCTGACACTGAAGCTCTTTCGTACACATGCATCCTCGAGCAAAAGATAATGTACTTTACATGTCGTCGATGACCCATAGCTCCCCCAAAACTAAACAAATAGAGATGCACATGTCTCGGATTGAATTTAATGCACACCTTGATCTCCCTCTATATTTGAACTGCTGAAACCAATGTTGCTCCATGAAGCTTCGGCAAACCACCCGTCACAAAAACCAGATATGTGGAACAACCCCCACCAGAAGACCGACCAACTGTTATAGGACCGAAAGACTGACCCTCAATCTTTGACTCACCTCCATTCATTGCTTTATGTCAACGAACCGAATCCTCCTTATCCCTCAAATCTTCTCAATGACTCACCTTCATTCATCGCTTTGGGTCTGTCGTAGGTGGCGGGCAACGGCGACGGGCGATCGCCGGCGGCGGGGCTGTGGCTGGGTGATGGGTTAGGGTTTTTATGTTTATATATATATATATATATATATATATATATATATATATATATATATATATATATATATATATATATATGTGTGTGTGTGTGTGTGTGTGTGTGTGTGTGTGTGTAGAGAGAGGAGGGATGGGGGGTCTGTACGCGGGTTGGGGGGGAGTATTTTAGTTGGGTTTGAGGTTTAGTTAATGGGTAGGGTTAGGGTTTTGGTTTGGGTTTTATTTCTTTTAATCTTTTTCTCTTTATATATATATGTATGTATATAGATATTTAAAATAATTTTGGACCTCAATAAATTTCAGAAAAATTATACAATATACTATTAATAGTTGTACACCCAAAATATATAGTTTTATACAATATTAATAATTAATTAAATACACATAATTATAAATTTATGAATATTATATATACTAATTAGCTAAAAATAAGTAAAAAATACCCTTAATCACAATAATTCAGAATACCAAAAATATTAAATTCTAAAAATCAGGGTGCTTACAGTGACGATTCAATAAACTGCTTACGTCAGACCTCCTTATTCAAGAAATTATTTTTGATTGCCTCCATCATAAAAAATCAATCAGGTGCGAAGTTGCTCACCAATACTACCAACGTCTCCCAGCTTTTCGACAGAGATCTCAAAAGCAGTAGGACCTGAAGCTCATCGTCAATCACATTCTTCATCGCAGACAGCTGATTGATGATATCCTGAACCTCATTCAGATTTTGTGCCATCAAGGCACCCTCCGTGTACTTTTAGTTGATGAGTTAGCGAATTAGAAATGTCTTGTTGCCAGTCGTCTTTCATTCGTACAGCGAATGCAGCTTCTCCCAAAGTATTTTTGCTGAACTCTCCATGGACATGTGATGAAATACTTAATCGATCATCCTTCCATTAACAGATGAATCCAACGATATTTTGATCCAATTATTTTTATTCATCAACAGATTTGTCGCTATCGTCCTCCAACGAACCATACAAATCCTTGCACCATAGTAAATCCTCCATCATTGGCTTCCAAATCATCCAATTCTTTTCTGTGAGAGTGATCATATGTGTGTTCATCTGGTCCGTAAGCATGGTTGCACCTTCCCTCTCTAGAACCTGAGAGTTCTGATACCAGATGTTGGGACAAGCAGCGCCGATACCGCGCTCTGATACCACGTGTCTGAAATTGGCCACAGCGAAAACTAGGCCAACCGACCTAAGATAACCAAGCACCATCTAACCAGAACGCCAAGACAGATAAAATATAGTATTTTCGGTGACTACGTCACCTGGACAAATTATAATCTTTATAACTCCAGGTGGAGATATAAGATTGAATAAAACTATGTTGAATCCTTTGACAAAAGATGCAACCCTCTCACCAAACTCAAGAAGAAAGTAAAAGATTACAACTTTAAATCACTTATCCTACCTGTAGCGATCTTTTTTAACGAAGACGACGACTCTCCGAACAGATCTTCACTTCCAACTGTCTTAGATGGCGAGCCCTTAGAGTAAAGTACAAAATTTTACTTAGATTTTTCGTGGACTTGTTCCCTCAAATCTCTCATCTCTCATGGCAACCCCCTCCCTCCAACACATATAAATAGGTTAAAAAATTTATTTTAGGGTTTAAAAAATTTCCAAAATATCCTATCAACAATCATGGTCATCCATACGAAACCAATGGTGCTGATTAAAACATGAACCACGTCCAGCCCGACTGAACTGATTTCTAACCGAATTTGGTCAGTCGTATGCCTATAAGTTCTATTTGAAACTGGCCGAATTCTGACCGAACTAAGTTGGATCAAATTCAGACCGAACTCGGTCAGATCCTTACAGAACTCATCCAGACTGGATTCTAACATATGTTGAGTTGATTTCATTTTGGTACCAATCACACCCTTCTAGAATCATCACCTGTGGTAATTGGGTGACCTAATCGGATGAATCGGTTACAGTCATCATATCTGTTAAAACAATGTTAATTTTGTATATGTGTTCTTAATTTACATGAATTAAAAAAAGTATGTTTATACGGTCTATTTTCTTAATTAGACAATATAAATAAAGTTTTTGCATTTGGTCAAGTGCTTTTGTTATAAGCATATTAAACTCTAACAAGAAATTTTAAGAAATCAAGTAAAATATAATTGAATGTAAGGACTTGATTCAGTTTAGGCAGGGCTGGTTCCAGCATTTTTGAGGCCCTAGATAAGTCCCAAAAATGAGGCCATCATCCCTCTAGATAACTTTTTTTATAAATCAAAAATCCAAAAAATTCAATCAATCTAAAATGCAATATAATTAATTCTTGAATACACATAAATTATCACCAAGATCCAACAAATTAAGTAACTCCAACTTCTAAAAGAAAAGAGGATAACGATTATAGATTGAAAGAATAAGAAAATAGTATTAAAAGATACTAAGATAGGTCAATGATTAGTAGTCGGCAACTTCTCACTACATCAGGTCGACAACGTCTAACGGCGGGTCGAGTCGCAAAGGACGATGGGTTAACGGTTGCAATTGGTGATCGTAAGCGAAATGTCAAGTACAGTGCTAAAGAAAGAGTCAATGCGATAATGGTCCTTTCACTGGCTTGCAGTCTTAATAGGACCTAAATTTCTATTTTCTAATAATTAATAATTCAAAAAATTGAGGTCCTTCAGGAAAGGAGGTCCTAGGCGGCTATCTGGCCCGCCTCCCCTGTAGGAGTTGGCTCGGATTTTAGGTATCAAAACTCTGATAATTAAATTTCTATATGTTATTGTAATCACTTGATCTGTGAATTGTATGTTGGTTGTAACAATTTTGTGAATACAATTGTAGCCATTTTACCTTTAGTAAAACTCCCCCGGGGTAATTTGCCCTACTTCTCAGTTATCACTCCAAAAAAATAAATATCATTCTTATATAACAAAGGATTTATATAGCTGATGCAGTTAAAAAAATTGCACGAATGGACATCAAATACTAATGTTCATTGATTTATGCTATCAGTTTTGATATATATATATATATATATTATTTTTCCGAAGTTAAAGAGAACAAAGAAACCAAAATAAATTATTACCGGCCTCCGGGAAAGTCGTGCACGAAGCACTGCCCTAAGAGTTGATCCGAGGTTTATGTGCAGACGTTTCTCGGAAGCTCCTAGTGGTAAAATCCCCTGACTACCGGGTTCTCTTCGTCGCACACAACTCTGAGAGAGAGACTGAACTTAGCTATGCCCAAAGCAAGGATTCAGAGATCTGAATGTGGTTCGAGAGAAAATTGAAAGAGAGGTTTCACGTAGGATAATTTTCTGTAAAGAAAGAAGGAGGAGGTGACCGCAATATAAAGGCAGACCAAAGACACAGCCAACTGACAAGAGATTAATTGGCTCTTAAAACTAGCCATTAAAGAGAAATAATAAAAGGAAATAAACGTGAAGGAATGGCTGTCAAAAGAGCTGTTACAAGGGTTCAACGAACCTGGATATGGTGCCTCTACGTTTAAATTTGAATGAGTCAAATGGTTCAAAAAATTAAGAGGAGCAAAAAGATTTTTTGGATCCCAGCCCGAACCCGAAGAGTAAATTGGATCGGCATTCGGCGCTCGTAGGTGTGGGCATGTACCCGCACCCGTTACGCGCGTCGAACCGAACCGAACCTAGCCGAGCCGGGCCGGGTGGCGGCGGAGGCGGCGCGCGCGCGTGTATCCCAAGGGGTTCCCCACACAACATCTTTAAGAAAGCAATAAAGAGGAACTAATATATACACATAAGGAGGGGTTGGCCCATCCGATGTGGGACTAAAGGAAAGAAAGAAGTTGAGCTTTTTCTCAAACAAAGCTAACAATCCCCCCCACCCAAAAGGTCATGTTCCGAAATAGAAGTGAAAAAGAAATTAAGAAATGTAGAGTTTCTGGCAGGTATATACTATGCATAGATGAGATGGACTACAGCCTTGAATCTCACTTAGTGACTATTGTCTTTCTCTGAAGAAGTGCTTGATGGACTATGCCTTGAACCTGACTTCTTTCACCAGATTCAGAAACATAGCACACATAGTACGCTAGAGGTTCTGGGTCTAATGGGTGGCTCTTTTGGTTGGCCATGCGCACTAATTCCAAATTCCTGAGAGTTGTCTGGGATCGCCCTGTCCCATAGTCGCGGCCTTCACGACCTCTCATATAGGTAAGTCCTTAAGGGTTGGTGATAGGTTTCAACCCCGTATAACAGCTTGGACCTATTAAGGGTTTTAAAACTTATCCTAACCATATCACTCAAGAACACTGTCACCATAGGGATGGGGAATCATTGTACGCATGTACAGCCACTTAGGCAATATAGAATGAGATTTTAATCTCGGGTCAGTATTACATAAAAGTCACCTAAGTCCAGCTTGTTGCTACCCATTGAATCGGCTTCTTGGGATCTCTAGTCAGACTCGGTTGGGTTGCCACTGCTGGTGATTTTACTTATGGGCTTAACCCCATCTCCCTCGATGATTCTAGGATCAAAGTCCTAGACAGACCCTTCGTCAAGTGGTCTGCAAGATTCTTTTCTGACTTTATATAGTCAAGAACCACATATTTTCCCAATAGGCTCTTTATAGACTTGAAGCGCAGCTACAGGTGCCTGTTGATCTTAGCATTCACAGAATCATGCTTTAGTAGTTCCATAACAAATTTATTATCACAGTTTATAGAAATTATAGGAACAGGATTAATAGAAATATGTATATGCATAATAAGGTTTCTTAGTCATTCGGCTTCTATGCATGTAGTGTCCAAGGCTATCATTTCATAGTCCATTGTACTCCTAGCAATAATAGTTTGTTTACATGAGCCCCAGGAGATTGCAGCTCCTCCTAGAGTAAAAATATATCCAGTAGTAGATTTTACATCATGTGAGTCAGTTACCTAGTTTGCATCTGAATAACCTTCTATGATATCAGGGTGTCTAGTATAGTGCAACATATAATCTAGAGTACCCCTAAGATATCTAAATACTCTTTCTAATGCTATCCAGTATAACTGATTTGGGTTACTAGTATATCTACTTAGTCTCCCAATAGCAAATACAATATCAGGTCTAGTCCTGTTTGATATATACATGAGAGAACCTATCATCTGAGAATATCTATGTTGTTCCATAGGAGAACCCTCATTCTTCTTTAGAATAACACTACTGTCATAAGGAGTAAGGGCATGTTTCTTATCCAAAAACTCAAATTTTCTTAGCATTTTCTCGATAGAGTGTGCTAAGGATAGAGTGTAGCCCTCATTGTATTTGGACAGTTGCATGCCTAGAATCAAGTTGGTTTCACCTAGATCTTTCATATCAAACTGGTTGGATAAATAGTCCTTGGTATTAGTAATCAATTCTAGTGATGATCCAAAAATAAGGATGTCATCTACATACAAACATAGGATGACACAACTTTCATCTAAAATTTTGGAGTATATACATTTGTCATACTCATTTGGCACGAAACCATATTCTGAGATGATTATGTCAAATTTGTTGTGCCATTGTTTGGGAGCCTGCTTTAGACCATAAAAAGATTTAACTAATCTGCAAACTTTATATTCTTGGCCTTTAGTAATAAAACCTTCATGTTACTCCATGTAGATTTCTTCCTCTAGGTCCCCATTTAGAAATGTTGACTTTACATCCATTTGATGGATTAGCATATTATGAATGGATGCTAAGGCTAGAAGGGTTCTAATAAAGGTGATCCTAGCTACAAGTGAGTAGATATCAAAATAATCTAATACCTTTTTTCTAGGTAAAACCTTTGGCTACTAATCTAGCCTTGTATTTCTCTATGGTACCATCGGCTCTAATTTTTTTTTGAATATCCACTTACAACATATGGGTTTACTACCTAAAGGTAGGTCTGATAGAAACCAAGTATTGTTCTCCATGATGGAGTTATACTCACTGTTAATGGCTTCTTTCCAGAAAGGGGCATCAGGAGAAGATATTGCTTCTTCATAAGTTTAGGGATCACCCTCTATCAGAAAGGTGAAGAAACATTATCCTAAGTTCTTTTCAATTCTTTCTCTTTTACTCCTTCTAGGTTCTATATTTTGTTCGGGTTGTGAACTAGATATTTGAACATGAGAGCTGGTGGACGGAGTAAGAGAGAGATTGGAGGGAGAGGAAGAAATTCTATCTTTAAAGAGATATATATTCTCAAAGTAAACTGCATCTCTTGCTTCTATAATAGTATTGTTAGAGATTTTATTTACTTCTGAGTGAGTAACAAGAAATCTATTGGAATTGCTATCTAGGGCATATCCTATGAATACAACATCTACAGTCTTAGGTCCAATCTTCCTCTTTTTAGATTCAGAAATTCCTACTTTAGCCAGACATCCCCAAACTTTGAGATAATGGATCCTAGGAGCTCTACCTTTCCATAATTCATAGGGAGTCTTATCATTAGACTTATTAGAAATTCTATTAAGGATGTAACAGGCCAATAATAAAGCTTCTCCCCACAAATTATCGGGAGCACCTGAGCTGAGGAGCATGGCATTCACCATGTCTAACAGAGTGCGATTCTTCCTTTCAGCAACTTCGTTGGACTGTGGTGAATATGGAGCAGTTACTTCATGGATTATTCCATGTTATTCACAGAAATTGGTCATATCATTTGATGTATACTCTCCACCATGATCTGATCTAAGAATCTTAATCTTTCTCTCTAACTAGTTCTCAGCTTCAGATTTATAGACCTTAAATCTGTCTAGAACTTCATCTTTGGTTGTGAGTAGATATATATAACAATACTTTGAATGATCATCTATAAAGGTAATAAAGTATTTTCTACCGCCTCGGGTCAAAACCCTATTTGAGTCACACACATCACTATGAACTAGCTCTAGAAGGTCAGAGTTTCTTTCTACAGATTTGAAAGGTAGTCTTGTGTGTTTGGCTTAAACACAGATCTCACACTTGTGTTTATCATCTATTGGAGTTTTAGGAATAAGATCTAAGTTCATCATCCTTCTTCGAAAACCTAGATTCACATGACTTAATCTACTGTGCCATATATTTGAAGATTCTACATTGGAAACAACAAAAGAAGGATCTAAAATTTTATTCACGGTACTCAGAATAAAAAGACGATACTTACAAAACATTTTCCAATAAAAGAGTCATTCTTAGAAAATACTACTTTATTTGCTTCCATAACAATCTTGTAACCTGAAGCTACAAGAAGAGACCCACTAACTAAATTCCTTCTGATAGACGACACATGTAACACATCATGAAGAATCAGAG
This sequence comes from Iris macrosiphon, assembly GCA_036927795.1. Classification (NCBI taxonomy): domain Eukaryota; kingdom Viridiplantae; phylum Streptophyta; class Magnoliopsida; order Asparagales; family Iridaceae; genus Iris; species Iris macrosiphon. Next base: position 278,151,547 of record JAYESA010000004.1, on the reverse strand, counting down.
TTTTTTCTGATGTCATCTTTAGATCTATTCTTCCTCTTCCTATAATCTGTGCCGCTGAGCCATCTCCTAGAGTTACACCTCCTCCACCTGATTCCTGATAGTTTGAAAAATAGGAGCGATCAAAGAAAACATGAACATTAGCTCCAGAATCCAACCACCAATCGTCAGAATGGTAAGAAATGTTGATTAAGGGTTGATAGCTTACAGACCTGAAGGAACTAGAAGAGTCGTTGAGAAGCATGTTTGCTTCTGGTTTGGCAGGACGTTTTCCTTTGAAAGAGGTCTGGACAGCTTCCTTCTTCCTATGGAAACAGTTGGTGGCTATATGGTTTGTTTACCACACACAAAACAAAATCTCTTCTGATCCTGAGTTTGACCAAAGGTTCTTGGTTTATTGTGGTGATAGTTTTGGTGGTGAGGCTGAGAGTTCTGCTTCTTCTTGAAGAGGTTCCTTTTTGGTTTGTGGTGATGATGAGGCTTGGATTTACCTTGGAATTCTACTAGGTTTACCTTAGCTTTAGACTCAGGCTTAAGGTTAGACCTTAGCCTAATTTATTCTTCTGTTCTAATTTTTTTTTAGGACGCAAAGGTAAGGTCACCCTGAGTATGAATGAGGTCTTTCTTGACATCAGACCAAGAAGGAGGAAGCTTGTCTATTAAGCAGGCTATTTTATACTCAGTAGAGAAGAAAGTGCCTTTGGCTTGAATATGCCTAAGGTATTCTTGGAATTCATGTATTTGTTCATTTATAGGTTTATTATCTACCATAAAGTATCTGTTGAATGAGAAGGAATTGAATCTTTCAATTCTAACATCATCACAGCTATATTCATCTTCTAGGGCATCCCAAAGTTCTTTTGCACTTTTGTATTCAAAGAATATGTCATATAGTAATTCAGACAAAGCACTTAGAATTCTATGGAAGCAATGGTAGTCTATTTTCTTAGGGGTCTTGGGTCTAATGGAACCAGAGGACTTGGATACACCTATGTCAGACTCAATGTCATCAGAGTCATTTGTGATTGGTGTGGAACCATTAATGGCTGAGATTAATCCTAAGGTAGTGAGCCAAAATTTTATCTGACTTTGCCATCTATTAAAGAAAGTCCTGTTGAATTTTGTAGGTTTAGCAGTGAAAGTCTCATCCTTGCCAGTTATGGTTGCAAATGAGAAAAATCTGAAAGATACGAAATTACTCAATAACAATGTCCAATGATTTAGAATAATAGTTCAAGTGATTTTGTTAACCAATCTTAAAATCTTTAGTCTATCAAGTGTAGATTGATTTGGGTTAGCTGTAGGGGCCGGTTTCCAGCTAGCGGTGGTCCGAAGACACTTAAATACCGTGTCGCTTAGGGCTATTTACACCCGGTTGACAGAAGGAACCTTTCGGCTTGTTCCCAAATTGATCTTTACTTTTAGAATCCAGACTCAAAAAGATTTGCAATTATACTTAACTATTATTGTCTTGAGGTCGTTTCAATTAAACAATATTGTAGTTGACAATAAGTAAATGTAGAGCTAATAATAATAATGAATACCAATGATGGTATATATATTAAGCAAGATTAGATTGCTTGCAAATATTCAAGACAATAAATATAATTTAAAATAGAATAGTAATTTCTAATACCAATTCTTAATTAATATATAATTTAAAATAATTAGATTTTATGTTGCACTTTGGTATGTAAGCAGTAATACTCGTTAACAAATTTGTTAAATGAACAGTGAATTACAAGTTTGTTACAATAAATATTCGTTAATAAAACAAAAAACCTTTGTTTGGTAAGCAATTAGAAAAAAAAACTTTGTTTGCTACAATATTTGTTTTAGTGGTGACAAATATATAGGTGACAAAACAAAATCTAGTAGTAAAAATTGCTACAAGAAAAAAATATGTATGCTCACAGAATAACATACTTGTGTTTGCTAAGCTCGAATAGTTGGTACAATATCTGTTTTATATATATATATATATATATATATATATATATAGGCTTCACAGAATATATGCTCACAGAATACGCTATTTGGCAAGAATAATATATGCTAACAAAAATTTGATCAACTCTTAGATTGTTTTCAGTTTTGATACATACATATATATATATATATATATATATATATATATATATATATATATATATATATATATATATATTATTTTTTCGAAGTTAAAGAGAACAAAGAAACCAAAAGAAATTATTACCGGCCTCCGGGGAAGTCGTGCACGAAGCACTGCCCTAAGAGTTGATCCGAGGTCAATGTGCAGACGTTTCTCGGAAGCTCCTATTGGTAAAATCCTCTGACTACCGGGTTCTCTTCGTCGCACACAACTCGGAGAGAGAGACCGAACTTAGCTCTGCCCAGAGCAAGGATTCAGATATCTGAATGTGGTTCGAGAGAGGAATGAAAGAGAGGTTTCACGTAGGATGATTTTCTGTAAAGAAATGAGGAGGAGGTGACCGCAATATAAAGGCAGACCAAAAATACAGCCAACCGACAAGAGATTAAAGGGCTCTTAAAACTAGCCATTAAAGAGAAATAATAAAAGGAAATAAACGTAGAGGAATGACTGTCAAAAGAGCTGTTACAAGGGTTCAATGAACCCTGGACATGGTGCTTCTACGTTCAAATTTGAATAAGTCAAATGGTTCAAATAATAAAGAGAAGCAAAAAGTTTTTTTGGATCCCAGTCCGAACCCGAAGAGTATATTGGATCGACATTCAACGCCCGCAGGTTGTGGGCACATTACCCGCACTCATTACACGCCGAACGGGGCCAGGCGGCGGCGGCGGCATGTGTGTGTGGCCCAAGAGGTTCCCCACACAACATCTTTAACAAAGTAATGAAGAGGAACTAATATACGCACACAATGAGGGATTGGTCCATCCGATGTAGGACTAAAGGAAAGAAGAAAGTTGAGCTTTTGCTCAAACAAAACTAACAATTTATTCATGATTCGTGCTAATATATATTCCACCATCGATTCACATCATTCGTGCATATGCTCTCTTTCGTTCGGTTGGCATCTATGGAATCATCCATGTTGACTATCCAAACAAGCCCGTCATGTCCAACGAGTAAAAACTTCAGACCTAAGAATCAATTTAAAAACTATAAAGGAATATTTAAGAATTGATTTGAATAAGAAAAACTTATATATAAATATATAGTCAGAATATAAAATATTATTATTATTATTATTATTATTATTATATATATATATATATATATATATATATATATATATATATATATTTTGCTTGAAGAAGAGGAGTTGAATAATTTATTAGAATGATATTATGTCCTTTGTGTATGTAATTTTATTGGTGAGAGGCATTTGTAATTGCTTGAAGAAAAAGAGTTGAATAATATGTTATATGATAGTATGGCCTTTGTGTATGTAAATTATTGGTGAGAGGCATTTGTGGTGCACTATACTCCATGCATGCTGCGTGCTATCTACGTCTCTATCTTCGACGTTGGGGTGACCCACATTTGCCCTCGCTTTGATACCCCTCTCTCCATATATATAATCTCAATTATTTGATAGATCATTGACTTATAAAATGTGCCATGGAAAAAAAAATTAGGAAAAAGGCCAACTTTGAGGCATACAAATCTACAGATGGGGATTGATGGTGAGATGATAACAAATATAAAAAATGAGATTATTGGAGGAAGGAAAAGGAAGTCCAAAATGCACACGTGGGCTAGATTTAACTTAGAATGTTGGATTTTAAATGTTAGTTGTTGTTTACTAAACATACAGTACAAAAACACTTCAAAATAGTGACAGAAATTTTCGTTGCTGTTTTGACATATTCTGACGCTAAACAACAATAGCGACGAAACAGTGATCGAAAAATTCCGTCGCTAGTTCATATGTCGTTGTTCATTTACCATCGCTGGATCGAGTAATCAGCGAAGAAATTAGCGACATAATATAGAAAAAGAATAGCGACTGTTATTTCTGCCGCTATGTTAGTGACGAAAATAGTTACAGTCACTGATACTCTTTGTGTATCAGACAATAACTGTATCAAAATAGCGACTAAAAAATTATTCGCTGATACTTCTATAGTCGTCGCTAGGCAGTTTTTTTTCGTTGCTGATAAAATTTTCTCATCTTTCTGTCATTTCCATCGCTGATCAGTCGTTATTCCGTCACTAACTTGGATATTTTTTTCTAAAATCAAATATTTCTTGCTACACACAACCTGTAACACAAAACACTTTCTACTACACACATAATATCCCAATCAAACCATATCCACACACATAATGTCCAACCATGTCCACACACAATATAAAAAATATCATATCTATATCCACGCACATAATATTCCACAGTATCCATGCATATATTCCACATACCATAAAATCAATAGTTTAATAGCAATACTAATATCCATCCAGTACAATAATAATACAACATAGAGTATCATCAATAAAATATAATACAACATCTCAATAGAACACTCAAAATTCATTTTAAAAAAATTTAGCATGTACGTAGGTGGTGGTGGCGGCGGTGACTTATGGTGTTGTTGGCTACGCATGAACTCCAGCATAAACGTAATCAAGACCTGTTGCATGGTTTCAAATATGACAAGAGACGAAGAAGGAGCAACCGGAGGAGCAATTTGAGTCATCGGAGAAGGAACATAAGTAGGACCGATAACATCAAGACCAGGGGAAGGAGAAATCCTCTACGTAATCTCTTTCAGTTTTCTCTAAAAGTCATACATCATCGTCGACATCTGCTGCATACTAAAAATGTCAAGAGGAGCACCAGAGGTGTCAGACTGTTATGATCCAATTGGAGTTGGAGAGAGAGATAATGGAAATAGTAATATCAAATAATAAACACCTTCTCCATACTCTAATATCCAATAAAAAAAAGACAATGGAATGCTATGGTGGTAATATTTTGTACGAGATCAGATGGAACTATTTGATCAGGAAAATAAAATTTTAATTTCTTCAAATATTTTATACATTTAATTGAAGATGTGTTAGATTTAATCCTATTGAGGAGGTTGAAGCGGTTGCTATTTGGATTTCAACAAATCCCTAGTCTTTAGGAATTTTGTTTGTTCTATGCGGTTAATTTGTTTTGATTTGTTAGTTAGAAAATGGTTAGAGGGTGCTATCTTTATGCATTCTGTTAGAGTTGTAAATGGCTATTTAAAGGCCAAGTTGATGTTGAACATAACACAACAAATCATTCATTCCAAGAATCAAATACTCCTCCCATCTTACATTTGGTATCAGAGCTATGGCAACCAACGACGAGCAAAGCCCCACGACGAGCAAAGCCCCACGACGTAGACATCTATGAAGGAGACGTCATTTACCTTCAAGTACCCCATGCTGACACGGACTAACTACGCGGATTGGGCTCTCTTAATGAGAGTCAACATGTAGGCGCAAGGCCTGTAGGAAAGCCGACTACCGCGACGACAGGATGGCCCTGTCCGTCATACTCCGTGTCGTACCGCCAGAGATGCTGCGGACACTGGCAGTGAAAGACACTGCCAAGGAAGCATGGGACACTGTGAAGATGATGCGGATGGGGGTTGAGCGCGTGCGCGATGCCAAGGCACAAAAATTATGCGACGACTTCGAATCAATGAAGTTCAAGGACGGCGAGTCCGTCGAGGACTTCGCGATGCGGCTCACGGGACTCGTCAGCGACCTGCAACTACTCGGCGATGAAATGGACGATGAGAAGGTAGTTAAAAAATTCCTTCGAGTCGTTCCATCCAAGTACACGCAAGTCGCCATCGTCATTGAGACTTTAGTGGATCTCAAGACGTTGTGAATTGAAGAGCTTACCGGTCGTCTTCTAGCCATCGAGGAGCGGTACGATCTTGGCAGCAACTCTGACGACACAAGTAGCCGCCTTCTCCTCTCCGAAGAGGAGTGGCTCGCTAGCACGAAGCAGAGGAAGGAAGGCGACGCCTACTCCTACGGTGGCAAAAGTTATGGTCGTGGGCGCGGCAAGCCAAGAGGTCATGGCCTCGGCAACACGAACTATGGCAACGGCAACGCGTTCGGTGGCACGCGCGACAATAAGGGTAAGTGCCACAATTGTGGCATCTACGTCCACTGGGCGAAGGACTGCCGCAAACCAAAGCGTGATGAGCGTGCCAATCTGACGCAAGTCGACGACGATGAGCCCGCACTGCTGATGGCGCAGGAGTACACGCTCGCCGAAACCACCGTGGGCACGACCAACAACATCGTACTCGATGAGGTGCACGCTTAGGTGCATCTGGGCCGTGAGTAAGACCACCACGGCGAAGCATGGTACCTCGACACCGGTACCAGCAACCACATGACTGGCTGTAAGGAGGTCTTCACCGAGCTAGACACTGGAGTCACGTGCTCCATTAAGTTTGGGGACGGATCCGTCGTCGACATCCGAGGGCATGGCACGGTGATGTTTACGTGCCAGAACGATGAGCACCACGCCCTCACCGGCGTCTATTTCATCCCGAAACTACGAAGCAATATCATCAGCCTAGGGTAGATCGATGAGAACGGCTGCCAAGTCTTGATCGAAGGCAGCGTACTCTCTATTCGAGATCGTCAGCAATGCCTCCTCGCCAAGGTAAAACGTGCCCGAAATCGACTGTACATTGTATCTCTTGATATTGTACAACCAGTGTGTTTAGCAGCACAACTCAATGACAATGCATGGCGATGGCATGCACAGTTTGGCCACCTCAACTTTGAAGCACTCAGGAAGTTAGCTCGCTGCAACATGGTGCACGGGCTACCACAGATCGAATACGTCAATCAAATCTACGATAGTTGTCTTGTCGGAAAGCAGCACCGCACGCCATTTCCGCAGGAGACCAAGTACCGTGCTGACAACCTGCTAGATCTCGTTCACGGTGATATCTGCGGGCCGATCACACCGGTGACACCTGGTGGTAAGCACTACTTCTTGCTCCTCGTCGACGATTTCAGCCACTACATGTGGTTGATGCTACTTGGTTCGAAGGATGAAGCGCCGACAGCCATCAAACACTTTCAAGCCCATATCGAGGTGGAGACAGGGCGCAAACTGCGCACGCTCCGTACTAATCTTAGGGGCGAGTTCACATCTGTAGCATTTTATGAGTATTGTGCGGGCCTCGGCATCAAATAACAACTCACAACACCGTACTAACAACAGCAAAATGGCATCGTCGAGCGCCGGAACCAGACAGTCGTCGCGATGGCGCGTAGTCTTCTAAAGGCAAAGGATATGCCCGAGAAGTTCTGGGGCGAGACGGTCACGACGGCTGTCTACATCCTTAATCGCTTGCCGACACGGAGCATCGACGGCAAGACGCCATACGAGGCATGGCACGAACACAAGCCAAGCGTGCACTTCCTCCGCACCTTCGGCTGTGTCGCACACGTCAAGGTGGTCAAGCCAAACTTACAGAAGCTAGAATATCGCAGCAAGCACATGGACTTCATTGGCTACGAGCCCGGTACCAAGGCATACCAGGTATACGACCCAGCAGGCAAGCGCGTGCACGTCACACGCGACATTGTCTTCGACGAGGAAGCCAAGTGGGACTAGGGCATGCAAGACAACGTAGGTGAGACATTTACTGTTGAGTATACTATACCACATGTTGAACACGCAGGCACGCCGATGCACGGGGGTGGCGATTCATCAACACCAGTGGCACCCAGTCCAGGGCCGTTGACGCCGGCATCCGGGCAGAAACATCCGACTCGGTGGTACAACGTGGAGTGGAATTTGTCTCGCCACCTACCAACGCCTCGGCCATGCTCGACAATGATGACGACGGGCCACGCAGGTACAGGACCTTGGCGAGCTTGCTTGACACGACCACCGTCCACGAGCTCGATGTCGACGAGATGCTCCTCATGGTTGACGAGGAACCTGCCACTTTCTTTGAAGCCGAGAAACATCGATGTTGGCGCCAACCGATGCTCGAGGAGATGAGCTCCATTGAGGAGAACTGTACATGGCACCTCGTAGACCTCCCACCCGGCCACCGTCCGATCGGTTTGAGGAGGGTCTACAAGCTCAAGAAGGACGAGCACGACGCCGTCCTCAAGCACAAGGCGCGGCTCGTGGCAAAAGGCTATGTGCAAAGGCAATGAGTGGACTTCGAGGAAGTTTTTGCGCCTGTTGCTCTCCTCGAGTCCGTCCGTTTGTTGATCGCACTCGCCGTGCATGAGGGGTGGGCGGTGCACCACATGGACGTGAAGACGGCGTTCCTCAACGGCGACCTCAAGGAGGAGGTGTACGTCGCCCAACCTCCCTGCTTTGTTATCGAAGGACAGGAGAACAAAGTGCTGAAACTTGACAAGGCATTGTACGGGCTGTGGCAAGCACCGAGGGCTTGGAACACCAAGCTTGACAGTTGCCTACTGTCACTTGGTTTCCACCGGAGTGCACAGGAGTACGCTGTGTATACACGCGACAAAGGTCCAACTCGCCTACTTGTGGGTGTGTACGTCGACGATCTCATCATCATCGGAACAGACCCACAAGATATTGCCAAGTTCAAGGAGGAGATGAAGGCCTTGTTCAAAATGAGTTACTTGGGATTGCTCACTTTCTACCTCGGCATCAAGGTGCAGCAGTCCAATGGCTTCATCACCCTCAGTCAAGAGGCGTATGCGCTCAAAATCTTGGAGAAGAGTGGCATGGTGGATTGCAACCCGTGCCACGTTCCTATGGAACCGAGGTTCAAGCTAAGCAAGGTAAGCTCAGCCCCTCCGACTGACGCCACATCCTACAGGAGCATCGTCGGGAGCCTCCGGTACTTGGTGCACACGCGCCCAAACATCTCGTACGCGGTGGGCTACGTGAGTCGGTTAATGGAGAACCCGACAACCGAACACCTTGTTGCCGTCAAGCGCATCCTTCGCTACGTCGCCGGCACACGTCACTTTGGTTGTCTCTACGCAAAGAAGGTGGAGGAACCACGGCTGATCGGCTATAGCGACAATGACATGGCAGGTGACATCGACACCCGCAAGAGCACCACTGGCGTGTTATTTTTCCTCGGTCGTAGCCTCATTAGCTGGCAATCTCAAAAGCAGAAGGTTGTGGCATTGTCATCGTGCGAGGCCGAGTACATTGCCGCGACAACGGCGGCATGCCAAGGCATTTGGCTTGCAAAACTCCTTGGTGACATGAAGAACAAGGAGACCGACAGCGTCATGCTCAAGGTAGACAACAAGTCCGCCATTTCCCTCAGCAAGAATCCCGTCTTCCATAACCGAAGCAAACATATTGATACAAGGTATCATTTCATTCGGGAGTGTGTCGAGAGAGGGAAGGTTGAGGTCGAGTACATCAACACTGAAGAGCAGCTTGCAGACATTCTTACCAAGGCGCTCGGGGAGATGAGACAAAAGCTTGGCGTCATAGAGGTGAATCTCATGCAACAGGCTTAGGGGGTGAATTGTTAGATTTAATCCTGTTGAGGAGGTTGAAGCGGTTGCTATTTGGATTTCAACAAATCCCTAGTCTTTAGGAATTTTGTTTGTTCTATGCGGTTAATTTGTTTTGATTTGTTAGTTAGAAAATGGTTAGAGGGTGCTATCTTTATGCATTCTGTTAGAGTTGTAAATGACTATTTAAAGGCCAAGTTGAGGTTGAACATAACACAACAAATCATTCATTCCAAGAATCAAATACTCCTCTCATCTTACAAGATGAAGGACTCTTCTTCAAATATCAAAAGACATGAAATAAAAAATTAAATATTGGAATAATAAATTAGAGTTAAAAATTCATGAAGAAAGAGGGTTAGGATTTACCCAAAGTTGACGGAGAAGAAGTGGAGGATGAGGGGAATTGTGCGCAGCCGGGGGGGTGGGGGTTCTGATCAAAAGATGCGTCAGGGAGGAAGAGGCGTCAGGGAGAGGGGTCTGACTGGAGGAAGCGTCGGTGATCGGGGAGGGGAGTCGAAGGTCGGAGGTCGATCGGGAGTGGTGGGGAAGGAGGTCCGACAGGAGTGATCGAAAAAAATTTAGGTAATAAAAAATTTGGAATGAGAAAATAAATACTGTCCGTCTAATTTTTATATTTGGTAGCAACGAAAAGTTATCGTCACTAGTTATATTTTAATTTTCTAATGACTTAGCGACGGACTAGCGACGAAAATGTCGATTTTTGTTTTATACATACATGTTTGTCGCTAGTCAGTCGCTATATCAGCGATTTTTGTTTTATACATACATGTTTGTCGCTAGTCAGTCGCTATATCAGCGATTGTTCTTGATATGTTGCTGGAGTTAGTTGCTAAATTGAAATATTGTTGTAGTGATTGTTTTTGTTATATATATATATATATATATATATATATATATATATTTTATCATGGACACCATTTTGGATTTAGTGTCTCTCTAAAAGTAGCCATACTAAACAAATGTCAAGATTGATGGTGAAAGCAACCAGAGGACAACATAGAGTGGCAATATTTTTCTAGTTATAGTCTATACCACGCAAGGCTGGCTTTGGATGGTACAGGGTGCATAGGTTCGATCCCCCTGACAAAATGTATCGTAGGACAACACATACTCCTAACCTGAATTTTACTTGCTGAGTTTAACTTAGCTGACTTAAGCATTGGAGGGGATATAGTGGATGATTAATTTAAGCTTAGCGTACACCCAAATTTATAAGAGTTGGAACTAGTGCCATTAAGCCTCAAATATATACATATTCAGAAATCAATATATATATATATATATATATATATATATATATATGAAAAAAAAATATAAACCATAAGCTCATATTTTTACATGAGCCAATGTGTGCGTGCACACACACACACACACACACACATATATATATATATATATATATATAACAAGGAATATGATCCAGCCATTAATAAAAAAGATTTGAGAACGATTCAAAATAAACCGTCAAAGTCGTATATATATCATCAAGTAATTAAAACTTAAAAAAAATATAACTGTTAGAGATTGTCCGTTGATACATGAGCTGAAAAACATAACTTTAATTACGGAAGCGTACCTGAATCCATCGTCTAGTAGAGAACTTTTTTTTTTGTTTAATCTTCCAACTTAGTACGGTCTTTATAGACAAATAATTTCTTTTTTGTTTTCTTATCTGATGTTTTTTTTTGTTGATGGAGATGCAGAGAATATAAAGGAAAGGAAAGAGAAAATATTTCGAATAATATTTCTAATTTGGCCCCTCATCGAATTAGTAATATCTTTAAATATATTTACACATTATCTCCATGACAATTTATATCCTTAAGCCTTATTTCAATTAGACCATTTTAATTTGGATTAATTATATAGATAGTCAAACACAATTAAATTTACATGTGCGGCCCATAATCATTGAATAAATCCAACAATCTTCCACTGGGCCACATACGTAAGTTTATTAATGTGTTAACTTTATGAGCTCAAAATTTGCTAACTTAACCTTAGGATATATCCGGACAATCTCGTCCATTAACCATATTAATATAGGATCAGAGCGATCTTCGTCACATTTAGCGTAACTAAACTATCAATGGTCACATATACTATTATAGCTAAACCACACAGATCAATCATGGGTGCGTAGCATAAAAATTACGTGCAATATGATCAACACATGTCTATTTTCAACTGGTCCTCCTTTACTTTAATCAGATCAATATTTTAACATAATAAAAATAGAATGAACTGAATTTTCATATATCTGATCAGAAAAATATCTAAAATACTTAAATATATAAATGTGTCCAAATACAAATATATAGTACCAAAATATATAAAACACAAACTCCCACTATATTGTCATATCCTCAAAAAAGATAACACCCATATGAAGTGCTCATGAAAGACCTTGGGTGGTAACACTTTTTGTGAGCGGATCCGCTAACATGGAGTTTGTCCTAATGTGCTATATGGATACTTGACCATTCTGAATTCTTTCCTTCACAACTAGGAACTTCATGTCAATATACTTTGACTTATACGAGCTCATGTTGTTACTTAAATACAGTAGTGCCGATTTATTGTCACAATATAATTAGAGTGGTCTTTCAATACCCTCCTGTATACGCAGCCATGTGAAAAAATTTTGCAACCATATTTTCGGATTGTATGTCTCACAACATGCTATAAACTATGCTGCCATGGTAGAAAATCCTTCGAGTGTCTGTTTGACGCTCTTCCAAATATATATTCACCAGCCAACAGATAAGCATGACCTGATGTTAATCCCTTGTTGTCTTGGCATCCAGCAAAATCAGAGTCGGAACACCTTATGATCTCCAAATTATTTGATCTTCTATAAAGAGCATGTAATCCTTTGTTCTCTTTAAATTACTTAATTAATCCGATTGACTACTTTCTAATGATCCATCAGAGTTACTTAAATATCTGCCTAATATCATAACTATATATGTACGCAATATCCAAATGCGTACATACTTGAGCATACATTAAAATTCCTACAACTGATGAATATGAAATCTATTGCATTTCTTTAGTCTTAAGGCTATTTATAGGGCACTGATTAAGACTAAACTTGTCTCCTTTAGCGACAGGTGTCACCTGATTTGCATTAAGTACTTTATACAAAACCAGAAAAATAATATTTACTCCCACTGAACTTGTGATACATACAATCTTCAACAGTTTTTATCTCAAACCAAACGAGATAACCACTTGGTAAATTTGTAGTACAACTCACTAGAAGCTTGCTTGAGTCCACAAATAAATTTTGCCATGATTGTTCTAAATGAATTTTTCGAAGAAACCGAAGAAAAAGACTCTTTAAAAACAATCCATAACTTTTGAGTAAAGCCTTTAGTTACAAGACATGTTTTTTACCTCTCCACATTATCCTTCGAATCCTTCTTGGTTGTTAAATAGCCATTTGCAACCAATGGGCTTCTCACCTTTTGGTAATGGTACAAGTTTTCAAACTTTATTGTCTTGCATAGACTTATACTCTTTATACATTGCATCAATCCACTTATGAGAATTTGTGAACTTTCCATTGTCCGACATAAGCTGATTAGATCATTTTACAGTATTCCACAGTCTTCCTTACGTTCCTGGAGAAATATGACAAATATCCGAAAATATATTTCTCCTTTCTCTGATGGACCGTCTTAATGACATTGGTTCTTGAGGTTGTTGAGTTTGTTCCTCATGAACAATTACCTCAACTTGAATGGGGATTGCCTCTATGTTGTCTTGTTGAGGTAGCTCAACATCGACTTGTAGAGATAATTCGACATTATCTTGTTGAGGTTCCAAATTCACATCTTGATCAATGACAGGTATAAAAACTTGCACATTATCAAAAGTGATAGTATGAATCGAAACTGATTCCTCCTCAAAGACAATATTCCTGACTTTATTTCTCCTCCAAACTCAACATCCCCAAAAATTACAGTCTCGTCCAAAATTACAGTACCACATGATTCCACATGCAAAATTTTGCAAGATAATAGTCAAACAAATTCAAATAATGGTGAACCTCATCTTAGGATACCTAGTACACAGTTGGTATCAAGACTTTGGACAGTAATATTAACTGTAAGTGGTACTCTTGGTGTAATGATCAAACGTTGACAATAAATCATGTCAAATAATAAGTCTATCTTTGGATCGGATTATTATTCACATGTAAACTTTATAATTGTCACACATTTATCATTACAGGTATGTGTGCAATTCGGCCAAGTATTAATCCTCATATGGGCCGGATAATACTCGCATGAATGTACACACACAAACATCCGACATCCCTCGTAGAGTATCTGCACAAGAGACGTCACTTTGGCGACATCTTGCTTCAATGTGTTTATTTAGATAATTAGACAACTTTTGCAAGTCTTTAAAGAAATACCAAAAATTTTAAATTTTGACTAAATCCTTATATACATGCATATTTACAAGATTATAACTCAAATAAAATAATCATAAGCATGTGAATATTTTTGCATCACTTAAAACATGAATTTTTAATTTGAATAAACTGAACATTATCAACATAATAAAATTTATGTAATAATAATCTACTGAAGATATGCATCCAGGGAATAACATATATTACTAGAAAAGAAACTGCAGAAGACTCTGAAATGTTATACCAATCTAATTGGTATTTCTCGATTTCATAAAATTAAATTGTGGATCTTGGCCAATATACAATGACAAAATATCTTTGTACGAAATGACCAGAATGCATAAAATATATGTACAAAATACCCTAAGTATACAGCAATCTATATACAGAGGTTATCTATGTCTGAAGTCATAGATTAATGACTGATTTTCATATAATTGCAAAATTCCAAAAAAATCATTATTATATGTATAAAATTAAATTTTTTTTGTCTGGGTTAAAAGATCCAAACAACAATTACTTTAATCAGAACAACAGCACTAAAGATCCACTCAGTTTTTCTTTCGGCTCATGTGCGAAAGAAATCACACACCGGGCTTGCCAATGATAAAACTCAGAAGCAACTCACTTATTTGCATAAGCTAGCATGTATGTCATTTATTTATATAATAAATCTTATTATTATGAACAACAATAAGAGCTATTGAAAACATGAATACCAAAAACTCCATTCTCCGGCGGAGCTAATATTATTCCAACGACAAATCACTGATGTTCGCCAAATCAATATATTGATTACTCTATCAACATACTCGAAAAATCGAACCCTAAACTAAATTAGATCTCATGGGTTCCTTAACAACAACAAAAAAATTGATTCTAAAACTTCAACCTCATAAATCAACATGGAGGTTCTGATACCAATTGTTAGAGATTGTCCGTTGATTCATGAGATGAAAAATATAACTTTAATTGCGGAAGCGTACATGAATCCATTGTTTGTTTTTGTAGAGAATTTTTTTTGTTGACGTTTGATCTTCCAACTTAGTACGACTTTGATAGACAAAGAATTTGTCTCTTTCTGTTTTCTTATCTAATGTTTTTTTGTTGATGTGGATGCATATAATATAAAGGAAAGCAAAAACCTTTCGAGAAATCCTTTTCCGAAACTATTTTCCAAGTGTCGTACAAGTTGGGGACCGTAACATTTGATTTTAAATATTTCTAATTTGGTCCCTCATCAAATTAATAATATCTTTAAATATATTTACACATTATCTCCATAACAATTTATACCCTTAAGCCTTATCTCAATTCGGTCACTTTAATTTGGCTTAATTATATAGATAATCCAACATAATTAGATTTACATATGCGGTCCATAATCATTAAACAAATCCAAAAGTAACTGATGGGAAAGGGGTCCATCCCCATGATGAATAAACATGGATTTGATCCATAGAAATCGATCATCCATGATTGGGTTCGGCCAAGTACTTAACCATTTTTTCTGGGAACAGTTTCTGTGACAAGATTTAGTTTTGGGAGGCTATTTCGAAGCTGTTGCAATCATTATCTGGCTCGGTCTTCAATACAAAAGTTGTTGAGAAAAGTTTTCTCTTTCATCCAGGCTTTGAACCAGGTCATTTAGATGTGTATTAAAGAAGTTATGACCATCTGAAGTAGTATATATATTCATATTCTGAATGCATTCAGCTTGCATGTAACATTGATGATAGATGAACGAATCTTGGGAGAATGAACGAATCTTTCCTTTGGAATTCTCCATGCAACGAATGTGATGTACCCAAGAGGCATATCCTCCCTATAAATAGAGGGAAGATGGTGAAGGTTGAACACAAGTAACAAGAAGAACAATACACAACTTGTAATCCTCACACTTGTAATCCACCTCAAGTGAGTTTGTGAGAGAAAATGATCATCAAGTTAAGTTGTACCAACTTGAGAGAAGGCCCTTGCAATCTTTCATTTGATTATAGTAAAAATGGTGAAGAAGGGGCAGGCGGAGGACGTAGGCTCAAATTGAGCTGAACCTCGGTAAATCTTGTGTATGTTCTCTCTTAACTTCTCTTCTCTTCCATTTTATTTTATCTCATCACAAAGACGGGAAATGTCTTATTTTTTCCAACAGTGGTATCAGAGCACAGGTTGCTAATCTTCTTGTGTTGAGATGGAGACTCTCATTGGTGGCATTCGGATAATCAGCTTGAATGGTCGCAACTGGATGATATGGAAGGCGAAGATGGCAGACCTTCTCTATTGTAAGGACCTCTTTGCACCGGTTGAAGGAGAATCTTCGAAGCCAGATTCCATGACAGTGGAAGAATGGAAGAAGCTCGACCGGAAGACCAATCGACACCATTCGACAATGGGTGGATGATACCGTATTCCATCATTTGTCGAATAAGACTTCGATGAACAGCTTGTGGAAGAAACTTAAAGATCTCTACGAGAGGAAGACCGCCGACAACAAAGCTTTTTTGATTCAAAAGCTTGTCAATCTCAAGTTCAAGGAAAGTGATTCCATATCTGAACATCTGAATGAAATTCAAAGTATTGTTAATCAGCTTGTAGCTATCACTACTAGAAAAAGCGCTATTAGCGACGTATTTTAGCGACGTCAAAAGAAACGTCGCTAATAATATATAATTAGCGACTCCTTATAAAAACGTCGCTAGACGTCGCTAAATGGCGACATTTAGCGACGTTTAGCGACTTTTATTAAGATTTTAAAAGTTAAGTCGCTATAAGTTAAATAAAGGTCGCTAAACGTCGCTAATATGTCTAATTTAGCGACGTTTAGCGACGTATATAGCGACCTTTTTATTAAAAATATTTTAGCAACGTGTTTAGCGACGTCAATGACGTCGCTAAAATTTAAGTTAGCGACGTTTTACTTGGACGTCGCTAAACGTCGCTAAAATTTGGTTAATTAGGGCTCGGTTTCATTTTTCCCCATCTGCTGAAAATTCAAAAAGAGAAAAACTCCCCCCCCCTCCCCCGCGCTCCGTCGACCGGCTCTCCACCCTATTCCGGTAAACCCTACTCTCTCTCTCTCTCTCTCTCTCTCTCTCTCACAGGACACATGTGACATTGACACAAACACTACACACACAGACACTGACACAGACACAGACACGGCACACACACACACTGACACAGACACTGATGAGGACCTAGGGTTAGGGTTAGGGTTAGGTTTGTTGACATGGGGTTAGGGTTAGGGTTAGGGCCGACTGGCCCAAGTCTACGAGAGAGGTAACAGCAGCAGTGAGCACTGCTTACTAGCTTTGATTATCAAATAAAATAAATTGATTATCAATTCGGTTCTGTTTCGGTTATAGATAATTTATTTCAGCTTTGGGTTTTTAAAATTTTTACTTATTCGATTTTTATTATTTCGGTGTTGAAACCGAATAACCCGAACGCCCACCCCTAGCTAGACCTGACAATTGGACCGGGATGACCAGCCCGGCACGAATCCGGCCCGCAAAATCCTGTCCGAATTATCGTGGGCTCGGCCCGGCCCGACCCAATATATAGGGACGTGTCGGACCTCATATCTCGGCCCATAAGAGAGGTCAGGCCCCGAAGCCCAGGCTCGTTCCGACCCAAGGCACAGCTCGGCCCGGCCCGACACGCTGCTGCTTGCTAGCCTGATCGACAACCTAGTTTATACTATCTGATGTATTATACACATCCATGTATTACATAGTCCTACGCCAATCTATGGGATTTGGTATGCATACAATCTGCCAAGTTCTTGTATATAGATTGAAACAAATGGATTGTGAATCTCCAGGACAAATATGAAGCAAGAACTTGCAGTGTGTTATTTTTTTGTGCTATGTTTACATATCCCAAAGTAGAGAAGTTCATCCGAGAGAGCATACCATCTGTGTTGTTTCTCCCGGAAACAAATGCGCTCCCAACCATCTCCTATGCACATTCAACCCTACACTTCATAATTTAAAAATAAAATGTTAGTTGTTCTTCAATCTCTACTTTGAAGTCCTTGTAGGGTTCACGGAATCCCAAGTCCGATCCGGTCCGGTTCGGTCCAGTCTGAAACTCACTGTGCCGTGGGTCACGTGTCGAACTGGACTTAGATTTTTACCCTTAGGTCCGGTCTGACCCGTTATAGTGCATGGGCCTGAGAGGCCCGGCCCACTCGACAGCTCTACTCCTAGCTATGGCATATTTTCATAGAGCAATAGCCCGTGTACTTGGGAAACTTTTGATGCAAAAATTGTTCAAGCACCAGGTGCCTTAGTGCAATGCCATGACTGCTTTTCCCATAACGGACACTGACCTAGGAGTGTGGTTGGGGGCAGCTGCAGTTCTATAGTATGACACACTATTTGTAGTGTTGACTGCACACTTATAGTGCAGTTCATAGTACTATGGGGTTGGGGGCAGCTGCAGTTTTGATAAATAAAAATATGTATTATATCAGTTATGATTTTTATAGTACGGTTAATTTTGCATGTAATGATTTATATGATAGCTTATGTCAATTTTGCAGAAGTTTCTAGAAATGGATATGAATTACTATCTGCGTCATCGTTCGTGGATGTACAACCGTCATCCTGATGACATGTGCGGTGTGCGGGATGAATTCATTGAGGGTGTACAGCAGTTCCTGCAGTTCGCAAAGGCGTTCCCTCAATACATGGACGGTACCAAAATTAAGTGTCCGTGTGTGAGATGTCGCAACAGGAAATATCATCCTGAAGTGGAAGTTACATATCATTTATACTCGAAGGGCTTTACGCCGAATTACTATCAGTGGACCGCGCACGGAGAACTTGTATCTCTAGCATCGGAGTCGGAGCCCTATGTGGAGCCGTATATGGATGTCCAAGACCACGATGCTTACGACGACGGGTTGGTGAACATGGTTTATGATGCTGCGGGGCCTAGTTTCAATCCTGACAATGATGATGCGGCGGGACCTAGTTTCAATCCCGACAATTATGATGCAGCTGAGGAGGCACCGAATGCCGATGCTGCAAAGTTTATGGAGTTGCTTGAGAATGCAAGGACTCCACTATATCCTGGTTGTGAGGATCATTCACCGTTGGAGGTGGTTACAAGATTATTGAGCATCAAGTCCGATTTTAACATGTCGCAAGAATGCTATAATCGACTGCTCGATTTGATTATAGAGATCTTGCCCGAGGGTGCAAAGTTGCCTAAAGACTTCTATCGATCTAAGAGGATGGTGAGATCGCTTTGGATGGGATACGAGAAAATCGATGCATGTCGCAACGGGTGCATGTTGTACTACAAAGACGACAAGGATGAAGATGCGTGCAGATTCTGTGGTGCTGATCGCTACAAGGCCACTGTTAGAGGAAAGTCTGTCGGTGCAAGGAAGCCTACCGATTCGATGCACTACTTGCCTTTGACGCCGCGGTTGCAGCGGTTGTTCATGGTTAAGGAGACTGCAGAAAACATGAGTTGGCACAGGCGAAAACAGATCGAAGGAGTATTGGATCATCCATCCGATGGAGAAGCATGGAAGCACTTTGATCGAGAGTATCCGTATTTTGCCGAGGAAGCGCGTAATGTCAGATTGGGGCTCTGCTCTGACGGTTTTACCCCATTCGGACTTTCGGGCTCCCAGTATTCGTGTTGGCCTGTGATCGTCACTCCGTACAATCTACCGCCTTGGATGTGCATGAAGACTCCGTATATGTTCCTAACCGTTATTATCCCGGGTCCGAACAATCCGAAGAGGAACATCGATGTGTATTTACAGCCTTTGATAGATGAGTTGAATCAGCTGTGGGAAGTCGGTGCCAACACGTACGATGTTTCTAGAAAGCAGAATTTTCAGATGAGGGCAGCACTTATGTGGACCATCAACGACTTTCCGGCCTATGGAATGTTATCGGGATGGAGCACCCATGGTCGTCTCTCATGTCCGTATTGCATGGACCATTCTCAGGCTTTCCGTTTGAAACACGGAGGCAAACCGTGCTTCTTCGATTGTCATCGACAATTTTTGCCGAACGATCATCCGTACCGGAGGAATCGGAATGCTTTTCGTGCGGGAGTTGTGGAGAAGGCCAATCCACCGCCAAGGTGGCCCGGATGCACGATATGGGAAGAGGTAAAAGATTTACCAAGTGCTATCCAAGAGCCTGCTAAGGGGTACAAGTGTGACGGATTTGGTCGCACCCATAACTGGACGAAGAGGAGTATATTCTGGGATCTGCCATATTGGAGCACCAATCTGATCAGACATAACCTTGATGTCATGCATATCGAGAAGAATGTGTTTGATAACATAATTAATACTGTAATGGATGTAAAGGGGAAGACGAAAGATAATCCGAAGGCGAGGTTGGACTTAGAAGACATATGTAGACGTCCTGCATTGCATTTGATAGAGGAGGGGAATGGAAAGTTAAAGCAACCTAAGTCAGTTTTCTCACTGGATAAAGAGGATAAAGGTAGACTTTGTAGGTGGATTCAGGGTCTAAAGTTTCCAGACGGGTACGTGTCGAACTTGAAAAGATGCGTCGACCTCAAGGAGAACAAACTAGTAGGTATGAAGAGCCACGATTGTCACGTATTCATGGAGAGGTTAATTCCGATTGCATTTCGGGAATTCTTACCGCAGGTCGTTTGGGACCCATTGACAGAGCTGAGCATATTCTTCAGAGATCTTTGTTGTACTAAGTTGCTCGTCGATCGTCTAGAAAAGCAAGAGAGGGACATTGCGGTAACACTATGTAAGCTCGAGAAGGTGTTTCCTCCTGGATTCTTCGACTCTATGGAGCATTTGCCAATTCATCTTTCCTATAAGGCACGTGTTGGCGGTCCTGTCGGTTATCGGTGGATGTACCCCTTCGAGCGCCATCTGAATCACCTAAAGAGAAAGGTGAAAAATAAGGCACGGGTTGAAGGCTCTATTTGTGAAGCTTATGTTCTCGAGGAGATTACAAACTTTTGCTCGACGTATTTCAATCCGCATGTTGCTACTAATAGGACGAAAGCTCCCAGAAACGACGACGCATATCAGGAATCTAATGATGCAATACTCAAAGTATTCAATGCATCCGGAAAGCCCTCGGGAAAAATGAAGAAGAGATATTTGAATGACGATGAGCTAAGGGCTGCTCAATTGTATATATTACTCAATTGCGACGAGGATGAAGTGGAGAAGCTAGAGGGGTAAGTAATTAACGTCCACGTTTACATCATCTCAATGTAATAGTATAAGATACTATTATGCTACTAATCAGCAGTTGCTTCATTGTTTTTCAGCACATATAATGATGAGTTGAGGTCGGTTAGGCCCTACATAACAGACGAAGAAGTAGAACAAGATATGAGATGCCATTTTCCTTCTTGGTTGAGCGCATATGTAAGATGCTTGGTAATTACTTTTTATTTCTGCACTTGCAAAACAAATAACTTACTATCGCTACTTTGGTATTTAGGTCGATCGTCTAATATCACCTGAGACTGAATCTATTAGGACTCTAGCCAAGGGACCAATTACTGCCGTAAAAATATGGCCAAGTTTCTGTGTGAATGGGTTCAGGTTCAAGTCAACAAATGCTCCTATTAGAGACAGCTTTCTGGATCTTGATTCCACGAAAAACAGTGGTTTGTGTATCAAATCTTCAAACTACAAAGACGTCAATCCGGGCAATGATTTTTTTGGCATCTTACGAGAGATTGTGGAGTTGACATATAATTATGGCCCAGAACCTGCTAATATCGTGCTATTCAGGTGTGAATGGTTCGATCCGATTCAAGATCAAGGTTGGAAAATTGACAAGCATGGCCTTGTGGATATAAACTACAAGCGTAGATATCAAGGCTACGAACCATTTGTCCTATCAAGTCAGGCTCAGTTCGTGTACTTCGCAACTTATCCTAGACGGGGGACAGCGAGGTCGGATTGGTGGGCAGTATGCAAGACTAAAGCTAGAAATACCTTTGACATTGACGAAATAGCTTATCAGGAGGACGATCTACCTCTTGTAACAAATATTGTAGATGTGGACTCAACGGAAGTTACTCATTACACGAGTAATAATGTAGAAGATGTAGAATTATCCGGAGAGGACGACGAAGTAGATGAAAGTGAAGACGAGGAAGAGGAAGAGCAGGACGAGGAAGGCGAACAAGATGAATTTTCTGAAGATGATTGAAAATATAAAATATTCCATGTAGAATGTAACTATATTTGGACTATAAATATTGCATGTAGAAGTAGATGTTGACATTAACGAATATATGTATTATATTTTGACTGTATAATACTTTGAGATATGTATCACATTCCGACTGTAGAATGTAGTATATATTTGTGTTTCTCTATATTCATCATATGTTGTTATCAGATATGACAGGACGACGCGGAGGATTCGGCAGGTCCCGAGGTAGACAGAGTGCCACTCCGGTACTGCCTACTGTTGGTTCCGGATCATCGTCGCCCAGTACTCCAGTATATCGATCAGCCACATCTCCGACTGCGACGACGTTGCGTGGCATCACTCCTGGGACGAGTAGTTCCAGGCGTGATAGTACTCCCTCGTCCAGCGTTCCTCCTGCTGACGAAAGCATGGAGACAGATGAGCATGTAGAGGAGGTCGTGCCGACGTTGTCCCAGCATCAGCAAGATCCTCCATGCGCACCACCGGAGGAGACGAGGACAGAGATTTGGGCCGACGGTACAAAGTAAGTCAATTAGATGGTTTAATATATATTTGTGTTTCTCTTTATTCATCGTATATTGACTTTTTCAGTAATCTAAATTATTATTTCTGTATAGATATCGTCCATCGTCGGTTCAGAGACGCCTGGGCCAATTTCTGAGAAACAACTACGGTGGCCCTTGGATCAACTATTCGGAGGCTCCGGAGGAGAGGAAGGCGTTCTGGTTTGCGCACTTCCAGGTAAAAGTATATTAAATAAATCCTCTAATTTATGCATATTCGTGATGCTAACTTAATGAATTATTTATTGTAGCAAACGTATTTTTATCCTCCGCACCGGGCCGAGTTGATCGAGCGGCTCTTTCCTACCGTTGCCGCCAAGCTTATCCGAGATGCTCTGGATGACCAGAAGGCTCGTGATCGTGCTGGAAAACCGATCCAAGGTTGGATCACGCCTGAGCAGTGGACTGCAATGAGGGCTAGATTCGACGATCCGAGCTACAAGGAAAGGTCTAAGAAGGCCAAGGCGGCTAGGCAGAATGCTGCCAAGTGGTGTGGTGGCTCGATTCCGATGACGGAACATTTCCGTCGTTTGGTATGTTTTTTCTTTTAAAATATATTATTTTAATATAAGTACCATAAAATGGTACTTGGAATAAATATTTAAGTTTAGTAATAAAAAATATATTTTTAACAGGTACAGAGGGGTGAGGATGCGAACATGGTGACCGTCTTCTTGGCCACCCATCGCAAGGACGGAAATCTCATTGATGAGAGGGCCTCACAGACCTATGTAAGTATTACTTTACTTTGTGTTTATTTTAATATAACTTAGGCAATTATTGAGTTTCCAAACCTTTTCTAGGCCGAGTATCTTAGGCTTCGTGAGCGGGCGACTGCTAGTGCACCTACACCTGGAGAGGCTGGTGCTTCGTCGCAGCCCGGTCCATCTCCGTCGGCGGACGACCTGTGGGTGACCGCAGCTGGTGGTCTCCAGAGGGGTACGTACTACGGTACGGGCTCCTATGGCGCCCTGGTTGCGACGCAGTCATCTAGGGCCTCCCCGACAGCTGTGCATTCCACACACCCCTCGCAGTCGCAGCCCTCGCAGTCGTCGGCCAGAGTCCAGGAGGCCGTCCAGGAGGCCGTTGACCGTCAGATTGCGTCTCTCCGTGACGACTTGCTGCGAAGTATGGAGGACCAGTCCCGGTCCCAGCCGCAGGCGGACGATCCGATGCTTATCGCACGATTGGATATGCTCGACCGCAGCATGACGGAGCTACGAGAATTGACAAATGATATTAGAGCCTCCAATGATCGCAACATCATGGAGCTGCAGGCGTCACAGCTATCGATGGGCGAGAAGCTGACGAGGATGCATGCGTCACAGCTATCGATGGGCGAGAACCTGACGAGGATGCAGGATTCAATGGGTGATAGCAGTACGAGGTTGTTATCTACCCTGGATTCTTACAACCAGCGACTCGCAGATTTGGAGCGGGCACGGCCGCCACCGACGTCACTGCCTTCTCCATCGACATCGGTGTCGATTCCACGGGACGAGTATGAGGAGTTGTTATCCTTGAAGCGCGCCGCTGGTCAGCCTCCTGCAGATCCGTAGTAGTCTAGTTATTATTATTATTATTTATGAATTATTGGTACTTCAACAATAGACATGATGTATGATGCTTCTTGTGGTCATTAATTTTTTAGTTAATTTAATTGGATTATATAGTTATCCACATTTAATTGGATTGATACTTCTTGTGGTCTTTAATTTAATTGGATAATATAGTTAACTAGATTGAATCATGTTGGTGTGTATGATGAAGATGATGTAAAACTGCAGGGAATCACAATGTTTGATTCTGGGAATTTTTTTTAATTTTTTTTAAAAATTAGCGACGTTATTAGCGACGTTTAGCGACGTTTAGCGACGTTAAATTACGTCGCTAATTACGTCGCTAATTAGCGACGCCGTAAAACGTCGCTAATAACGTCGCTAATAACGTCGCTAATGACGTCGCTAAACGTCGCCAATTGCTGACATGGCAGTATAGCCAGGTCATTAAAGACGTCGGTGTAACGTCGCGATAGATGTCGCTAATCAGCGACGTTTAGCGACTTTTCTAAACGTCGCTTTTTAGTGACTTGGCGTCGCAAAACGTCGCTAAATTTAGCGACACATTAAAGTCGCTAAAAAACGTCGGCATAGCGACGTTTAGCGACGTTTTTTGTATTAGCGACTTGGTATTTTCCGACTTCTTTAAAACGTCGCTAATTACGTCGCTAAACCTAATTAGCGACGATTTTTGGTTATTTAGCGACGTTTTTAGACGTCGCTAATTTGACTTTTTCTGGTAGTGTATGAAGATGGTATTGGACGACGAGCTTCAAGCCCTTCTTCGGCTTAGCTCGTTACCGTATAGTTGGGAGACTCGTATAGTTGGGAGACTCTGGTGGTGTCTCTTAGCAACTCTATACCTGACGGAGTTGTATCCATGAACCAAGTTACAAGCAGCCTCTTGAATGAAGAAATTCGAAGAAAGTCATCTGGGTCCTCCCATTCTCATGCCCTTGTCACCGAGAATAGAGGGAGGAGCAAAAGCCGACAGCCTCAGAACCGAAACAAGTCGAGAGAAAAATTAAAGGTTAGGAAGGACATTAGTTGCTATCACTGCGAGAAGAGTGGACACATAAAATGGGAATGCCGCAAGCTAAAGCGAGAACAAAAGGAAGGAAGGACCAATGAGAAGCAAGAAAAGAATGAAAGTGTAGCAGTTGTCACTGAAAATGAAATCGTACTTTTCTCCGCATGTGAAAAAGACTGTGTAAATCTCACTTGCCAAGACTAAGAATGGGTAATTGATTCTGATGCCTCCTACCATGCTACTCCCCCGAAAGACTACTTCACCTCGCTTCGTGATGGTAACCTTGGATTGGTAAAAATGTGTGACAAAAACTCTTCTCAAATATTTTTGGCATTAGAAATATTTATGTTACCACTAACCTTGGAACAAAGATGGTTCTAAAATATGTTAGATTTGTGCCCGATCTTCGCCTCAATCTTCTCTCCACCGGCAAGCTTGATGAAGAAGGATACACAAGCAGCTTTGGTAAAGGATGCTGGAAGCTTACCAAAGGATCACTTGTACTGGAGAGAGAAAATAAGTGTTGCACTCTCTACAAGACTCAGCTCACTTAGAGAATGATGAACTTGGAACAGTGGAAGGTACCTCTATGGATTTGTGGGACAAGCGGCTTTGCCACATGAGCGAGAAAGGACTACAAACTCTCACAAGGCGATAACTACTTTCATCCATGCAAGGTACAATACTATCCCACTTTGATCATTGCTTAATTGGAAAATAACACCGGGTAGCTTTTGTTAAAAATTATAACAAAAAAGAAACCAGCATATTGGACTTAGTCGATTCGGATGTGTACGGACCCATAAATGTAAAAACCTTTAGTGGTACCTCCTACTTTGTGACCTTCATAGATGATGCATCTAGAAAGGTGTGGGTGTATGTCATAAAAGCCAAAGATCAAGTCTTTGAAGTTTTCAAAGACTTCCATACCAAAGTAGAAAGAGAAACCGGAAAGCTCTTGAAGTATATTCACACGGATAATGGTGGTGAGTATACTTCAAGGATGTTTGAAGATTATTGTTCTAAATATGGCATTAGACACCAAAAGACTGTCCCACAAACACCACAACATAATGGGGTTGCAGAAAGAATAAATCGGACAATTTTGGAGAGCGGCAGTGCGAACAGCCTGCTACTTGATAAACTTGTCCCTCTCAGTTCCTTTGGATGGAGATATTCCTGAAAGGGTTTGGAGTGGAAATGATATTTCCTATTCCCACTTGCGTGTATTCGGGTGCAAGACATTTGTGCATGTACCTAAGGAGAAAAGAACAAAACTTGATGACAAATCCATTATATGCATCTTTTTAGGATATGGAAATGATGAATTTGGATATATGTTGTGGGATCTTATAAACAAGAAAATTGTAAGGAGCAGGGATGTTGTATTTTGTGAAGATAAAACACTTACTGATTTTAGAAAAGAAGAATAGCCACAAAATACTCACATTATCCCAGATCCAATCTCCATACCTATTGTTATTCCTTCTCTTATGCTAGAAAATAATGATTTTCAAGATGTACATGAAGGAGAAATTATAGGTTTTTCACGTTCTGGTCAGGGGGGGCATGAACATGCAGAGCCGCAACATATGGATCAGCCACGAACACCTCAGTTGAGACGGTCGGAGAGAGAACGACAACCCTCAACTAGATATCCTGCTTCAGAATATACTATGGTGACAGATGCAGGTGAACCAGAAAGTTTTCATGAAGCATAAGTCAATAAAGATCATGCCAAGTGGAAGAAAGCTATGCAAGAGGTGATAGATTCTTTGCATAAGAACCACACTTACGACCTGGCGGAGCTACCAAAGAACAAAAAACCCTTGAAGAACAAATAGGTGTTCATAATCAAGAATGAAGGAAATTGCCATGTCAAGTACAAAGCTTGTCTCGTAGTGAAAGGTTTCAGTCAGAAGTAAGGTATTGACTATGAAGAAATATTTTCTCCTATTGTGAAGATGTCTTCTATTCGCGTTATTCTTGGTCTTGTTGCCTCCCAAGCTCTTGAAGTTTAGCAGCTAGATGTGAAGACTATATTTCTCCATGGTAATTTGGCAGAAGAAATCTATATGGAGCAGTGTAAACCCCCTGATTTTCAAGAATTTTTAAATTTGGATTTTCACAATTTTCTGGAATTTTCTGGAAATTTTCTGTAATTAAATTCAGGTATTTTAATTATTAAATAATTTTTAAATGATGTTTAATAATATTAAAATATTATAAAAATAATATTTTATGATATAAAATGAAAAACTGGACCTAGGGTAATTTTCTGGAAATTTATTGGGCCACGGAATCATTTTTAAAACCCTAAAAACTATTTTATAAATTAAACCAAATTGAACCAAAATAAACCCGATTTATTTGGCCTGAACCGAACCGAACCCTGTTTAGGTGAACCGGGTTCAAGGTTATCGGGTCGGATCCGGGCCGTCAGTCCAACCCGACCCGACCCGCTTCCCTGTTTGCGCATCGGGCCGGATCTGCTGCCAACCCGACCCGTTAGCACCCAAACCCGGCCCGCAACCTCTCATCTCCCCCAGTCGTTCACCCGCACCCGCCGCTGCCATTAGCCGCCGCTCCGGCAGCCCGTGCCCCTTGGCCTTCCCGCTTGCGTAACCTCCGCCACCGCTTCCCCTTCGCCTCCGCGTAACGCCTAGCCATCCTCCTTCCCCCTGACCCTATTTAAACCCTAGACCTCGCCGGAGCCCTAGACGCTGCCCTCCTTCCTCGCCGTCCCGCAGCCCCGAGCCTCCCCTCCAGCGCTCCCCCTGGCCTCCTTCTCCGCCTCGCCGCCCTAGCCCAGCCCTCGCCGGCCTTCCCTGACCCGCCGACTCCCTCCAGCCCTCGCCCCCGACCTCGGCCCGCTCTCCTCCGACCAAGGCCAGCCCGCCCCAGCCGAGCCGACACCTCCAGAAGCTGCATCACCCACCACCGTCTCCAACAGTGAGCTCCGGCCGAGCCGCCTCCCTCCGGTGACACCCCAGCAGCCTCCGGCGAAGCTCCGGTGAAGCCCGACGCTCTGTGCAGCCGACGATCGTGCCCTAGCTTGGACACAGTGTCTAGGACACGTATCCCCTTGTGTCGTGCCGCCTCGGACACGAATTTCCCATTCAGCGGAGCCCTGTTCAGGTATCCGTATCTCTCTCCTTGTTGTCCTATTTTTAATTCCGTTTGTTGCATCGCGTAGCCTGCATGACCCCCTCGGTGCCCGTACAAACCGCTCGGTGCATCGCGTCCTGTGGTGATCGCGAACCGCGATCCAAAAATAGGAAAATCAACGCCCTGATTCACCCCGGAACTGAGTGCGCCCCGCCAAACGGGAAGACTTGGTCGCGTACGTTCTTCACCGATACGTGTGCGTCGTTAATACGAACGTGCGGGATTTCACAGAAGCTGATTCGGATGTGCGTGCACACCGGAATCAATGCGTATCCGCGGATACCGTCCCGTATCCGACCTTTTTGGTTCTTGCTATAACTTAGTGTATACATGTCGGATCGAGACGAAACTTGCGCCATCGGACTCGTAGGAATACGCTGGTCCTGTGACCCAAGTTTGGTTCGATTCTGAGAACGTTGACAAAATCGTGTCGTGGGCCCCATAGGCTCCACTTGACGGGCGATTTTGTGATCGGCACATCGAAATCCAATTCTGCAAGTTCCGTTGGGTTCGTATCATCGTTCCTGACCTGTTGACACTAAGTTGGACAAATTTGGAGATCATTGGTTCTGACAAGTTTTTTGGTGCGAAGCGGCCCACATGTGGACCCCGCTTTGACCCAAAATTATCTTTTCACCCCTGTGTCCAAATTAGACTCAAGGACAAGCGTTTCTAGCTAATTAATATTTTCTGGATACTGATGGTGATATTTATTTCAGCAATCGGAGTACTACCTGCAAATCCCGCTGAAGTCAGAGCTATAATTGGAACCGGAACCCCAGGCAAGTGTACCTTGCCAATCTCTGCAGTTTTTGCTAATTATTTCCTTGATATATACATTATTGTACATGCTTGACCTAGGACCGTGTGACTTACTTAGCGTACGATTACAGTCGGGTGCCAACTTCGTATGCGGAGTTGTGTAAAGTCACATAGACATGGATATCGAGACCCTATACTTCTCGTACTTGCATTATCAAGTACGTTTTACCAAGGACACCTGACACTATTCATGATTCAGAATCGTCCTGAGATATTCATGGTGATTCTGTATAGGATACAGTTTTCATGACTTATTTCTTTGCTTAGATATTTTATGACTGGATGCATTAGTTATGATCATGTATGGCATGGACATGAGACGTCATGTACATGAGATGCATGATTACATTGGGTGGGGAGAGTCACACAAACTACAGGTTGATTATATATTATGCCGGTGTTGTAGTCTCCCTTTGAGCTAGACAAACCACATGATATCGCTGCTACCGGCTCACCGACACAGAGCTTGTAGTGGTTTCAGCCTGAGTTCTAGTGCTGCTCTCATCTTGCATTTCACTTAGCTGGTTATATAATTACCCTATTGATTCATTTATCTATTGCACTGCATTTATTTTGGCTTGAGCTTTCTTGTACCTTGCTATGTCCCCTGAGGACCTGGATCCGAATTATGTCCCCAGGATTAGCAGACGAGTTCGACCCAGAGATATACCGGACGTGAGCATTAGCAGGAGCAGGAACAGAAGCAGGCACTGGAGCAGTACCAGATCCAGTAGACGAGTGATCTTATCGGGTATCTTCTGAGTATATATTTTTTCTATACTCAGTACTGTTGTTGATATCTGTATTCATGTATCTTGACAGTTGTATCAGACTTATATCGGGCTTGTTCCCCGATTTAATTACTTGTGACTTGATATTGATGTTTATTTCCTTTTGTTGACTTTGTTATATTCATTCTGTGGATGAGATTAGTAGACCCTGATCATTGTAATACAGCTTAAGTATGCCCCGATGGATCCATTAAATTGGGTTTGTCCATCTGTGCGTGCTGCTGGCCATTGCCACGTGGCTAGTCCCTCGATATTTTGGGACTGGGGCGTGACTTGGTTTTTGTGGTGGCCCATACAGGTCAACGACTAAATTGTTCGGTTTCAACTTAGGGACTGAACAGGCCTGCAATAAAAAAATAGGATAAGTTTTTAGGATCTCATCCACTTGCTTGAAACGTTCTTGATATCCATATCGGATTCGAATCAATTTCTTGAATTGCATCCTGCCTTGATTTCCCTGTGCGTCTTTTATAGTTTATTTTGGATGCAGAGTAATGGAATCACAATCAAGCAAAGAGACTCCTGCAGGAATACCACAAAGGTGCTATGGTCACCCAGGAAGATGAAGTGACACCAGAAGATAGATGTCAATCAACTCAACAAGGCGATCAAGTAGATCAACACTCTTCCAGCAGTAGCAGAGGAATCGACTGCAAGGACGTGGACAAGCCCTGACGATGACCTTGGAGAACGTGCAGACTAATGGATTAGCTCATGCGCGTAAGTGATTTATAGTTATCTGTCTCTAGATTTGCTTTAGTTCGTGCCCGTTGGTTCGTGACCCTAGACTTGACCTGACAGTTTTAAATTGATAATAATTGATAACCTAGTGTTAACGTAGTAATTTTGAACTTGTTAAATAACCTAGAAATGTTAACCTGATAAGTTTTTAAAGGATAAAACTGTTTTTCTAAAACTGAAATTTTCTAGATTTCCTTCATTCGGGAAATTTTATAACTTTTAATGCTTAGGGAAATAATTTTTCCTAGGTGTTACTCTCAACCTTGATTCTCCTTGATTTTGATATAATTCAAACAATGTTTGCAACCGTGTCATCTCTGTTGACCGGTTATTCTTTGATTGCGAGGACGCAATCCTCTTAAGGGGGGTAGATTGTAAACCCCCTGATTTTCAAGAATTTTTAAATTTGGATTTTTTACAATTTTCTGGCATTTTCTGTAATTAAATTCAGGTGTTTTAATTATTAAACAATTTTTAAATGATGTTTAATAATATTAAAATATTATAAAAATAATATTTTATGGTGTAAAATGAAAAACTGGACCTAGGGTAATTTTCCGAGAATTTATTGGGCCCCGGAATTATTTTTAAAACCCTAAAAACTATTTTATAAATTAAACCAAATTGAATCATAATAAACCCGGTTTATTTGGCCTGAACCGAACCGAACCGAACCGAACCGAACCCGGTCTAGATGAACCGGGTTCAAGGTTATCGGGTCGGATCCGGGCCGTCAGTCCAACCCGACCCGACCCGTCGACCCGACCCGCTTTCCTGTTTGCGGATCGGGCCGGATCCGCTGCCAACCCGACCCGTTAGCACCCAAACCCGGCCCGCAACCTCTCATCTCCCCCAGCCGTTCACCCGCACCCGCCGCTGCCGTTAGCCGCCGCTCCGGCAGCCCGCGCCCCTCGGCCTCCCCGCTCGCGTAACCTCCGCCACCGCTTCCCCTTCGCCTCCGCGTAACGCCCGGCCATCCTCCTTCCCCCTGACCCTATGTAAACCCTAGACCTCGCCGGAGCCCTAGACGCTGCCCTCCTTCCTCGCCGTCCCGCAGCCCCGAGCCGCCCCTCCAGCGCTCCCCCTGGCTCCCTTCTCCGCCTCGCCGCCCTAGCCCAGCCCTCGCCGGCCTTCCCTGACCCGCCGACTCCCTCCAACCCTCACCCCCGACCTCGGCCCGCTCTCCACTGACCAAGGCCAGCCCGCCCCAGCCGAGCAGACACCCCCAGAAGCTGCATCACCCGCCACCGTCTCCACTAGTGAGCTCCGGCCGATCCGCCTCCCTCCGGCGACACCCCAGCAGCCTCCGGCGAAGCTCCGGTGAAGCCCGATGCTCTGTGCAGCCGACGATCGTGCCCTAGCTTGGACACAGTGTCTAGGACACGTATCCCCTTGTTTCGTGTCGCCTCGGACACGAATTTTACATTCAGCAGAGCCCTGTTCAGGTACCCGTATCTCTCTCCTTGCTGCCCCATTTTTAATTCTGTTTGTTGCATCGCGTAGCCTGCATGACCCCCTCGGTGCCCGTGCAAACCGCTCGGTGCATCGCGTCCTGTGGTGATCGCGAACCGCGATCCAAAAATAGGAAAACCAATGCCCTGATTCACCCCGGAACTGAGTGCGCCCCGCCAAACGGGATGACTTGGTCGCGTGCGGTCTTCACCAATACGTGCACGTCGTTGATACGGACGTGCAGGATTTAGGAGAAGCTGATTCGGATGTGCATGCACACAAAAATCAATGCGTATCCGCGGACACCGTCCCGTATCCGTCCTTTCTGGTTCTTGCTATAACTTAGTGTATACACGTCGGATCAAGACGAAACTTGCGCCATCGGACTCGTAGCAATACGCTGGTCCTGTGACCCAAGTTTGGTTCGATTCTGAGAACGTTGACAAAATCGTGTGTCGTTTGCCCCACAGGCTC
Organism: Iris macrosiphon; assembly: GCA_036927795.1. Taxonomy (NCBI): domain Eukaryota; kingdom Viridiplantae; phylum Streptophyta; class Magnoliopsida; order Asparagales; family Iridaceae; genus Iris; species Iris macrosiphon. The sequence goes on along the minus strand of JAYESA010000004.1, from coordinate 278,118,848 downwards.
CACTTGACGGGCGATTTTGTGATCGGAACATCGGAATCCAATTCTGCAAGTTCTGTTGGGTACGTATCATCGTTCCTGACCTGTTGACACTAAGTTGGACAAATTTGGAGACTATTGGTTCTGACAAGTTTTTCGGTGCGAAGCGGCCCACATGTGGACCCCGCTTTGACCCAAAATTATCTTTTCGCCCCTGTGTCCAAATTGGACTCAAGGACAGGCGTTTCTAGCTGATTAATATTTTCTGGATCTGATGGTGATATTTATTTCAGCAACCGGAGTACTGCCTGCAAATCACGCTGAAGTCAGAGCTACAATTGGAACCGGAACCCCAGGCAAGTGTACCTTGCCAATCTCTGCAGTTTTTGCTACTTATTTCCTTGATATATACATTATTGTACATGCTTGACCTAGGACCGTGTGACTTACTTAGCGTCCGATTACAGTCGGGTGCCAACTTCGTACGCGGAGTTGTGTAAAGTCACATAGACATGGATATCGAGACCCTATACTTCTCTTACTTGCATTATCAAGTACGTTTTACCCAGGACACCTGACACTATTCATGATTCAGAATCATCCTGAGATATTCATGGTAATTCTGTATAGGATACAGTTTTCATGACTTATTCCTTTGCTTAGATATTTTATGACTGGATGCAAGAGTTATGATCCTGTATGGCATGGACATAAGACGTCGTGGACATGAGATGAATGATTATATTGGGTGGGGAGAGTCACAATAACTACAGGTTAATTATATATTATGCCGGTGTTGTAGTCTCCCTTTGAGCTAGACAAACCACATGATATCGCTGCTACCGGCTCCCCGACACAAAGCTTGTAGTGGTTTCAGCCTGAGTTCTAGTGCTGCTCTCATCTTGCATTTCACTTAGCTGGTTATATAATTACCCTATTGATTCATTTATCTATTGCACTGCATTTATTTTGGCTTGAGCTTTCTTGTACCTTGCTATGTCCCCTGAGGACCTGGATCCGGATTATGTCCCCAGGATTAGCAGATGAGTTCGACCCAAAGATATACCGGACAGGAGCATTAGCAGGAGCAGGAACAGGAGCAGGCACTGGAGCAGTACCAGATCCAGTAGACGAGTGATCTTATCGGGTATCTTCTGAGTATATATTGTTTCCATACTCAGTATTGTTGTTGATATCTTTATTCATGTATCTTGACAGTTGTATCAGACTTATATCGGGCTTGTTCCCCGATTTAATTACTTGTGACTTGATGTTGATGTTTATTTCCTTTTGTTGACTTTGTTATATTCATTCTGTGGATGAGATTAGTAGACCCTGATCATTGTAATACAGCTTAAGTATGCCCCGATGGATCCATTAAATTGGATTTGTCCATCGGTGCGTGCTGCTGGCCATTGCCACGTGGCTAGTCCCTCGATATTTTGGGACTGGGGCGTGACAAGCAGCCAGAGGGTTTCAAGGTAAAGGACAAGGAACACTTGGTTTGCAAATTAAAGAAGAGCTTGTACGGGCTCAAGTAGGCACCGCCACAGTTGTATAAAAGGTTTAGTTTTCTTATGCTTGACTATGTGTACAAAAGAACATCTGCAGATCATTGTGTTTATGTCCAAAAGTTTTCTGATAATGATTTCATTATTCTCTCTCTATATGTCGATGATATGCTTGTTGTTGGAAAAGATATGTCTAAGATTGATAGGTTGAAGAAAGAGTTAAGCAAGTCCTTTGATATGAAGGACTTAAGAGCAGCACAACATATATTAGGAATGAAGATCTCTCGGGACAGAAGTGCGAGAAAGTTATGGCTATCACAAGAAAAGTACAATGAACGTGTTCTGGAGAGGTTCAATATGGTGAAAGAGTTAAGCTAGTCAGCACACCGCTAGCAGCTCATTTTAAGCTAAGTGTACAACAAAGCCCTTCAAGTGAGAAGGAGGAGGAGGAGATGAAGAGCATACCATTGCCTCGGCCGTCGAAAGTTTGATGTACTCAATGGTTTGTACAAGACCCAACATAGCACATGCAGTTGGAGTGGTAAGTCATTTTCTTGCCAATCCTGTTAAAGCACATTGGGAAGCACTAAAGTGGATCCTAAGATATCTTAGAGGAACCTCTAAATATTTTTTATATTTTGGAGATAGAAAATCTATCTTGGAAGGTTACACTGATTCTGACATGGTAGGTGACTTGGACAAGAGAAAGTCCACATCAGGATACTTGTTTACCTTTGCAGGGGATCCGTATCATGGCAATCAAAGCTGTAAAAGTGCATCGCTCTATCTGTAATACCCCGTTCCGTTCAAGCGGACTGCCGATTCAAACGACAAAGTGCAACTGTCCTGACCCGCTTTGCTCATGCGAGAATACTCGTTTGAGGCAAAGGATATCCAGACTTGTCCCTACAGGAATTCAGCTTAGGCTTTCAGAGGCTCGCTTGACGTATCGCTCTACCGAGGCGAATCATCGCTAAGGTGGGTGGCTACGGTGAACTTGTCTTTGCTTAGCTAGCACACATAAAATCTGGAATGATACATGCTGGTCGCTAGGTGAATCACCCCCTGCATGCTAATAAGAATCCAACGCACCTAGCTAAGGGAATAATCCCAACTTGTATTGCTTATGCTAGAACATGGAAATGAAACATTGCTTATATAGATGTTCTGACCCTCGCATGCTACCCTAGAACGTGTCACTCAGGAAGTCCCCTAACGATCTCACTCCTCGGCTTACCTACGGGCCCGAGCTAACGTGAATGTTGTGTTTATATAAATGTATGCTTGTCTGCTTGTATGTTGCCTTATTTTTATCCAAACCCCGGGAGACTACTAAGTAGTCGTTCTGTGCCTGAATGAACCTGAAAGTGTCCGGGACTGTTAGGTCACCAAGACAATTCTGAACCAGGGAATTTGTACCAAGAATAAATGAATCCCTGAATCACAGCTCGTGGAGCAACTATTGAATCAATTGGCTTGGCAATCAATACACTATTGTAAACAATCCTGCCTCAACAAGTTCTATATATAAATCTGTCTCGAACTCGTTCCATACCGGACTTGTTCTATATATATATACATACTGCCTCGAACTTGTTCCTGTACTGACCTGAGACCCTGACCTGCATGTCACGGACAACTTGTAAAAGGTGATCTTTAGATCTCGTTCCGCAGGCGGTCACCGGGGCACTGGGGCCGACCCGGTCTAAATGGAACTTCTGGTAGTCGTCTGTTTCGGCGGGATAAGTGCAAGGCCCATCGTTTCTTTTGCTTGCACTTCATCCTCGACCTTGAGACTACAATAACGGTAGTCGTCTGTATCGGCGAAAAAAGTGCAATGCCCATTGTTTCTAATGCTTGCACTTTATCCTCGACTTTGAGACTAAAAAATGGTCCTTTATGGCTATGCTAGCGACAATTGTTCATATAGATAAGTTATCCTCGTTTAGCGGCTATCCGCGTGCGAGTCATTGCATTGCCTCAAATGAACAACTGAACACCTGAACGGTCTTGATATAACAATACTCGTGTTTGCATATGCTATGCCTCCTGAATGTTTATACATGCCCGTGCTTGGATTAACAATATTTGCCTTGGACAGAGAAGGTAAAATGGTAAGTGTGTAAGTCCCGCCGTGTTTCCTCTCATGTCGCACGGCGCACTGCCGCACGAGTTAGGCTATTCAATCTTTGCATGAAATTGATCCTAAGGCAACTAGAAAGACAACTTAATAGTTGTGCACGGAACCTGTATTACGTGTTTGGATTTGTCGAGCAGACGAGTAGCCTCCCCACCAGTGCATTCAATGTACTGATAATCCACCAGATTGTTTGCAGGGTGTGGGAGAACCTCGATCGGTGCGGATGCTCCTTTGTGCGTGCTAAGCGTGAAAATCACTCCGAAGCAGCATTGCGTCCGGAACTGAAGCACATATAAAAGACATAATGTTAGAACTTGCCTGAACATCTCTTGTACAATCATTCCACAATTGTAGTCACTTGGCACGCTTTTACTATTTCAGAGAGAGAGAGAGGCTTAAGCGACTTGTAATCTCGGCTATACGCCACCTGTAACACTTGGTTATATCAATAAAGAACTTGCTTTACTTCAACTTGTGTCATTAAATGCTTCTGCTATATTATCGACTCAGTGAACTTGTTACCGATCGCTTATGCGTTCATGACTCCGCTGCACTCGGACAATCTGTGCGACTCTGTGGCTTAGAACTCTTACTGCCAGCCAATAAACCACGGCCTTGCACGGGCGTGGCTCGCGCTCGTACGGCATCACGTCCGGATGGGTCGAAGCGATCGTTCCGCGGGAGCGCTGGCATGGTGATTCTCGCCTAGCGGGAACGACCGATTTAGCCTGCGGGAGATCGGGGCTTGACACTATCCACCAAAGAAGCTGAATATATTGCTGCTACAGAACCCAGCAAAGAGCTCTTATGGATGAAGAATTTCCTAAAGGAGTTATCTCTCAAGCAAGATAATTACACTCTATATTATGACAGTCAGAGCGCCATTGACTTGAGTAAAAATGCTACCTATCACTCAAGGACAAAATACATCGATGTACATCATCACTGGATCCAAGATGCTTTGGAGAATCGCTTGATGCATATTAAGAAGATTGATATAAGGCAAAATTTGTCTGACATGATGACAAAGCCTCTACCAAAAGAGAAACATAACTTCTTTCGTAGTAAGGCAGGTATGACTACTGTTTGAGAACTTGTCACGCCCCAGTCCCAAAAATGCCGAGAGACAGGGCACGTGGCAATGGCCAGCAGCACGCACCGATGGACAACCCAATTTAATGGATCCATCAGGGCATGCTTAAGCTGTAGTCTAGCAGGAAATAGAGCAATTGTTACAGGTCACAGACTAATCTAATCTCATCCACAACAGATAATCACAGATAAAGACAGGGTAATGCAAATAAAATAAGCTGATCTCAATAAATATCTCGGGAAACAATCCGAGAATATGTCTGGTACAACAATTGCAAATAGACAGGAAATAATCAACTGGAAAGAGAAATAAATGACTACATACGGCCAATGCTCAGGAGAAGTCCTCTGGTACGAGCTCGTCTTCAGGTCCTGGTACAGCTCCTGGAAGTGCTCTGGTACGGGGTATCTCTGGATGGATCTCTTCAGCTATACCTGGGGACATAGTCCATTCCAGGTCCTCAGGGGACATAACAAGGTACAGATAATACAAGCCAAAATATAAGCAGTGCAGAAATAAATAAGCAATAGGGTGAACTATATAACCAGCTACGTGATATGCAGTATGAGAGCAGTACAGGAACTCAGGCTGAAACTACTACAAGCTCTGTGTCGGGGAGCCGGTAGCAGTGATATCATGTAGTTGTCTATCTCAATGGGAGACTACGACGCCGGCATAATATAAAATCAACCTGTAGCCTGTGTGTCTCTCCCCACCCAATGTAATCACGTATATCATGACCATAACGTCTCATGTCCATGTCAGCGGGATTATAGCTAATGCAACAAGTCATACTGTCTATAAAATATCTCTGTCGGTCCTGTATCCTATACAGAATCACCATGAATGTCTCAGGAAGACTCTGTCTCATGAATAGTGTCAAGTGTCCTGGGTTCTGGGGTACTTGATAAGACAAGTACGAACATTATCGGGTCTCGATATCCATGTCTATGTGACATTACAGATCTCCGCGTACGGAGTTGGCACCCGACTGGTAATCGGACGCTAAGTACGCCACTCGGTCCTAGGTTTTAACAGTTAAACAGGTTTATATGCATTTAAACAAGAATTCGGGCAAGTTCTAGAACAGGAATTACTGCTAATGGCAAACTTTACTTGCCCACTGATGTATAAACAAGTCAATGAAAATAAATAGCAAGCTGCAGGGTTTGGCAAGGTACACTTGCCTGTGGTTCCGGCTATGTTTGCAGTTCTGACTTCGGTGGAAAATACAGACGGTATTCCAGTTGCTGAAACAAATATCACCATCAGATCCAGAAAATATCAATCAGCTAGAAACGCCTGTCCTTGGGTCCAATTTGGAGACAAGGGCAGAAACGGCAGTTTCGGGTCAAAACGGGGTCCACATGTGAGCCCACTTTGCACCGAAAAACGCATCAGGGTCAAAGGTCTCCAAACTCACCAAACTTAGTGTCAACAGGTCAGAAACGCTGATACGAACCCAACGGAACTTTCAGAATTGAATTCCGATGAGCCGATCACAAAATCGCCCGTCGAGCGGGGCCTGTGGGGCCCACGACACGCGATTTTGTCAACGTTCTCAGAATTGAACCAAACTTGACCCACAGGACCAGCGTATCGCTACGAGTCCGATGGCACAAGTTTCGTCTCGATCCGATGTGTGTACACCAAGTTAGGGTAAAATGCAGAAAGGGCGGATACGGGACGATGTCCGCGGATACGCGTCGATTCCGGTGTGCACGCACAGCCGAATCAGCTTCCGCGAAATCCCACACGTCCGTATCGACGATGCGCACGTATCTGTGAAGACCGCGCGCAACCAAGTTTTCCCGTTTGGCGGGGCGTACTCAGTTCCGGGGTAAAACAGGGTCTGGTTTTTTCCTGTTTTTGGATCGCGGTGTGCGATCACCACAGGACGCGATGCCCCGAACAGTTTATTCGGACACCGAGAGGGTCATACAGGCTTCGCAACGTAATTTACAGAATCAAAAACGGAGCTACGAGTAAAATGTTACACGCACCTGAAGGGGACCCAAAAATCAGGGTCAAACCGTGTCCGACACGTGTCGGACACCAAATTGAAAACTAGGGTTAGGGTTTTGGGGATCTGGCCGAAGATCTCGCCGGAGGACGGCACTGGGCGGCCGGGCTGCGGCGGAGGGGGGCCGGGGCTCTGCGGCGAGGCGGCGCGGCGCTCGAGCGGAGGCGGCGGCGGTGAGCACGGCGGCCGGAGGCGGCTCTGGCTGCCCGAGTTGCTGCTGCTGTTGCTGTGGTGGCCTGGGGACGGCGGAGCGGGGCGCCGGAGGGGAGGAGCGGGGCTGGCTGGGCGCGGCGGTGCACGGCGTGGTGGTCGACGGCGGCGGCGAGCGGCTGGGGTCGGCGAAGGGGTAAGGTTGGGGCGGGGTTTTATAGAGAGGAGCTAGGGAGGGGTGGCGCCGGGCAAGGCGGAGGGGCCGGTGGGGTCAGGCGCAGCAGGCGAAGGTCGTGGGCGAGGTGGCCGGGCGCGGCGGGCGTCGCAGGCGGCGGAGGCGGCGAGAAACGCGGGCTCAGGGAGAGGGTCGTGCGGGTCTGGGCGCCGGGTCGGGTCGGGTTCGGGTGGGCGGATCCGACCCGACCCGCTAAGGCGGGGTCTGGGCCGGGGATGGGCTTGGCCCGGTTTGGGCCTAGTGGGCCGGGCCGGGCTCGGTTGGGCTGGGCTGGACTAGGGTTTAAAATAAATAATCAAATAAATAATAAATAAATAATTAACTAAATAATTAATAAATAATAATAGTTTTTAAGTATTTTAAAATAGGTCCGGGGCCCAATAAATTCCAGAAAAATTGTCCTAAGTCCAGTTTTTCATTTTACACCCAAAAATATTATTTTTATAATATTTTAATATCATTTAATGTCAATTAAAAATTATTGAATAATCAAAACCCTGTTGTTAAATTACAGAAAATTCCCAGAAAATTCCAGAAAATTGTGAAAAATCCAGTTTTAAAAATCTTGAAAAAATCAGGGGGTTTACAATCTACCCCCCTTAAGAGGATTGCGTCCTCGCAATCAAAGAATAACCGGTCAACAGAGATGACGCGGTCGCAAGCATCGTTTGAAAACACATCGCAAGATACTTAGGGAAATGTCGTTTCCCTAAAAATGAAAGTTATACACTTTCCAGAGAAAATCTAGTTAAAGAAAAAGAACTACAACTTTTTATGAAAACCAGGTTGTTATTAACAAGTTGTAATTTACTAGGTTGGGGCTGAGGTCACGAACCAAGAGGCACGAACTAAACAACACTAAAAACGGATAACTACGAATCACTTACTCGCATCAGCGTCCTCCACAGTCATCGCGTAGGCTTGTCCTCGTCCTTGCAGTCGATTCTTCTGCTGTTGAGCCTGCTGGAAGAGTAGTTCCTGGGGTATCAAGGGTGGCCTCGGCTGATACCCTGCTGAAGCTGGTGGTAGGACTCCTTGAACTTCCGTTTGCGGTACTTCCAATGCTGGAGAGGCTGACCTCGGTACTGGTAACGCTTGCTGGTTACCCTTTGGTGCTCTGTCTCGACGCTTAGGGCATTCCCTCAGTAAATGCTGACTGGATCCGCAAGCCAAACATAATCTCATTTTCCGTCTGCACTTGTTTTCTATATGACCTCGCCGGTGACAATATGGGCAAACAGGTATTGCCTATGGAGATGCTTCTGGTGGCTGGTGTACGTGAGGTCTTTTTGCAACTTCTTCCTGTGGTGCTGAAGTGGAAGTCCGTTTCAGACTGGTCTCTCTCCTGATGACGCGCTCAATGCGTCGCGCTGCAGCAAGGACGTCCGAGTACGAAGTAGGTGCAACGGATCCAATTAGTTTCTGTAGCTCAATGTTTAATCCGTCGAAGAATTTCTCAGCCTTGTCTTCTTCTGTCGGGATCAATGTTGGGGCGAAGCGACTTAAACGAATGAACTCAGCGTTGTACTCGTCCACCGTCTTAGCATCCTGAGTGAGGTGATTGAACTTGTCCCGAAGTTCTGATCGAGCGATGGCTGGAATGTACATCTCTTGGAAGAGTTTGGAGAACTCCTCCCAAGTAACTCGGTCTGGTCCGAGCCGTGTCTCCTCGGATAGCCACCAGTGATGTGCATTGTCCATCAACTGCATTCTGACGGCAGTCATCCAACGTTCCTTTGGAAGCTCAGCTGCTTCTAATTGATGTTGAGTGTTGGTGAGCCACTCATGAACTTCAGTGGGCTCTTTCTTGCCTGAGAATGTACGGGGCTTCAGCTGTCGAAAGTCGGTGATAGAGCCCGTTGTTGGCCGTCGAGCTGGTAGGTTGGCCTGCTCCAGTGCAGTTACTAGGCTGCGACTCAAAGCCTCTTGTTGAGCTTGCATTATTGCATAGACCATTTGAAACATCCGCTGTCCGTCCATGGCCTGCCCTGGTGGAATTACGGGCATTGATGGAGTAACTGGCGTCGTTGGTGGAATGTCATCTTGCTGGATCCTCGGGACATGTTGTTGAGCTGACTGTCCCCCATCTACTGGTGTTTCTTCATCTTCGTTGGTTACCTCAGCATCTCTTGGTGATGTTATGGGAGTCTCGTCGTTTGCTCGTGAATCCATAACCCTGTAACCAAAATAAACAATAAGAGACGCACGAGAATCAAGGCAGGATGCAAGTCAAGAAATTAATTCGATATGGATATCAAGAACGTTTCAAGCAAGTGGATGAGATCCTAAAAACTTATCCTATCTTATTTGTAGGCCTGTTCGGTCCCTGAGTTAAAACCGAACAAATTAGTCGTGGACCTGCATGGGCCACCACAAAAACCATGTCACGCCCCAGTCCCAAAAATGCCGAGGGACAGGGCACGTGGCAATGGCCAGCAGCACGCACCGATGGACAACCCAATTTAATGGATCCATCAGGGCATGCTTAAGCTGTAGTCTAGCAGGAAATAGAGCAATTGTTACAGGTCACAGACTAATCTAATCTCATCCACAACAGATAATCACAGATAAAGACAGGGTAATGCAAATAAAATAAGCTGATCTCAATAAATATCTCGGAAAACAATCCGAGAATATGTCTGGTACAACAATTGCAAATAGACAGGAAATAATCAACTGGAAAGAGAAATAAATGACTACATACGGCCAATGCTCAGGAGAAGTCCTCTGGTACGAGCTCGTCTTCAGGTCCTGGTACAGCTCCTGGAAGTACTCTGGTACGGGGTATCTCTGGATGGATCTTTTCAGCTATACCTGGGGACATAGTCCATTCTAGGTCCTCAGGGGACATAGCAAGGTACAGATAATACAAGCCAAAATATAAGCAGTGCAGAAATAAATAAGCAATAGGGTGAACTATATAACCAGCTACGTGATATGCAGTATGAGAACAGTACAGGAACTCAGGCTGAAACTACTACAAGCTCTGTGTCGGGGAGCCGGTAGCAGTGATATCATGTAGTTGTCTAGCTCAATGGGAGACTACGACGCCGGCATAATATAAAATCAACCTGTAGCCTGTGTGTCTCTCCCCACCCAATGTAATCACGCATATCATGACCATAACGTCTCATGTCCATGTCAGCGGGATTATAGCTAATGCAACAAGTCATACTGTCTATAAAATATCTCTGTCGGTCCTGTATCATATACAGAATCATCATGAATGTCTCAGGAAGACTCTGTCTCATGAATAGTGTCAAGTGTCCTGGGTTCTGGGGTACTTGATAAGACAAGTACGAACATTATCGGGTCTCGATATCCATGTCTATGTGACGTTACACATCTCCGCGTACGGAGTTGGCACCCGATTGGTAATCGGACGCTAAGTACGCCACTCGGTCCTAGGTTTTAACAGTTAAACAGGTTTATATGCATTTAAACAAGAATTCGGGCAAGTTCTAGAACAGGAATTACTGCTAATGGCAAACTTTACTTGCCCACTGATGTATAAACAAGTCAATGAAAATAAATAGCAAGCTGCAGGGTTTGGCAAGGTACACTTGCCTGTGGTTCCGGCTATGTTTGTAGTTCTGACTTCGGCGAGAAATGCAGGCGGTACTCCGGTTGCTGAAACAAACATCACCATCAGATCCAGAAAATATCAATCAGCTAGAAACGCCTGTCCTTGGGTCCAATTTGGAGACAAGGGCAGAAACGGCAGTTTCGGGTCAAAACGGGGTCCACATGTGGGCCCGCTTTGCACCGAAAAACGCGTCAGGGTCAAAGGTCTCCAAACTCACCAAACTTAGTGTCAACAGGTCAGAAACGCTGATACAAACCCAACGGAACTTTCAGAATTGAATTCCGATGAGCCGATCACAAAATCGCCCGTCGAGCGGGGCCTGTGGGGCCCACGACACGCGATTTCGTCAACGTTCTCAGAATCGAACCAAACTTGACCCAAAGGACCAGCGTATCGCTACGAGTCCGATGGCGCAAGTTTCGTCTCGATCCGATGTGTGTACACCAAGTTAGGGTGAAATGCAGAAATGGCGGATATGGGGCGATGTCCGCGGATACGCGTCGATTCCGGTGTGCACGCACACCCGAATCAGCTTCCGCGAAATCCCACACGTCCGTATCGACGATGCGCACGTATCTGTGAAGACCGCGCGCGACCAAGTCGTCCCGTTTGGCGGGGCGTACTCAGTTCCGGGGTAAAACAGGGTCTGGTTTTTTCCTGTTTTTGGATCGTGGTGTGCGATCACCACAGGACGCGATGCCCCAAACAGTTTGTCCGGACACCGAGAGGGTCATACAGGCTTCGCAACGCAATTTACAGAATCAAAAACGGAGCTACGAGTAAAATGTTACACGCACCTGAAGGGGACCCAAAAATCAGGGTCAAACCGTGTCCGACACGTGTCGGACACCAAATTGAAAACTAGGGTTAGGGTTTTGGGGATCTGGCCGAAGATCTCGCCGGAGGACGGTGCTGGGCGGCCGGGCTGCGGCGGAGGGGGGCCGGGGCTCTGCGGCGAGGCGGCGCGGCGCTCGAGCGGAGGCGGCGGCGGTGAGCACGGCGGCCGGAGGCGGCTCTGGCTGCCCGAGCTGCTGCTGCTGTTGCTGTGGTGGCCTGGGGACGGCGGAGCGGGGCGCCGGAGGGGAGGAGCGGGGCTGGCTGGGCGCGGCGGTGCACGGCGTGGTGGTCGACGGCGGCGGCGAGCGGCTGGGGTCGGCGGAGGGGTAAGGCTGGGGCGGGGTTTTATAGAGAGGAGCTAGGGAGGGGTGGCGCCGGGCAAGGCGGAGGGGCCGGTGGGGTCAGGCGCAGCGAGCGGAGGTCGTGGGCGAGGTGGCCGGGCGCGGCGGGCGGCGCAGGAGGCGGAGGCGGCGAGAAACGCGGGCTCAGGGAGAGGGTCGTGCGGGTCTGGGCGCCGGGTCGGGTCGGGTTCGGGTGGGCGGATCCGACCCGACCCGCTAAGGTGGGGTCTGGGCCGGGGATGGGCTGGGCCCGGTTTGGGCCTAGTGGGCCGGGCCGGGCTCGGTTGGGCTGGGCTGGACTAGGGTTTAAAATAAATAATCAAATAAATAATAAATAAATAATTAACTAAATAATTAATAAATAATAATAGTTTTTAAGTATTTTAAAATAGGTCCGGGGCCCAATAAATTCCAGAAAAATTGTCCTAAGTCCAGTTTTTCATTTATACCCAAAAATATTATTTTTATAATATTTTAATATCATTTAATGTCAATTAAAAATTATTGAATAATCAAAACCCTGTTGTTAAATTACAGAAAATTTCCAGAAAATTCCAGAAAATTGTGAAAAATCCAGTTTTGAAAATCTTGAAAAAATCAGGGGGTTTACAGAACTTTCTTCTCATGAGGATGGAGGGGGAGATTGATAGGAACGGGGTCCATCCCCATGATGAATAAACATTAATTTGATCCATGGAAATCAGTCACCCATGGTTGGGTTCGGCCAAGTACTTAACCATTTTTCTGGATGCAGTTTCTGTGACAATATGACCATATGAAGTAGCATATCTATTCATATTCTGCATGCATTCAGCTTGCATGTAACATTGATGATAGATGAACGAATCTTGGGAGAAGGAACGAATCTTTCCTTTGGACTTATCCATGCAAAGAATGTGATGTACCCAAGAGGCATATCCTCCCTATAAATAGAGGGGAGATGGTGAAGGTTGAACACAACAAGTAACAAGAAGAACAATACACAACTTGTAAACCTCACACTTGTAATCCACCTCGAGTGAGTTTGTGAGATAAAGTGATCCTCAAGTTAAGTTGTAACAACTTAAGAGAAGGTCCTTGTAATCTTTCGTTTGATTATAGTAAAAACGGTGAAGAAGGGGCGGACGGAGGACGTAGGCTCAAATTGAGCTGAATCTCGGTAAATCTTGTTTGTGTTCTCTCTTAACTTCTCTTTTCTTCTATTTTATTTTATCCTATCACAAAGAGAAAAAATGTTTTGTTTTTTCCAACAGTAACTACTTGATATTATCTAACTACCTTATCATATATCTATAATAAATCATAATTAAAATATAAATATATCTATAGTAAATTATTATTTTTAAAAATATTTAAATTATATCTATAAATGAAATTATTTTTTTAGAAAGATTTTTTTTTCTTTTAATTACACTGCAAGTCACTAGTTAGTTTAAAAAGTGTTGCAATTCTTGAAAAAAACTGAAAACAAGTGAAGAATATTCGCGGACTTTACCGACCTTCACAAAGGCTTTTCTACCTATGTAGGCTTTCAATGCACTTGTCAGTTGCCATATGATTCCTACTCAATCTAGGACTAACCGTGTCATGGTGCAGCTATAGGGCGGAGGACATTGATTCTCTTAAGAAAAAATAAATTGACAATCTAGAAGTCAATGATAAATGAAGATGATGTGATAAGTGAAGTAAAGTCTTACAACAATTAGAGAAAACAATCTTAAGATAGAAATGTCAAACTCGAGAAACCATTATAATTATTGAAAAGAGGCATAAATTTTAGTTGGATGGTAGAAGATTATTGGATCACGACACAGAAATGTATTATTTTTTCTATTTATAAATGGTAGAAGTTGAAAGACAGTGAATCTATAGTAGAAGTTGAAAGACAACAAATCCAAAAAATATACAATGCAACATACACAAAGTCCCAAACGTTACGTCGATCATCTAAAAAAAAAGTATGTTATGCTCTTCATCAATTTTTATATTTTTGTTTTGGATGAAATTTGTTCCCCTTCTATTGTTACACACTAGGATAATTGATACATGAAATATTGTAACTTAAAGATCAAAATTATAGGTGTTACATTAAGAGTCTCTACGTTATCCGCATGTTTTAGGTCTACCACTAGTCTGCAGGTCACGTGGTGGTCAGGCAATTGGGAGGACAATTTTTCGGAAGTGGGTCCCATGGTATCAGGGGGAGAAAAATGAAACGTTGTTCCCCCCCTCTTCAGCTTATTGTGATGGCTGTTGGTGATAATCTTGTTAGTTTGTTTAGATCGTTTAGTTGGTTTAGATTATTAGTTGGTTTAGATTGATAAGTTGTTTGTTGAAACAACTTTGATATATTTATTATTTAGTCTATCTCTTTACATCAAATGTTCAACTATATATAGCTACCATTTCATTCAATAAAAATCACCAAGTTTATTCATCCTCCACAAAACTTGTGTCCTATTTCCTCTTTACTGGGCTATTTTACTACATTTGGTATCAGAGCAAGGTTGAGGAACAGAGAAGCTATGGCAACCAACGACGAGCAAGGCCCCACGACGTCGACGTCATTCACCTTCAAGTACCCCATGCTGACACGGACCAACTACGCGGATTGGGCTCTCTTAGTGAGAGTCAACATGCAGGCGCCAGGCCTGTGGGAGGCGATCGAACCCGGGAAAGCCGACTACCGCGACGACAGGATGGCCCTGTCCGTCATACTCCGTGCCGTACCGCCAGAGATGCTGCGGACACTGGCAGTGAAAGACACTGCCAAGGAAGCATGGGACACTGTGAAGATGATGCGGATGGGGGTCGAGCGCGTGCGCGAGGCCAAGGCGCAGAAATTGTGCGCTGAATTCGAATCAATGAAGTTCAAGGACGGCGAGTCCGTCGAGGACTTCGCGATGCGGCTCACGGGACTCGTCAGCGACCTGCAACTACTAGGCGACAAAATGGACGACGAGAAGGTAGTTAAAAAATTCCTTCGAGTCGTTCCATCCAGGTACATGCAAGTCGCCATCGCCATTGAGACTTTAGTAGATCTCAAGACGCTGTCAATTGAAGAGCTTACCGGTCGTCTTCTAACCGTCGAGGAGCGGTACAATCTTGGAAGCAACTCCGACGACACAAGTAGCCGCCTTCTCCTCTCCGAAGAGGAGTGGATCGCTCGCACGAAGCAGAGGAAGGAAGGCGACGCCTGCTCCGACGGTGGCAAAAGTTATGGTCGTGGGCCCGGCAAGCCAAGAGGTCGTGGCCGCGGCAACACGAACTACGGCAACGGCAACGCGTCCGATGGCACGCGCGACAAGAAGGGTGAGTGCCAAAATTGTGGCATCTACGGCCACTGGGTGAAGGACTGCCGCAAGCCGAACCGCGATGAGCGTGCCAATCTGACGCAAATCGACGACGATGAACCAACACTGCTCATGACTATGCTTCATGAGGAAAAAGTGTAGATCCATGAAGAGAAGGTGCAACAAAGATCAAAAGGCGACGAGAAGGACGAGAACCACCTATGGTATCTTGACAATAAGGCTGCAGCTTCGATGGCCTCTCTGAAGCTGAAGATGAAGTTTGTGCCTTGCCAAATGATCCTGAATGCTCTCCTGGCGCTCTTGTCTTGGAGAGGCTCCCTTCTGGGCGGAAGTACTGGTCTGATTCTCCCAAAGGGTCTAGTGGAAACTCCCCTTCAGCTCATGGACAATCAAACTTTTCATCAGATGTTAACTCACATTCCAGTGATGAAATAACAGAAATGACCTCTTCATTAACAGAAGTCAAAGAAGAACGTGCACTATCAAAATGCCACTTCCAGGCCTATGAAGATAGGGTTAGCCAATTGGAAGAATCTCTGGGCAAATCTAGTTTGAGGAACTTAAAGCTTGAAGAAGAGTTAAAAAATCTTTCAGAGATGCACGGTGAGCATATGGAACGAGCTTCTGTAGCACATCAACGTAGTGTCGAACTGGAAGGCTTGGTTCATATATCAAATTCTAAAGCGGAAGATGCCGAAAAGAAGTTGGGTGAATTGGAGGTATTACTTGAAGCTGCTAAACAGCAAACTCAAGAATTTGAACAACTTCTCAGCATATCAGAAGCAAAATGTAAAGATGCTGAAATGGAATCAAATCAGCTTGCGAGCAGGGTTTCTGAGCTATCTACAGAACTAGAAGCATTCCAGACAAAATCAGAAAGCCTCGAATTTGTGTTGCATGCTGTAAATGAAAAATAGAGGGATTTAACGGATACGTTGAATGTGGTTACTGAAGAAAGGAAGCAATTTGAAGATATGTTGAATACTTCATTTAAAAAGCTTTCACAAGCTGAGAATAGAAAAGTTGTTGGTGGTAATGGCTCCAGCCGACCTGTAGGGCATAAACCTTTACCCTCAAAGGTTTCTTGTACTACTACAGGTGCAAATAGACCTGCAAAGGTCATGAATGACCCCACTTTAAAAAAGAAGGTTCTATCTGCAGTGCCTCATTCTTCGAGTCAGAAGAATGTTTACTCTGAACAGAAGAGGAGACCGAGTGAAAGGATGTATGAAGTTAGACCAGCACCAAGACAGCCACCGCCTTTGTCCAAACCTCCGCCTTCTCAGAAAATCTGTGTCCGGGATGGCCGTGAGGACCAGTTGAAGAAGAAGCTGTTGAAAAGGAGAACTGATGAGGATGACGAAGAGAATCATTTTCTAATGATCATAAGAAAGTGAAGCATTGACGCAACAAGATTAAGGGAGTGATTGTTGGTGATAATCTTGTTAGTTTGTTTAGATCGTTTAGTTGGTTTAGATTATTAGTTGGTTTAGATTGATAAGTTGTTTGTTGAAACAACTTTGATATATTTATTATTTAGTCTATCTCTTTACATCAAATGTTCAACTATATATAGCTACCATTTCATTCAATAAAAATCACCAAGTTTATTCATCCTCCACAAAACTTGTGTCCTGTTTCCTCTTTACTGGGCTATTTTACTACAATGGCTACACAGAAAAGAAATGCTTGTACTTAAATTTCATATTAAAAAAATGAATTCAGCTGATCGAGGACTATATACTAGGGCATATTTGGAGCAAAAGAGTGACCAAAATTTAAATTTTGAACCACTTTAAGCATTTGATTAAAATTTAATGTGATTTGACATGAACAACGAAAAAAAAAATTTCTCCGAAGTGGAGCGTGGAAGTGAAAAATCATCATTCTTATTTCATTGTGTTTGTTTAGAGAACCATTTTCTCTCTACTTAAACAAAAATAAAATATTTACTATTCATATCACTTCAAAAAAAAATATTGTTTTACTTTAACAATTAACCAAACAACAAATTTTAGAATTTTTTAGGTATAACATTTACTTCTTCAAAATATCCTAACAAAGAATTTTTTACCTTATTTCACTTTGTTCTACTTCATCGAATATGTAGATGACCTAAACATGAAGGTCAATATATATATACCAAAATATGTCTACTTCCTTGAAAGTTACATTGGAGGTACACTACCAGTGTATTGTAATTCGACCAATTTTGGGCAAAGGTTTTGGATATTTTTGCATGTTTGGAGCATATCAATCTTGAGCCATTTTTCGACAGAATTTTGGTATATTTTTATTTATTTATTTCTATTTTATTTAGAAGTCGTTTTTAGGTTTTGAGCTATATTTTCTTATAAATATATAGTAACTTGTTAAGTAACAGAGACAAGTTCATTATTATAATTTTGATTAATAATTTTTTTTTGTGATTCGCCTGTTAGAGAATTGGAACTTTAGTCTTCGTTATCTTGAGTCATTGGTTTTTAGTGTTTTTGTATTGTGTTGGGTGGTATCATAATTAACCACAACTTGAGGGATGATGGAATCAATGACAATGGCGGCAACCGGTAAATACTCACTGAAGAGTAGGGATTTTAAGGATTCTTTCCGATAACATGTCACATGGAAGTCTCTTTATGGGATATGATCCTATGCATCCAGTGAGTCAAGCAGATAATAGACAATTAGAAATCGTTGAGGCAACTCGTTTGTGATCCATAAATGATATCACGGGTGAGAAATGCTCGCGACCTCCCAGAAGATAGACAAATACTAGTGCGAGAACATTATCCAAAAATAAAAAAGAGGCTCGCTTAGATTCCTCCAGTTTGAGCGATGATGAGTTCTATAATTTTGTTAGGCATGGCCGTGATGATGATAGTGGTGAGTTCATGTTGCCTGACCGACGAGACTATGACAATCAATTTGTGATATCAACAAACGCGATCGATATGGCAACTATAAGAGGAACACTATCTTTTTGGCAAAGGAGACCGATTCGACGAAGACTATGTTTGTTAATCATGTGACGGTCGTGGAGAAAATCCATACAGAAAAGTAGATGACCTAAACATGAAGGTCAATATATATATATATATATATATATATATATATATATATATATATATATATATATATATATATATATATTATCGAGATCTCGACATCAAGAAGTTCATGAATTGGTTATTAATCTTTTTTTTTTTGTTTAACATCGATAATATCTCTGCATACAAAGAGGTAAAGTTGGTGGCATATCAATTGAACTTAGGAACGTTATCTTGGTGGGAATGGCTGCATGATGAGCATAAAAGAGAATGGAAGAGGTGCATAAACTCTTGGAGGAAAATGCAAAAATCTAAAGACACGCTTTTTTACTATGATTATGAGCATCACATTTTCCATTAGTATTAGATGTGTGCACAGGACCAACAGAGTGTTCATAAGTACACTATGAAGTTTTGGGTCTTGTCAGACAAAATAATCTTGACGAGACCAAAGGGCAACATGTATCTCGCTTAATGGATGGGCTCAAGTAGGTGATTCGAGATCTTATTGGAGCTTAATTTGTCCCTAACCTAATGGAGGCTAGGAATCAAGATTTATAGGATGAGCGATCATTGCATGATAAGTAGCAATCTAGCTGCAAATTGAGATGGAAACCGAAAGTAGTGGATCAACCCAATACCTATCAATGGAAGAAGCACCCAAAAAGGATAGAGCAGCAGAGAAGAAAGCAAGAAAAAAAACCCATAGAGGCCTCTACTTGACCCGACAACCCTATGCCAAACATGTCCTCGATAAGTGTTTCAAATGCAATCAGTCGAGTCATTGCTCGAGTGGTTTAGCCCACGGAGAAAGTATGTGACTTATGTCGATCGAGAAGCACTCGACGACGGGACGGACAATGGCAATATCTAATTCATCCGTGAGAAATCCAAAGAGGAAGAGGCATTCCCCGGTGTGGTAAGGAAGACCATGTTGACACCAAACATGAAAACTCTTCACAAAGAAAGAAGCTTTTCTGAACATTATGTACGAACATGCTGTACTGTCAATGGTAAACGGTTTGGAGTTATGATAAAAAATAGGAGCCGGGAGAACATAATCAACTACTAGATGGTCGAAGAAGTGGGGTTGACGTTTGAGAAACACCCGAAACCATATTCTATTGGGTGGATTTGGGACTTGCTAAGTGTCAAGCTGACTGAACGATGGTGTGTTCCCTTCTCCATCGACACATATGAAGACGAGGTCTATTACGACATGATGAACATGCTCGACATTTGTCATATTTTTCTTGGAAGGCCATGGCAGTTTGATGTTGGCGCAGAGCATGATGTGGCTGTTAACATGTATTAACTGGTAAAGGATGAGGCAAAATATACACAAACTCCTTCCAAGAAGAATACTCAAACTTAATCTTTACAATAAGAGAGGGGAAAGTTTTTCGTTCTGTAGCAATCTCTACGAAGGCAGCAGAAGTGGTATTCAAGGAAGCACAAGATATACATGACTTGGTAGCTAGCAAAGGAAAGCCTAGCAAGTCTAGCAGAGGTATGACCAGTACTTGAGTTTCACGATGTTCTATTGTAGGAGTTTCATGAAAGACTTTTGTTCGCCATTATAGTAGGTTTAGGAAACCATCATTTAATAACAAACAAAAAGAGTACAAAAAAATTCTAGACATACAATCTAAGTACAATATTTTTTTATCTGGGTAGTATGAAGATGGAGATCGAGTACTGCAGCGACTCTTTTACTCCGTTGACGGTCCGACGAGTGAATGTAGAATGCTCTCTTATCTCTTATCTCTTCTCTCTCTCGAGCTTGTATGCACGTACGTAGCTCGCCTGGAGGTGTATGGTCTCTTTGAAGCAGAAAAAGCCAACTGGGACGTCCAAGTTGCCTCTATTTATAGCAATAATATAAATGAGCTATAGGTGTCGCATGTCCTTCTGTTTGGTAGCCACAGGGGGTTCCTTCAACAGAATAAGGTTGCAACTGTGGGCGCATAGTATGGTTGAGTCCAGGGCAAGCTGCCACATGGACTTTTTGTTGGAATTTGTTATTACTGTAGATCCTGGTGGTTCTTGTCTTCTGGTTGTGTGACTTGGTTAGCTAGACACTTAGCCCACATTCAGTTGGAGAGAATTGCAACAGAAATATTTCGTCTTAGAGAACCTTGCCACGTTGGACGTATAAAGTCTGAGATGCATGGGACGCATGGCGTCAGGAACGCATGGGGCCAGAGACAAATGGGACACGTGGAGTCAGGAACGAATGGTGCAAGAGACGCATGTTGTCTGGAACGCATAGGCTAGAGTCGCATGGAGCGCATGGAGTCTAGGATGCATAGGACCAGAGTCGCATGGAGCGCATAGAGTCTGGGATGAATGAGGCCTCATACACATGGGGTTGCACACTTATCAAAAGTCATTATTAGTCTGACAAGATCTTCTTGTCACTTATTGTGTTCACATCTTTCTAGGCGTTTAGTGTCACGCCCCAGTCCCGCAGGACCGTTCGTCCTCGCTTTGGTCCCTACGGAACCGACCGTCCTCGCACGGACGTAATGCCGTGCAAGCCTAAAGTGCGCTTGCACAAGGCCAAAGCTTTGAACAAGGGCAAGTAAGCTATTCAATACTGAAGCAGCGGCACACATATAATGCAAAAAAGTGAAGAACACAAAGGCATAAGAAAACAGGCTCTTTTATTGATATTCACAAGTGTTACAAGCGGCGCATGGCCGAGGTTATAATTCGCTCAAGCACTCTATCTCTTGATTACAATGACACCGTTCGATACATTATGTCTCTCTATACAAAATCAACTCAAAGCAGGCACAACTCGATGCGGCTCAAGGTATCGACTCCAGATTTTTGGTTCCTTGGGATGAGGCACGGCTATCGCTTCATCGGACGAACAGGCACCTGAGAACAAACAAACTGTTGGTGGGTCAGTACTTTATACAAGTACTGGTGAGATAAAACAATTGAACAGAAGCTACACCCCCTGAAAACCACACTAAGTAATCATGTGGCAAAATATTGCATTACTAGTGATCTTGCTAGTTTTACTTAAGTTCATTTCATGCAGCTCAGAACTATAGTCAGATTACATCTTTTGAAAACAGAACTTTGAAACAATTTGCATATTCAAACTATAAGTATACGAATCGGGACAGTGCTCTATCGTGCAGTGCGCAACATGTATTGTGCATCAAATCTAACTCTTTGGGGCAAGGTAGCATATAGGAACTATCATTTAATCAAGCACACAAGTTGAACTATCAATCAGAGGTCGGTCCCCGAGAAACTCAGGATTGGTAGCGGTAATCCAGCTAACCAATGACTCTTCTTTCTGATGCTATTAGCAGCTGTGACCCATGGTTGCTCATCACTACCGTTATAGCAGCTGTAACCAAGGTTCAGCTCTTCACCAATAGCCATTGTCCGACCGATACAAATACATGCAACACTATCAGATAAACTTTATGATGCACATCTTAATGAACATGCTGGCTTATATGTAAACACTTGTATTTCTTACCCCATTGTCGAACGGTTATCCCTGCAGCAGACACACAAGTTAGCCACAATTGCATATGTGCATAAACTGATGAATCCATCTTTTGGTGTCAATAATGATAGGTATGCAAGAAGGTAAACCTAGCATGCACCCTATCTATATGACGGTCTATGAGTTTCCCCATTATTGGACAATAATACCCCCCCAAGATCCCGTAGGACCGGACGTCAGGGTGCTCTCACAATCCCTTCCGGACTGACCGATTCCCACTGCCCCAGAAACCGATCGAGAGACTATCACCTTGTGCACAAGTTGTCCGAGACCAATGCATCACAAGCAACATTCACATTCACATTCACAAGCACAAGCATATAACAATCAAATAGCACACCCCCCAAGATCCCCAAGGACCGGGCGTCAGGGCGGACTACTAGACTCTTCTCTTCTTCTCAAGCAAATACATCTTTTCAACAATCTAATAGCACACCCCCCAAGATCCCGAAGGACCGGACGTCAGGGCGGACTATTAGACTCTCTTATACGAATCAAGACTTATAGCAGTTCGATATAGCAAACAGACAAGCGAAACATATAATGGCAAGCACGATTGATTTCATCTATAATATGCAAAACTATCTCTTTTCATAGCATATTACAAAGGGACATATTCAAATGATTCATTTACTTATCTATCTTAGCATAGCTAGGGTTCTTTCGATAGCTGTGTCGGTGTTTCTAAGCATGCAACATTTCTTATATCACTTTAGCATAGCAATGGTTCTATCTCATTTCTGACAAGCATTTCATTTCTCTTAGTTAGGCAACAGATTCGTTTCAATGACAAGCTATGTGAGTTCTTTTATTAGCATGTTGAGTCAATTTTATCATTCTTTTTATGAAAATATTCTTCTTAAGCAAACAAGCATTCAAAAACTCTGATTCATTATTAAGTCGTGCAAGAATCAGAGAATGCAGTTCTGCCCACTCACTTTGATTAATCGGTCGGGAACTCTCCGAGAAGACTTCCGTTCGAGCAAGCAAGGCGATATCACTTGTAGATAGCGCCTACGCGGAGCGAGGCGCTACATACTTACCTACAAACAAAGAGTTTCGTCCTCGAAACTCAAGGAGAAACTCACGAAAACACAAAGCAGCGATAGTCCTCATCCCTCGCCATCCCCAATCAAAACTCAGCAATCATAACTCAATAAAACTCGAGCCAACAAAAATCACAAATCACATCTCAAGCAACAAAACAAATCCAGAAAACTTTTGTCGGCAACTTTGAGAAAATTTACGGACTCATTGTATGGAACGTTCATTGAATCGCACATCTGGCACATCTTAGAGTTGGAGGCAACGAAATGGGCAAAGAATTGAGTCGCTCTGATACCATTACGTCACGCCTCGGTCCCACAGGGCCGTTCTTCCTCGCTTTGGTCCCTACGGAACCGACCGTCCTCGCACGGGCGTGATGCCGTGCAAGCCTAAAGTGCTCTTGCACAAGGCCAAAGCTTTGAACAAGGGCAAGTAAGCTATTCAATACTGAAGCAGCGGCACACATATAATGCAGAAAAGTGAAGAACACAATGGCATAAGAAAATAGGCTCTTTTATTGATATTCACAAGTGTTACAAGCGGCGCATGGCCGAGGTTACAATTCGCTCAAGCACCCTATCTCTCGATTACAATGACACGTTCCATACATTATGTTCCTCTATACAAAAGCAACTCAAAGCAGGCACAACTCGATGTGGCTCAAGGCATCGACTCTAGATTTCCGGTTCCTTAGGATGAGGCACGGCTATCGCTTCCTCGGATGAACAGACACCTGAGAACAAGCAAACTGTTGGTGGGTCAGCACTTTATACAAGTACTGGTGAGATAAAACAACTGAACAGAATCTACACCCCCTGAAACCCACACTAAGTAATTATGTGGCAAAATATTGCATTACTAGTGATCTTGCTAGTTTTACTTAAGTTTATTTCATGCAGCTCAGAACTATAGTCAGATTACATCTTTTGAAAATAGAACTTTGAAATAATTTGCATATTCAAACTATAAGCATACGAATTGGGACAGTGCTCTATCGTGCAGTACGCAGCATATATTGTGCATCAAATCTAACTCTTTGGGGCAAGGTAGCATATAGGAACTATCATTTAATCAAACACACAAGTTAAACTATCGATCAGAGGTCGGTCCCCAAGAAACTCATGATTGGTTGCGGTAATCCAGCTAACCAATGACTCTTCTTTCTGATGCTATTAGCAGCTGTGACCCATAGTTGCTCATCACTACCGTTATAGCAGCCGTAACCAAGGTTCAGCTCTTTACCAATAGCCATTGTCCGACCGATGCAAATGCATGCAACACTATCATATAAACTCTATGATGCACATCTTAATGAACATACAGGCTTATATGTAAACACTTGCATTTCTTACCCTATTGTCGAACGGTTATCCGTGTAGTAGACACACAAGTTAGCCACAATTGCATATGTGCATAAACTTATGAATCCATCTTTTGGTGTCAATAATGATAGGTATGCAAGAAGGTAAACCTAGCTTGCGCCCTATCTATATGACGGTCTATGAGTTTCCCCATTATTGGACAACAACACACCCCAAGATCTCGTAGGACCGGACGTCAGGGTGCTCTCATAATCCCTTCTGGACCGACCGATTCCCAGTGCCCCAGAAACCGATCGAGAGACTATCACCTTGTGCACAAGTTGTCCGAGACCTATGCATGACAAGCAACATTCATATTCATATTCACAAGCATATGCATATAACAATCTAATAGCATACCCCACAAGATCCCGAAGGACCGGACGTCAGGGCTGACTACTAGACTCTTCTTTTCTTCTCAAGCAAACACATCTTTTTAACAATCTAATAGCACACCCCCCAAGATCCCGAAGGACCAGACGTCAGGGCGACTATTAGACTCTCTTATACGAATCAAGACCTATAGCAGTTCGATATAGCAAACAGACAAGCGAAACACATAATAGAAAGCACGATTGATTTCATCTCTAACATGCAAAACTATCTCTTTTCATAGCATATTACAAAGGGACATATTCAAACGATTCATTTACTTATCTTTCTTAGCATAGTCAGGTTTGTTCGATAGCTGTGTCGGTGTTTCTAAGCATTCAACATTTCTTATATCTCTTTAGCATAACAATAGTTCTATCTCATTTCTGATAAGCATTTCATTTCTCTTAGTTAGGCAGCATATTTGTTTCAATGACAAGCTATAGTTCTATCATTCTTCTTATAAAAACATTCTTCTTAAGCAAACAAGCATTCAAAAACTCAGATTCATTATTAAGTCATGCAAGAATCAGAGAATGCAGTTTTGCCCACTCACTTTGATTAATCGGTCGGGAACTCTCAGAGAAGACTTCCGTTCGAGCAAGCAAGGCGATATCACTTGTACATAGCGCCTACGCGGAGCGGGGCGCTACATTTAGAAAATCTTTTTTGTCAGGATTCTCTGTCAGACGTAATCTTGGTGTCCGACCTATATTTAGCCAATATTTTGGGGCGCATGGATGCTGCTTTTTCTTGGCCGCATTGTCATCCTGAGGCCTGATTTCTTCTGAGTCAACTTTGGGGCGCACGTTTGTTGAGTGCATGGATCTAGATTTTTCATACTTATACAAGCCCCCTTCAACGTTTTCAAACTGATAAGTTTGGAATACTTTGATTAAGTACCATGGAGGAGATAACTTTTGGCCGGATAGAGGATGGGTCGCAGGGACAAGTCTTTGCTAAGCTGTCAAATCTCCATTTAATATAGGATTTGGCTCGATCTCTGAAGAGATATCTTGGGACCCTGAGTCAACGACAGTTTTCGAGGAGATAAATATGGATTATGCAAATTGAGGCATCCGGTTTATCCTCATAACTGCCTGGTTCATCTCCTCGATCTTCTCACGCGCCTAAGGAGC
The DNA here is from genome assembly GCA_036927795.1 of Iris macrosiphon. Classification (NCBI taxonomy): domain Eukaryota; kingdom Viridiplantae; phylum Streptophyta; class Magnoliopsida; order Asparagales; family Iridaceae; genus Iris; species Iris macrosiphon. The sequence goes on along the minus strand of JAYESA010000004.1, from coordinate 278,093,141 downwards.
CTAAAAATAGGCAGGCTAGGGAGGAAGAGAGAGAACTTTCATCTCTCGGCTTCCCCCTCTTTTTACGAAATAAGATGTTGAGAGCTACTGTTCGTCTTGTCCAGGAGTTTGTCAGAAGCGGCGTCGATACGTGGTCCCCTGATGCTGGCATTCTCTTGGGAAGTAAGAGAGGGTGTCATGGTGGCAGGGACACACACATAGAGACATAAGTACATAACCTCGCAGCGTGGATGAGAAATCATTTAGAACACGCACATGCCCCGCCCCCACAGAATTCTGCCGTATAGTTGTTCAGTCATCTGCAACATGTGCACCGAGCCTATCTATGGCTTGGCCGCATGGATGAAGAATTGGTCCATCTGCGGCTTGGCCGCATGGTTGAGAATTTTTCTTGCTCATGCGTACGAACTTACCTATCTCGAGATGTCCCCTCCAATGCTTGATTGTGACTTAGAAGTGGCATGTGTCCGCTATACATTTTTGCAATCTTCTTAGAGACTGATGTATATTCTCCTTATGTAGGTTTTACCACCTTTTGTGGTACCCAAGATGGAGCATGGAAGGATATCATAGAACCCGTCATTCGAAAAGAATACCAACCTTATGCGGCGGTTCCTCGTCAAGAACTGATCCAGGAGACGAGGACGGTTCGCCAAGAACTGATCCAGGAGACGAGGATAAACATCCTGCGTCATGCATGGAGTTGTCTCTATTTATGCAGCGTGCTAGCTACGTTTCTCCCCTTTATGTGACTTGCTACCTACCGGGGGCCTGCGACGTCAATGACAGGATTTGGATTAATTACCATTCATGTCTTCGGTCTTCCCGCATGGTTGTAAAGCGCCTGCTCCTGCTCCTCCTTTGCTATCCATAAGTATGAATTATTTTTCATATACTGAGGTTTGCAATGTGGAAAGATGATCTAGAAAGCATTGAGTTCTGTTGTGGGGTCGACTTGTGTCAGTCGTAACGACAGTACGGAGGGGCACCTCTAATAAAAAAGGTTCGTATCAGCGATACTTCATGGAATCCCTTAAAATGTATTTCCATCATATATACTCATGACCTTGAATACTAATAAAAGATCCTTGAATGTAATAGATTTTCATCATATGTATTCATGATCTTGAATATTAATTAATAAAGTCTCTCCTTTTTCAGAATTTTTTTTTTGTATTTGTCACATTATATGTCGTGGACTTTGGGTATTGTACTAAAGGTAATATGGACTTAACACAACACTGTAGTTGGTTAAGGATATCCCACTGGGGATCTTTGATGGACCTATTACTTTTTGCGCACTTGAGTGCAAGTAATAGATTCGAAACAAGCCTTGCCAGAGGTGATATAGTCGTGGCAAGTTTGGTGGACTTAACACCGCTGGCGCACTTAGAGTTAAGTACTGATGCTAAGTTTAGACGACGATCGATATCAGAGGTAATATGGACGTGATAATCGATAGTCAAGTAGGGAGGTTTGCTTAGAGGTAAGAAGGACATGGCAAACCCTATTGGGGAGGATGTGAGGATGATAGCTCCGAGGTAACATGGACATCAGCTAATTGATAGTCATACCGAGATGTTAGGTACAATCCTGGTATTTTTATGGAAGGAAAAGGAAATGACCCAGAGGTAATATGGACATGGCTATTTTCTTTGGATGGGGAACATGGGCATCTCACAGTTTAGAGGTAATATGGATGTAAACTATTTGCTTCCATCGAGGACATCCCACTGGGGATCTTTGGTGGACTTATTACTTCTTGCGCACGAGAGTACAAGAAATAAGTTAGAGACGAAACCCTATCAGAGGTAATATAGACGTGATAGGTTTTGTGGACCCATTACTTCTTGTGCACCTGAATACAAGTAATAGGTTTGAGATAAGCCCTGCCAGAGGTAATATGGACATGGTAGGTTTTATGGACTTAACATCACTTGCGTACTTAGAGTTAAGTACGGGTGATAAGTTGAGATGACAAACGATATAAGAGGTAAATGTTGACATGATAATCGATAGCCAAATCCTGAAGGTTTGCTCAGAGGTATTATGGACATGGAAAACTCGGCCGAAGAAAAATATTAGGGCAATAGTTCAAAGGTATATATGGGCGTGAACCAATGTCCAAGAAACTCACCGAGGAATGGTTTATTGAGTGTGGTCTACCCAAAAATTTAAATAGACCTAAGGGTTAGTCGGCTGGGGAGATCGTTAGGCCGATATTTCAAAGATAATATAGACATGGCTAGTGTCTAATGAGATTGGGGTTTTTTGGGTGGTCCCTGCGGGAGTATGCAGATGGACCTGAGGAATGCTCCATTGGAGAGATTTTGACGATCCATTATCTATTGCGTATCCAGAACTCCTGAATATTGATAATGACTTGTTGAGGAAGGGTAATGTTGTTCATAAGCACTCGCTAGGGATGAACAACCAAAAGTGGGAACCATCTACATTTTTGTTGTCCTCATGGAGATAGAGAGAAGTAAAAGCCTAGCCTTAGACATAGTACTTTTTTTGGTACTTGTCGTTGATGAGCATCATAAGCATGTCGCTATTAGCATATGTTAGTCGGTAGGCACCATTGGAGAATACAGATTCTACGACGAACGGGCCTTCCCATTTGGGTTGGAACTTGTTGGCCGTCTTGTGGGTCATAACCATCGGCCTTCTTACTGTCAGGACAAGGTCACCCACTTGGTAAGTCCTCTTCTTGACCCGTTTGTTGAAGGCTCTTGAGAGGCACGCTTGGTACAACTCAATGTGTTATTGAGATAAGAAGCACTTCTCGTCGAGTGCTTCTAACTCTTGTAGCCATCGACGGTGATTATCGTCGATGGTTAGCCGGTTGGAGAGAGCCACTAGGAGCGAGTTAATTTGGATCTCGAGGGAGAGGACCGCTTCGCTCCTGTAGACCAAGGAGAATATCGTGCTACCAGTTGGTGTCCGCACCATTGTTCGATAATCCCAGAGATATTCACCAAGCTTCTCATTCCAGTCGTGCTTATTGGATGACACAAACTTTTTAAGTAGTTTTATCATGGTCTTGTTGAATGCTTCCGCCAAACTATTTGTTGCTGGGTTGTAGGCCGTTAAGGCTATATTCTGAATTTGTTTTTTGTCACAAAATCGATAAAAAAGTGTGGCTTACAAACTGTAGAACATTATCGTGGATGATCCTCCATGCCAAGCCGGAGCAGTATATGACGTGATGCTTGACAAAACTGATCATGTTTGATGTCATGACTTCAGCGAGTGGTATGACTTCCACCCACTTGGAGAAGTAGTCGGTAATAACAAGGATAAACCGATGTCCCTTAGATGAAGGTGGGCTAATCGGTCCGATAATGTCCATTCCGCAGGCTTTGAACGGCCAAGATGCAACGGTTAGGTATAGGAACTCTGAGGGTTGGTGGATGAAGTCAGTGTGAATTTGGCACGCTTGACACTTCCTTGCGTAGTTGACATCATCTACGACCATTGTCGGCCAATAGTAACCCATTCTCCGGAGAAGGCCTATATCTTGGGTCTGGGTTGATGGGCACCGCATACCCCATCGTGAGCCTCACGGAGAACCTACTTCGCTTCTGCATTCGATAGGCATCATAGCAAAAGAAGGTCATAGGAACGACAATACAGTATTTTGGTAGCCGTATCGTAATAGAATCAGAGGGAACGTCTTCTGATGGAAGTGGCTTCCTTTGGGTTCTCTGGGAGAATTCCATAGACTGCGTAATCGATGAATGAGAGTCTCCAGTCTTGGGAGTCGGTACTTGTCTCTAATGAGTATCTCAGGCATAGACAGAGGTTGTTCTTCAGGCATACCAACTTTTGACCGACTATAATGACTAGTTCATGAGTATTGACTGGAACAACTAAAGAGACTGCGAGGCTAGCTAGGGTGTCAGCCTCGATATTTTGCAGTCGAGGGACATGCTCTATGAAGAACCACTCAAAGGTGGAGATTTTTTGCATTCAAGGGCGACTTGGTGGTAGGGAATCAAGTCTTCATTCTGGACTTCGTACTCGCCTCAGACTTGATTGACTATCAACATCGAATCACCGTAGGCTTCCAGCTAGTCACCTCTCACTTGTTTAACGAGTTAGAGCCCGATGCCGAGGGCGTTGTACTTTGCCACATTATTGGAGTACGGCTTTGTGAGGAAGTAAGCGCGGTTGATGACTAGATCGTGTGGGGAAATTATTACTATCCCGACGCCAGCGATAATATCACTTTTGGGCCATGTTCTTGAAGCACCGTCGAAGAACATTCGCCAAACAGCTTCTGCTCTTGAGGTCATGTTTGAGTCCTCTACTTTGTCTAGGATCTCCTCTTTGAGCTTCGAGGTTTCTGGTACAGGGTGGGCTGCAAGGAAATCTGCCAATGCTTGGCCTTTGATCGCCTTTTGCGGGACAAATACCAGGTCAAGATACCTTATTGTTATACTTTGTTTCATCCAAATTATACATTGATACACCAAGTCAAGTTCATCTAATAACCGTTCATGCCGTGATCATAATTCTTCTAGCCAAATCGTCTAACTTCAATGTTACCATTCGATCAAACAGTAGTCTACTTCTAGCATTCCACCAACAACTAATTTCAAATCCTTGAGCTAAAGGCTATCCACCTTCGTTACGTTCCATATTATTGAGTTTGTCTGAATAATTATTGAACATGTTCCTTTGAGTTTGATCATCCCCACTGGACGTGAAATCACTATGCCAGTGCTCCCGCGGGTTAATCGTTTTCAGCCGGGCCTGATTGTCGAGTGTTATCTTTTGAATTAGATTCAAGATTGTTTGTCCAAATCAAGATTAAGTCCGTTATCGCCTACCTCAATCATTGAACCACACAATTATGTAACTTGTATCAATCTGTGCTAACTTTCAACTTATCGATATCGTATCAAGCCATCCAATTTTGAAACCATAATATTAATACTCAAGATAAACTCTATCGAGCGATATCTTACTCAATCTAAATTTTTTGATGTGCGCTATCTTCTATCGCGCTAACTCTGATCGCATCTTCGATTATTCCATATCAAACTCAAGTTTTAATTTGTTTTATTCTATTCAAAATTGCTCGTACAATCTACTAAGTTCCCCCAACCAAGATATTGATTCTATTACCTTAAATCCCTATTTGATATAAGACTTATCAATTATTCAACACATTCTTATTCGTTCGAACCAACTATCGCATGAGCCCTTCAAATTCATTACTTGCTAGGCATTACTTATACTAAGCCTTACCTCCCTACTACTAGACTCGTTTGCTATCCCGAATCCTCGATTAGCTTGAATATTTCTAAGACAATCAATACACCACTCAGGGTTCAAGCTATACTCTATGAATCATCAAATCGCTTATTCGTTCTTGACCTATCGCATACACCACTTAAGAATCGAGTCATCCAATTAAATCCTCAATTGCGTTCGCATCGCTTACTCGCATATCCACCAATTCGTTCCTTAGAACTCCTACGCGATCCCTATACGTCGCCTCGATAATCTTGATCTGGAATATACCTCTATCGATAGTCATCAATACAAGCTATAATTTCAGTCATAACTTATCGCTACGAATAACTGTCCAAACCATATCTTAAAACCCAGGCATGACTCCCTATATTCTCCTTATTGATAGTCCAATAATGTTATATCGATAGCCACTCTAAGTCTAACTTATCTTATTTGAACGATATCCCAATCTCGCTGGCAAACTTGCTCGCACAAAAGGGTCTTTGTGTGCGATACTCAATATAACTTAGCCGAAAGGCTGTGTACTTAGCTATCTGTCTGAACGATATTCTATCTCATATACTAACTTGCTAGTATCAAGGTAATGGTAGTCTGGTTTGCACAAAACTAGCAATTTTAGTACGATTCTATTCCCACAAAGTCTAACTCAGTTCATCATAAAGACCTTCGTATCACAATCACGTTCAAGCAATCGTATCATTCACATGCACTTTCAAAATATTTAGACTCATTGTATGGAATATCCCGTTAGAATATTAAGAGAGAGCATCTATAAAATAACCCACGAATAAGCTTTCGAAACTGAGTGAATCGATAAGAAGTCTAAGGATGTAAAGTCGTCTACTGATACCAATATGTCATGCCCCGATCTCCCGCAGGATTGGCCGTCCCCGCTAGGCGCGAATCACCGCACCAACGCTCCCGTAGGACGATCTCTCCCACCATGACGTAATATCTCGCGAGCCCAAGCTGCTTCCACGAAAGGCCATGATCCGAACAAGTGAAGAAATAGCTAAGCCACAAAGTCGTACAGATAGTCCAAATGCAGCAAAAATTTGAACGACACGAGTAAACGGCTGTTCGATAACTAGTTCACAAAGTCGATATAACGGAAGCATAGAATAAACACAAGTATGATACATAAATAAGCTCTTTTTTGATAATGAATAAGGTTACAAGCGGCGCTAGGCCAAGATTTTAAGTCGCTCAAGCAATCTCTTCCTCTAACAATAAAGGTGTGCCAAGCGGCTTACAACTTGGAATGATACATAGGCGATGTTCCAATATGATGTTATGTAAATCTACTTCAGCTCTAGAAACAACACTCCAAGGCTTCAGAGCGAACTCCAAGCCTAAGCGTGCATGAGGGGATACCTCATATGGAACGAAGTTCTCCCGTACCTTGCAAGCAACCTGGTGGGTTATCAGTATATGAATGCACTGGTAGAGAGGCTTCTCGCCCGTTGGACAGATCCAAACATGTTATATTAGTTTCATACACCATCTATTAAGTTATATTTCTAGTCTTGCCTTAGAATCAATTTTATGGCAATGATATAAAGCCTAACTCGTGTGGCAGTGCGCCGTGCGATATAAGATAAAATACGGCAAAACTTACCAATTTACCATTCTTCCTTCCCTGTCCAATGACACAGCCAAGTTATCCAAACACGAATATATATATATATATATATATATATATATATATATATATATATATTGAAATCCAAGGAATCGCATAAACAAACACAAGTGTCATGAGCATGTTTCTAACTCAGGTGCAACTAATTACTTACTTTTTATCATAGGTTTTATACTCAGATTCGGACATGTTACTCAGATTGTTCAAGTGCTTCATACTCTGGTTCTGGTTCTGGTTCAGGTGTGTTACAACTTAATTATTTCAATGCAATAAACTCGCACGCGGATTACCGCAACCGAGCCTGACTTAATCTATATGAACATGATGTCACTAGCATAGCCATAAATTACAATTTATCGTCACTGGGTGGTTAGATACGTGAGGTAAAAATCGCTGCACGCCATCTTCGCCCAGGACAAAAATGGGGTGCAACACTAGGGTCAAGGGCGTTACACTCAATGGAAGAAACATGGGACGTTACACTCCATCCGCCTACTAACATGCGACTACCATGACAAGGGTAGACGAGAAGCAAGTGTAGAATGCTCTACCAAGGCCCTGAATACCAATATTATGCCCTCCCAAACTAGAGTATAGGCATTCAAGCACCATTTTGGTTGCACAATACCTTTGAATCCCCCCGTGCCGTCACGATCCCAGTGCCCCAGTGGTGGTCCGAGGAATCCATGTAATACAAGCATTACCACATGCAAGAGGTTTTTGTAACTATGCAAGTCTCTTTCTTGTTCTTGTTTACTTATAATCCACTTCATATTCTTAAGAGACGATGGTGGTAGAGCGGCACGAACCCGCTACGAGCCAACCCTAATAGAGATGGTGGTAGCCCAGCGCGAGCATGATACGAGCCACCCCGAATGGCATTCATGGCAGCGTGGAACGAGCCCTCTACAAGCCACCCCGACGACTCTTGTTCTTCTTTACTTATCAATATAGTTCAATCTTTTTCCTAGATACTTTTAATCTTTCATTATGCAGTTTCCGGTACGGGAAACCTCCTTGGTGACCTTATGGTCCCGAAGCATTTCAGTATTTTTTATTACTTGGCTCGAAATGACTATTTTGATAGTCTTCCTGCCTCAGGTAAGTGAGCTATATTATGTGTCGTGCTTGTATACCATGGTATTATCTTTGTGACAAGCATTGCATATAAGATAGATAGCATAAAGATATTAACTCGACCAGTTCTAAACAATAAAGTGGAGTCTACTTGCACGAAGCTAAGTTAACATGCGATGGTCAAACTATAAACCAAGTTTTATTTCCATATTCTAACACAAGCAATGCAATATGGGATTAATCCCTTAGCTAGGTGCATTGTATTCTTATTAGCATGCAAGGGGTGATTCTCCTAGCGACTAGCATGTATCGTCCAAGTTTTATGTGTGCAGGTTAAGCAAGAAAAGGATCATCGTAGCCACCAACCTTAGAGTTTATTTACCTCGGTCGAGCGATACTCCGAGCGCGTCTTTGAAAGTCTAAGTCTAAACTCCTGAAGGGCCAAGTCTAAAATCCTTTGCCTCAAGCGAGTCTTCTCGCTGAGCAAGGCGGGTCGGGTCATTGTACTTGTGCCATTTTTATCGGCTATCCGCATTGATGCAGAGCATGTCGTTACATTATACACCACTCATAACAAGTCTCGTCCTCGAGACTTCTTCAACGCAAACCATTCTATCGCACACTATTGAATCTATCTCAAACATATCACTCCGTATCACTGGACCCGTTCGAACATAACTTTCTACTCAATTTTTATGTTCCTTGTCGCATGCGTGCTAGGTCTGTTTCATTTGAATGACTCTATCATTCGATTCATGCTCTGACTCTGTCTCTAGTACTCCTTAGCATGAAACATATTTTGCTTAATACGGGGCATGATCTACTGTATACGAAGATCTTAGGCAGAGGCAACTTATCTAAATCGCTATACTCATCCATGCAAATCTAACATATTCACTTGCATTTGCATTCAAGATCAGTATATAGCGAGTCTGGATCGTGCACATATTCAAGGCATCCCCTAAAATATGTATGTCAACCAACTTAATGATAGCGAAGTCTTTGCACTCAAGTTCAATATATCACTGAGTCTTGGATCTTGCACACGTTGAAGACATCCCTCAAATATATGCATTCAATCAAACTCAACGATAGCGAAGTCGAACAAACTACTCGCAAAAATTTTAAGGGTTCTAGTTTATGAATCACAATGATACCTCCAACAGGGTCAATCAAAATCTAAGTCATTCCCAATCCAACTCAAAATCAAGAATTATACAATCATTAAGCACGATCTATCCGACCGACCGACTAGCATCCAAGTTCTATCATCCATTCTGTTTGTGTCAAACATAGCATATACTTATCGTTCCAAGCCTAAATCTAGTCTTGCTATCCCAGCTCTATGGCTTGCTCAAGCAATAATCTAAAATCGGTCACATAGGTTCTTTCATTCAGCATAGGGTCATCTTTCTAACCGCTAGGTTAGCTCACAAGGTCATAGGTACATTACAAGTTTACGATTCTTATCGTGCAAATTTGTTGCATGATATTAGCCCCAATTTCTAAGGTTAAACCATTGTTCTTTCTTACGGAGTATTCTACCCAAGCTTATTTCACTCATATTTTTAAACATCGAGCATAGATCATCCTATCCATATTAACACGTTCGTTACAATGGATCCGAGTCCGTTAGCAAAGTCATTCCTAAGACACGTTTGTTCAACCGAATTTACGATATATCCACGTCGTACGTCCAACTTAACGATTCATATAGTCTATCTCCTCGAATATGTTTTGATAGAATCCACATATCCAATCTTTTTTAAGTCTAGACCACCAAGTCACGATTCAATTTTCAATCATCGATCTCAATCATAAAATCTAAGTCATCCAACATGATTCACGTATCCGTTCACAAAATCATCAAGCATAAATTACTTCATGTTCTAAACTAAATTCTTTTCAAAACACTTTTGTTTCACTTGTATCATGAAACTCGTCTTATCGTGTCGAACCAAAATTTAAGACGATCTTTTAATTGTCACTCTTCGGTCTCCCGTAAGTTCAATTATCCCTACTGGAAGTGAGATCACCACGCTAATGCTCTCACGGGATAACCGTTCTAATCCGGGCGTGACACATGTGGGAGCATGGAGTTACGCTTGCACAAGACAAGAACGTCAAATGTTATGGTTATCATCTAAACGATCAAGACACCTTATTGTTATAATTATTTCATCCAAGTTATACATTGATCCACCAAGTCAAGTTCATCTAATAACCGTCCATGTCGTGATCATAATTCGTCTAGGCAAATCATCCAACTTCAATGTTAACATTCGATCAAACCGTAGTCTACTTCTAGTATTCCATAAGTTTAAATCATCGGGCCAAAGTCTATCCATGTTCGTTAAATTCTATTTTATCGAGTTCATCGGAATAATTATCGAACATGTTCCTGTGAGTTTGATCATACCCACTGGATGTGAAATCACCATGCCAGAGGTCCCGTAGGATAATTATTCTCAGCCAGGCCTAATTGATTAGTGTTATCTTTCGAACTAGATTCAAGATCATTTGTCCAAATCAAGATTAAGTCCGTTATCGACTGCCTTAATCATTGAACCACACAATTTCTTAACTTGTATCAATTCGTGCTAACTTCCAACTTATCATATCGTATCAAGTCATCCAATTTTGAAACCATAACATTCGTAGTCAAGCTAAACTCTATCGAGCGATATCCTACTCAATCCAAATTTTTTGATGTGCACTATCTTCTATCGCGCTAACTCTGATCACATCTTCAATTATTTTATCTCAAACTCAAGTTTTAATTCATTTGATTCTATTTGAAATCGCTTATACGATCTACTAAGTTCCCTCGACCAATATATTAATTCCATTACCTTGAATCCCTATTCGATATAAGCCTTATTAATTTTTTAACACATTCTCATTCGTTCGAACCAACTATTGCACGATACCTTCAAATTTATTACTTGCTAGGCATTACTTATACTAAGCCTTACCTCCTTGCTGCTAGACTCGTTTGCTATCCCGAATCCTCGATTAGCTCGAACATTTCTAAGACGATCAATACATCACTAAGGCTTTATGTTATACTCTATGAATCATCAAATTGCTTATTCGTTCCTGACCTATCGCATACACCACTCAAGAATCAATTCATCCAATTAAATCCTCAATCATATTCGCATCACTCACTCACATATCCACCAATTTGTTCCTTAGAACTCCAACGCGATCCCTACGCATAACCTCGATAATCTTGGTCTGGTATATACCTCTATCGATAGTCATCCATACAAGCTATAATTTGAGTCATAGCTGTAGTACCCCGCTCAACGTTGGCACTATTTATAAGTGATATCGCTTTGCTGGCTCGAGCAAAAGCCTTCTCGCAGTGTTCCCCGATCAAAACACAAGACTATTGATCTAAGTGAGTGGACATAACTTTATTTTCTGATTCTTGCACGCCTTAATAATGAATCTAAGTTTTTACAATGCTTGTTTACGAAGTAGTCAATGTTCACATGAGAATGATTGAACAAGCACCTGCATGCTTAACTAGAGAACTTGTATGCTTGTCTAGAAGAGATAGAACCATTGTCATGCTAAGTCAAGAAAGAAATATTGCATGCTTATTTACACTGAGACCGCTACCGAACGAACCCTTGCCATACTATTAAGTTAAGTAAAGAAAATTGCTTGAACAAATCTCTATGTTGTATGCTAAACATGAGTAGAACTGTATGCTTAACTTGAAGAGATAAATAGAACCCTGCGATGCTCGTTAAATTAAAGATCGTTCATCTGCTCAACTTTAGTTCTCTGCATTTAAATTTTGTGCCTCTATATATGTATATTTTTGTCTAACTTGTGTCTTGTGCAAGCTTTGGCCTTGTGCAAGCACAACTTAGGCTTGTACGGCATCACGCCCGTGCGAGGAAGGTCAAAACCGTAAGGACCCAAGCTAGGACGAACGGCCCCTGCAGGATCTGGGCATGGATATTTTAATTTTCTCCTTGAGTTTCGAGGACGAAACATTTTGTCGGTGGGTAAGTATGTAGTGCCCTGCTCCACGTTGGCACTATGTATAAGTGATATCGCTTTGCTGGCATGAGCGGAAGCCTTTTCGAAGTATTTTCCAATCGAAACACAAGACGATTAATCTAAGTGAGTGGGCATAACTTCATTTTTTGATTCTTGAACGCCTTAATAATGAATCTAAGTTGTTGCAATGCTTGTTTGCTAAGTAGTAAATATTCACATGAGAAACATAAAACGAGAACCTTCATGCTTAACTAGAGAACTTGTATACTTGTCTAAAAGAGATAGAACCATTGTTATGCTAAGTCAAGAAAGAAATATTGCATGGATAGTTACAGTGACACCGCTATCGAACGAACCCTTGCCACACTAATAAGATATATAAAGGAAATTGCTTAAACAAGTCTCAATGTTATATACTAAACAAGAGTATAACTGCATGCTTAACTTGAGGAGATAAATAGAACCATGGCATGCTCGTTAAATTAAAGATCGTTCATGTATTCAACTTTGGTTCTCTGCATATAAATTATGTGCCTCTATATATGTATATTTTTGTCTAACTTGTGTCTTATGCAGGTACTACGCCTGGTGCAAGCACAACTTAGGCTTGCACGGCATCGCGCCCAAGCTAGGACGATAGGCCCTTATGTGAACGGGGCATGATAATAACTTATCGCTACGATAATCGTCCAAACCATATCTCCAAACCCAGGCACGAATCCTTAGATTCACCTTCGCTATAGTCCGATAATATTCTTATCGATATACATTTTAAGTCTGACTAATCTTATCCGAACGATATTTCAATCTTGCTCGCACCAAAGGGTCTTAGCACGCGATACTCAACACAACTTAGCCATAATATTGTGTGTATAGTTATATGTCCGAATGATATTCTATCTCGTATACTAACTTGTTAGTGTCAAGGTAAAGGTAGTCTGGTTCACACATAACTAGAAAGTTTAGCACGAGTCTATTCTCACAAAGTCTGACTCAGTTCGGCACAAAGGCCTTCGTATCACAATCCCGTTCAAGTAATCGTATCATTCACATGCACTTTCAAAATATTTATACTCATTGTATGGAACATTCCGTTGGAACATTTAGAGAGAGTGTATGTAACATAACCCATGAACGATCTTTCAAAACTGATAGAATCGGTAAGAAGTCCAAAGACGTAAAGTTGTGCTCTGATACCAATATGTCATGACCTGATCTCCCGCGGGATTGGTCGTCCCTGTTAGGCGCAAATCACCGTGCCAGTGCTCCCGCAGGATGATCGCTCCCATCAGGATATGATGTCGCGCGAGCCCTAGCTGTGCCCGTGCAAGGTCATGATCCGAATAGGCAAAAAAATAGCCAAGCCACAGAGTCGTACAGATAGTCCCAATGTAGCAAAAATTTGAACGACACGAGTAAACGGTCGTTTGATAACTAGTTCACAAAGATGATATAGTGGAAGCATAGAATAAACATAAGTATAATACAAATAAGCTCTTTATTGATAATTAATAAGGTTACAAGCGGCGTTAGGCCGAGAATACAAGTCGCTCAAGCGATCTCTCTCTAACAATAAAGGCGTGCCAAGCGACTTACAACTTGGGATAATACATATGCGATATTCTAATATTATGTCATGTATATGTGCTTCAGCTCCGGATGTAACACTCCAAGGCTCCAGAGAGAACTTCACGCCTTAGCGCGCACGAGGGGACACTCTTCACCGAACGAGGTTCTCCCGTATCCTGCAAGCAATCTGGTGGGTTATCAGAACATGAAAGCATTAGTGGGGAGGCTTCTCGCCCGATTAACAGATCCAAACATGTTATATTAGTTCCGTGTGCCATCTATTATGTTATCTTTCTAGTCTTGCCTTAAAATTAGTTTTATGACAATGATGTAAAGTCTAACTCGTGTGGCAGTGCGTCGTGCGTTATAAGATAAAATACGGCAAAATATACCAACTTACCATTCTTCCTTCCCTGTCCAATGACACAACCAAGTTAGCCAAACACTAAATATATATATATATATATATATATATATATATATATATATATATATATATATATATATATATATACTGAAATCCAAGGAATCACATAAGCAAACACAAGTGTTATGAGCATATTTTTAACTCAGGTGTAACGAATTAGTCTACTTCTTCTCACATGTGTTATACTCAGATTCAGACTTGTTACTCAGGTTGTTCAAGTTCTTCATACTCTGATTCAGGTTCAGGTCTGTTACAACTTAATTTTTTTAATGCAATAAACTCGTATGCAAATTGTCGCAACTGATCCTGACTTAATCTATATGAACATGAGGTCATTGGCATAGACATAAAGGACGAGTGATAGTTTCTGGGCGGTTAGATGCACGAGGTAAGAATCGCTGCATACCATCTTCGCCCGGGATGGGAATGGGGTACAATGTCAGGGTCAAGGATGTTGCATTCAACGCTAGGAACATGGGGCATTACACTCCATCCGCCTACTAACATGCGACTACCATGACAGGGGTAAAAGGGAACCAAGTGTAGGATGCTCTACCAAGGCCCCGAATATTGATATTGTGCCCTCCCAAACTGGAGTATAGGCATCCAAGCACCATTTTGTTTGCGTAATAATTTTGATTCCCCCTGTGTTGGTATGACCCCAGTACCCCGGTGATCGTCCGAGGAATCCATAAAATACAAGCATTACCTCGTACACGAGTTGTCCGTGACCATGTAAGTCTCTTTATTGTTCTTGTTCACTTATCATTTATTTCTTGTTCTTAAGCGGTGATGGTGGTAGCGCGGCACAAACCCGCTATAAGCCAACCCGAACGGAGATGGTGGTAGTACGAGCTCGCTAAGAGCCACCCGGAATGACGTTAGTGGCAGCGTAGAACGAGATCGCTACAAGCCACCCAGGTGACTCTTGTTCTTATTTACTTATCAATACAGTTCAGTCTCTTTTCCTACTTCTAATCTTTTATTATGCAGTTCCTGATACAGGAAACTGCCTTGGCGACCTTATGGTCCCGAAGCCTTTCGGTGTATTTTATTACTTGGCTCGAAAAAACTTTTTTGATAATCTTTCTGCCTCAGGTAAGTGAGCATATTCTGTCTCATGCTTATATACCGTGGCATTATCTCTGTGACACGCATTACATATAAGATAATTAGCATAAAAACATCAACTCAACCACTTTTAAACAATAAAGTGTAGTCTACATGCACGAAGCTAATATAGCATGTGAGGGTCCAACTGTCACGCCCCGATCTCCCATAGGCAAATCGGCCGTCCCCGCTAGGCGAGAATCATCGCGCCAAAGCTCCTGCAAAATGATCGCTTGACCTATCCGAGCGTGATGCCGCACGAGCGTGAGCCACGCCCGTGCAAGGCTGTGGTTCATTGGCTGGCGGTAAGATTTCTAAGCCACATAGTCGCACAGATTGTTCGAGTGCAGCGGAGTCATAAACGCATAGGTAATTTGGTAACAAGTTCACTGAGTCGACAATAGCGGAAGCATTGAATAACACAAGTAGAAGTAAAGCAACTCTTTATTGATATAAATAAGTGTTACAGGCGGCACATAGCCAAGATTATAAGTCGCTCAACCCTCTCTCTCTGAAACAGTAAAAGTGTGCCAAGTGGCTACAATTATGGAATGATGTAGAGATAATGTTTGGGCGATGTTCTAACATTATGTCTTGTATATGTGCTTCAGTTCCGGACGCAGCGCTCCAAGGCTCCGGAGTGAACTCCATGCCTTAGCACACACGGAGGAGGCATCCGCACCGAACGAGGTTCTCCCGTACCCTGCAAACAATCTGGTGGATTATCAGTACATTGAATGCACTGGTGGGGAGGCTACTCGCCCGCTCGATAAATCCAAACACGTAATATAGGTTCCGTGCACCAACTATTATATTGTCTTTCTAGTTGCCTTAGGATCAGTTTCATGGCAAGGATTGAATAACCTAACTCGTGTGGCAGTGTGCCGTACGATATAAGAGGAAATACGGCGAGACTTACCAACTTACCATTTGACCTTCCCTGTCCAAGACAAACCAAGTTAATTTAAGCACGAGCATTCATAAATGAAAACCAAGGCAACAACATATGCAAACACGAGTGTTATTGTATCATGATCGATCAGGTGTTCAGCTGTTCTTTGATGTGATGCAATAACTCACACGCGGATAGCCGCTAAGCGAGGATGACTTATTTATCTACTTTATTTTACAAGCAAGCATGCAAATGTTAAATATACGTGGTGATCACTAGCGTAAGCCATAATGGATGATATAGTCTTTGACGAGAATGGTATGCAACGAAAGGACAAGAGGTGCTACAAGCCATTCCGTCAAGAATAAGAGACTAAACAATAGACCTTGCTCGGACCAGATCGGTGCCAGTGCCCCAGCGATCGTCCGCGAGACTGTGACCTTGTGCACAAGTTGTCCGTGATCAAACGGTCGTCTAGGTTAAGTTATCCATTCAAGTCATTAAGGCAACAAGAGTACAAGACAAGAGGCATTGCCTGATTCAATTTGCAAAGCCTTTCTGAACAATATTTTGTATAACAAGATGTGTTCCATGCTTAGCAAAAGATGTATGAAACGAACTAGCATGGAATCAGATAACGGTTCACAAGTTGATTATTTGACAAGCAAAGCAGTGTATATCCATTATCGTACTACTCGAGGCATAGCGGTGTCTTGTTTACATAAGGCAAAAGTAGCATGCGAGGGTCTGTTTATAAGCAACATTTCAATTCCATGTTCTAACACAAGCAACATAAGTTGGGATTATTTCCTTAGCTAGGTGCGTTGTATTCTTATTAGCATACAGGGGTGATTCACCTAGCGACTAGCATGTATCGTCGCATATTTTAAGTGTGCTGGCTAAGCAAAGACAAGTTCACCATAGCCAGCCACCTTAGCGATGATTCACCTCGGTTGAGCAATATGTCAAGCGAGCCTCTGAAAGCCTAAGCTGAACTCCTGTAGGGACAAGTCTGTATATCCTTTGCCTCAAACAAGTATTCTCGTCTGAGCAAAGTGGGTCAGAATATTGCACTTTTGTCGTTTGAATCGGCAGTCCGCTTGAACGGAACGGGGTGTTACATCATACACAACTCAGAAAAAGTCTCTTCCTCGAGACTTACTGAGGACAAGAAGTACTAACGCATTATGGAATCTATCCCAAGCGTAGAAATCGGTACCACTAAATCCAATTGAACATAATCTCCTACTCGGTTCTTTCGTCGTGCCGCATGCGTGTTAAGTTAGTCTCATTTGCGCCTTAGCGCGGGACATGTTGCTTAACACGAAGTATATTTTAATCGATCTTGAATAACAGTCTAAGGCTGAGGCAAACCTATACAAGTCATTATGCTTGTTCATTTGGATATTCACTTGCACTAGCAATGAGATCAGCACATCGCGAGTCTGGATCGTGCACATATTCGAAGTGCACTTCTAGCATGAGCATGCCAACCAACTTAGCGATAGTGAAGTCTTAGCACTCGAGTTTCATATTTTCTTGAGTCTTGGATGCATAAGTTCAAGGCGTCGCTCAAACATATGCATTCAACCAAACTCAGAGGTAGTAAAATCGGACAAGCTACTTGCGAAAATCTTAAGGGTTTGCACAGGTCGACACAAAGGCCATAGCATCACGATTTTATACAAGCAAACATATCATTCAAATGCACTTTTTGAAAGTATATAGACTCATTGTTGGGACATTCCATTTGGGACATTGAGAGATAGCGTGCACATAACCCACAAACGAGCTTTCGAAACTTGTGAAAATCAAAACAAAGTCCAAAGGCGTATAAGCTAGGCTCTGATACCAACATGTCACTCCCCTATCTCTCGCAGGCAAATCGGCCGTCCCCGCTAGGCAATAATCACCGTACTAGCACTCCCGTGAGACGATCGCTTGACCCATCCGGACGAGATGCCGCACGAGCGTGAGCTACGCCCGTACAAGGCCGTGGTTCATTGGCTGGCGGTAAGAGTTCTAAGCCACAGAGTTACATAAATTGTCCGAGTGCAGCGGAGTCATAAACGCATAGGCAATTTGGTAACAAGTTCTCTGAGTCGACTATAGCGGAAGCATTGAATAACACAAGTAGAAGTAAAGCAACTCTTTATTGATATAAACAAGTGTTACAGGCGGCGTATAGCCAAGATTACAACTCGCTCAAGCCTCTCTCTCTGAAACAGTAAAAGCGTGCCAAGTGGCTATTATTATGGAATAATGTAGAGATGATATTCGAACGATGTTCCAACATTATGTCTTATAAATGTGCTTCAGTTCCGGACACAGCGCTCCAAGGCTCCGGAGTGAACTCCATGCCTAAGCATGCACGGAGGAGGCATCTACACCGAATGAGGTTCTCCCACACCCTGGAAATAATCTGGTTAATTATCAGTACATTGAATGAACTGGTGGGGAGGCTACTCGCCCGCTCGACAAATCCAAACACATAATATAGGTTATGTACACCAACTATTATGTTGTCTTTCTAGTTGCCTTAGGATCAGTTTCATGGCAAGGATTGAATAACCTAACTCGTGTGGCAGTACGCCATACGATATAAGAGAAAATACGGCGAGACTTACCAACTTACCATTTGACCTTCCCTGTCCAAGGCAAACCTAGTTAATTTAAGCACGAGCATTCATAAATGAAAACCAAGGCAACAACATAAGCAAACACTAGTGTTGTTGTATCATGATCGTTCAGGTGTTTAGCTGTTCTTTGATGCGATGCAATAACTCGTACGCGGATAGCCGCTAAGCGAGGATGACTTATTTATCTACTTTATTTTACAAGCAAGCATGCAAAGGTTAAATATACATGGCGATCACTGGCGTATGCCATAATGGATGATATAGTCTTTGACGAGAATGGTATGCAACAAAAGTACAAGAGGCGCTGTAAGCCATTCCGTCAAGAATAAGAGACTTAACAATAGGCCTCGCCAGGACCGGATCGGTGCCAGTACTCCAGCGACCATTCGCGAGACCGTGACCTTGTGCACAAGTTGTCTGTGATCATACGAACGTCTAGGTTTAGTTATCCATTTAAGTCATTGAGGCAACAAAAGTATAAGACAGAGGCATTGCCTGATTTAATTTGCAAAGCCTTTCTGAACAATATTTTGTATAACAAGATGTGTTCCATGCTTAGCACAAGATGTATGAAACAAACTAGCATGGAATCAGATAATGATTCATAAGTTGATTATTTGACAAGCAAAGCAGTGTATATCCATTATCGTACTACTCGAGGCATAGCGGTGTCTTATTTGTATAAGGCAAAGGTAGCATGCGAGGGTCTGATTATAAGCAACATTTCAATTCCATGTTCTAACACAAGCAATACAAGTTGGGATTATTCCCTTAGCTAGGTGCGTTATATTCTGACTAGCATACAGGGGTAATTCACCTAGCGACTAGCATGTATCGTTGCATATTTTAAGTGTGCTGGCTAAGAAAAGACAAGTTCACCATATCCACCCACCTTAGCGATGATTCGCCTCGGTTGAGCGATACGTCAAACGAGCCTCTGAAAGCCTAAGCTGAACTCCTGTAGGGACAAATCTGGATATCTTTTGCCTCAAACGAGTATTCTCGCCTGAGCAAAGTGGGTTGGGACATTGCACTTTTGCCATTTGAATTGGCAGTCCGCTTGAACGGAACGGGGTGTTACACCAACTATGAGCCAAGTTTTATTTCCATATTCTAACACAAGCAATGCAATATGGGATTAATCCCTTAGCTAGGTGCGTTGAATTCTTATTAGCATACAAGGGGTGATTCTTCTAGCGACTAGTATGTATCATCTAAGTTTTATATGTGCAGTCTAAGCAAGGACATGTTTATCTTAGCCACCCACCTTAGCGATGATTTGCCTTGGTCGAGAGATACTCCGAGCGTGTCTTTGAAAGTCTAAGTCTGAACTCCTAAAGGGCCAATTCTGAAATCCTTTGCATCAAGCGAGTCTTCTCGCTGAGAAAGGCGGGTTGGGTCATCGTACTTGTTTCGTTTGAATCGGATATCCGCACGGAGTGGGTAATTACACGCCGGCCATTATTCTACTGAGATAGTAGATGGCCTATTCATGACCTGCATCGATTGTCTGGGATAGCAGAGCCCTGAGGGAGTGATCCATCACCCTTATATATAGCAAGAAGGGTCTTCCTACAACGGGGGCCACCAACACAGGGGGGGTAATGAGATACTCCTTGATGTCGTCGAAGGCGCGTCGGCATTATTCGTTCCAAACAAAGGAGACTCCCTTCTTCATAAGTTGAGTGAACGGTTGACAACGTCCAGAGAGGTTTGATTTGAACCTTCTAATATATGTCAGTCTTCCTAGAAGGCTATAAAATTCTCTGAGGTTCTTCGGTGGACGCATTTGAAGGATTTCTTTAGTCTTGTCAGGGTCTACGTGGATACCCTTTGAAGTTATGACAAAACCCAGTAACTTTTCGCTGGAGACTCCTAGGAAGGATTTGGTGGGATTTATTTTGAGCTAGTGCGCATGTATGAGATCGAACACAGTCTTCAAGTCCCGTAGATAATCATCTTTGGAGCGAATCTTGATGGCGATGGCATCAATATAATACTCCACCGTCTTGCATAGATATTTACGGAAGATGGTGCTCGTAGCTCGCTGGTATATAGCACTGGCATTCTTCAGACTGAAGGGCATGACTGTATAGCAGTATACTCCTATCGAGTTTCGAAATGATATGTGCTTCTCGTCGTTGGAAAATATCTTGATTTAATTATATCCTGAGAACCCGTCCATGAAGGACATACACTCGAAGCCACAAGTGTTGTCGATCATTATGTCTATGATCGAAAGGGGAACCTCGTCCTTAGGGAATATCGTGTTTAGATCGCGAATGTCAATACAGATCCGGATCTTTTCATTCTTTTTAACGACAGAAACGATATTGGCTACCCAATCTAGATGTTCTTCTTTGTGGACGAAGTCACTACCTATCAGTTTCTTGACTTCATCTTCGATGGCATTCATGATGTCCGGCCGGAACTGCCGTTGTTGTTGCTTGACTGGCTTGGCGTTCGGCAAGATATTGAGTTTGTGGACCGTAATTTGGGGGTCCAATCCCGGCATATCTTTGTAACTACAGGAAAAGATATTGATATATTCCGTGACGAGTTGTAGCAGGGATTCCTGATCCTCATTGGATAGACTCTTGCTGATAAAGATGGGTTTATGGGAGGATTTGTCTCCCAGATCAATTTTTTAGACTTTGTTCTCAATGGGAGGTTATCGCTATTCGAATCGTATCTCCCATTATACGTCTAGGCGTTGGGCCCATGGTTCTACTTCAAAGAGTCCAGGTGGATCCTCGTCGTCTAAATCAGAGTCAGCTGACACCATATTGGCAGATAATGTTGGTTTTAGCATCTCCCCGATAATGATGTCAGAGTCCCAAGAGGAAGATTCTAAAGACTGAGAGTGTAACTCATCTTCTTCATCCGAGCCTTTGGGGGTTGTGGGAGGCATGACATACCCAAAACCATGCTTGGTCTTATGGTAGTAATCCTTAGGCTTGCATACAGGAGCCTACACACGCAGAGGTAGCCGTCGACCTTTACCGTAGTTCAAGCCCATAATGGCTTCAAATCATACCCCATCTTCTGAATGAGGTGCTTGGCTTAAGAACTGTACCGATAAAATAGTATTTTGCCGGTATCGGGTTCTGGCTCCAGTTCCTCTGGGACAGAGGATTGGGGACTTTCTGCTATGTCAAAGATAATGAGTTTGTCTCGCCTCTGTCTTGATGGAACTATAAAGTAGGAGTTCTGACTGGCGATAATCCGGTTGACTACATAGGTGATAGTCACATGTGTATGTAGGTGCAGGCCCAGACCATGCTCAAGAGAATATAGCGCTTTGAGATATGCAATATCTGAGTAGTTCAAAGTTAGCCCTTTATTGATAAAATAAGATATCTCATCTTCCAAAATTACATCGTCAAGAGAAAGAACATTAGCATAAGAGGCTACATAATCCTCTAATTCTTCCTTCCAAAGATCTATCCCCAGTGCTGGTGATGGCTTTGGAGGTCTCCTGCTCAGCTTTACCACTCGAACTTTGAAAGTCGTTCTAGGTGCCGAATCTTCCTTCAGTGATCGACTCGGTTTACAGAGGTGAACGACCAGAGGCTCAGGTTCTTTCTTGGGCAGTTTTACCCTGAGGGAAGGAGCGATGTCGGAAGCGGGTTCATGGAGATGGACCCTCAAGGTGTCACTACCACATTTTCTAGGAAAAGATATTTTGGTCATTTCATAATTAATTAAATATTTTGCATATTAAATAATTAATTATTATATTATTTAATTATTGTTAGATGTTAGTATATTGTTTTGGACTTGTGTTAGTGGACCTAACTAGTTTTGTTTAGACTCATGCACCAACATTTACAGTTAGTTAGAATTGAGCCCATTTAAGAAGCCCATTGATTAGGAGGATGATTAGTTTAATTAAAACCATAAGACTAGAACCTTCCCTCTTTAATTATTTCTTTATGAGAGGCCCCAAGGGGTATAATGGACATTACATAGTAGCTTGAGGAAGGGGCAAGGGGGGCCGGCCTATTAAAAGAGGGAGGGAAAGTTTTTCTTTCCTCTTTTTATTTCAAATCTAGATCTAGAATTTTTCTCAACCAAATTCCCTCATTCTCACATCATTTACCTACCAAATTTTATCCTAATTCCTTTCCAAATCAACATTGGAGGCTAGTAGAGCAAGGATCTAGAAGGAGTAAGCTAGGATCTATAAAGAGGAGCAAGGATCTACAAGTTGGAGGCCAATTTTATTAAATTTGGAGGTTGCATTGGGAATCCATCTCCTAATGGGTATAATTCAGTTTTTTCCCTTAATTTAGGTTCTAAATCTGAGAATTAACCTTGAGAAACTAACCCATATGCGTATATAGAAGCATGAAAAATATGCTGGATAGCTCTACGCAGCATATTGATGCAGGGCAGTGTAAACAGAGGACCTCAGAGCCATCAAACGTACAACAGAGCTTCTCCGCTGAGCGTAGCATAAAATATAAGCTCAAGGACTATCCGTGTAATGCAGTATGTCCAGGCTGCTTCAGCGTAAAAAGGGTGCTACATCGCCTTTATGGCGTAAAACTCATCAGCTTTCAATACAGCATTAAAGTGTACGAGGAATGCTTCGTATTCTTTGAAATGAACCTGTCAGATCATGCAATGAACCTGACGTCTGGACTCCTGACAAAGAGTACTACACAACTACCCAGGCGACGGCTATAATGATGGCGCGGCACTGCAACCCAGGCTGTCATTTACTGCCATTTCCTTGGCGTAAACCGCTTTTACGCATACAAAGGAATATGCCGCCTAGTTTTACACAGGCAGATGTGAGCTGTTTACGCTCCACAGAAGACAAACAGCCTGCCACGTCAAAAGTTGCTCTTCGTATAGGGCTCGAGGCACGTCTCTGCATTTAATGTACAGAGCGGTGACAGGTTCTCGAGGCACGTCTCTGTAGTTAATGCGCAGAATACTGACAGATGCCCGAGGTACGTCTCTATATTTAATGCGCAGAAGGGTGGCAGACCTTTAAAATATGCCTCTGCATTTAATGCGCAGGATAATGGCGGATCTCTGCATTTAATGCAGAAGATTTGATTAAATGTCACCGAACCGTCGTCTAGTGACATTCCCTTTGCGTAAACTGCTCTTACGCATATAAAGGGGTACGCTGCCCAGTTTTACACAGGCAGTCGTGAGCTTCTTACGCTCCACAGAAGACAAACAGCCTGCCAAGTCAGCAATTACTCTTCGTACAGGATTCGAGGCGCGTATCTGCATTTAATGCGCAGAATAATGGCAAATTTTCAAGACACGCCTCTACATTTAATGTGCAGGATGGGGCAGATCTCTACATTTAATGCGAGAGATTTGATTATATCTCCAAAAGCTGTAATTTCGGCTAAGATGTCTACATCATCTCGGCTTCTACGCCCACTCGGCTCCTACGTCCGCTCGGCCTCTACGCCCACTCGGCTTCTACGCCTACTCGGCCTCTACGCCCACTCGGCTCCTACGCCCGCTCAACCTCTACGCGCACTCGGCTTCTATGCCTACTCGGCCTGTATGACCACTCGACTTCTACGCCTACTCGGCTTCTACGCCTACTCGGCTTCTATGCCTACTTGGCTTTTACGCCATAGTGACAGTTATTGGCTTCTACGCCAACCTCTTCTACACAAAGGATAACTACCTACGTGGCTTCTACGCCGTGATCTTCGCAGCAGTTATACGCGTTGTCCCTTAGTTGGACACGCATCACATGCTCACTCAAAAGGTCATCTATACGCAGGCAATGGTTATTGTAACCGTCGTATAAAAGGGTGCTGTACTTTTTACTACTCGGTTTCTACATCGATTGAGTAGTCAATGTCACTAAAACTCTATAAATAGAGACCTCTATCAACAGAGAACAAGGTAGAAAAGGAGGGGAGGGTCAAAAAATTGAAGAAAAAAGGAGAGAAAATGGTCGAGAGAGAGAAGAATCCAGAGCTCAGGCAAAGAGAAGCGATCGACGACTTTGGCATCGAGCATCCACTCTCTTTAGCAACCTTCGAAGCTGCTTACTATCTTCTACGGCACTTCTTCACCATCATGTGGTCTAAGGGACAAAGTGATCGACCGCAGATCAGACTCCTATAGCAATATTTACCCAGATTAAATAAATTGTACTCGACATCCTCGCATAGGATTAAATTGTACAATCTTGTTTGTAAACACCGAAGAAGGGCGGGTTTTCGTACAAGACCTCATTTCCACATATTCATCTTCTATTTATTTTATCAAACAACAGCGTAGGCTACCCATAGAAATTGGAATTGAGTTCATAGGAGGCCTATTGAGAAAGTTATGGTACTTTTGTGACAATTTTGGGAGAATTTCGAGATTGACACTTGTTGTGTTTATCAATTGGTCCTATAGATCAACTTGGCATGTGTTTGTGACCAGTGTCATGTCCATAATTGGGTACGTGTAGGTCGTATCCCAATAAATTGGTGATACGTGTTTATTTGGGAGTTTTCCCTCCGACACGGGACTTTGTGCATGTCATATTTTAACATGGACAAGTAGATGTATGTTTGACTCTTCGTATTGTTCATAAATAGTATATTAGACTTGCTCGTGTCCTTCGGGGTATGTTTGGTTGTGTGGTGGACTCGTGTCGCAAGCGTATCATAGATCTAGTATGATACGGGTGCGATGCACTCCACGTGTTTGTTGTATTTCATTTGTAGTCCAATTTCCATTGTTCTTAGCTAATTATAGTAGATGTATTCATATGCATATATATAGATATATTGTTATGTATATATATGTAGTTATATGTGCTAGTGTATCAAGTATCTATATACATGTGTGTTGTATATATATATGTAGTTATACTTCTATACATAATAGCTATTTGAATAGTATGATATATGTATATATGTAAGTGGAATATATACGTATATATATGGAATCTAGTAGTATATATGTGTTATGTTCATATACGTATATATGTATAGTTGAGAGGGTTGATGTATCTACCTATATCTATATATGTAAGATTGAACATATATATGTATGTGCATGATTATATATGTATTGTATATAATATGAAAGTTTACTTGAATATATATATATATATATATATATATATATATATATATATATATATATATATATATATATATATATATATGTATATATATATATGTATATTGATAAATTGATAAACGTATACTATGTATAGATATATAGATATATCTATATCTATATATATGTATATAGTCTTGTGTATGTATATATAAACGCATAAGGTAGAATGTGCAAGAGGGGGGAAGACTCGAGAAGCAGCTTAGAGAAGCAGCAGCAGCCGCAGCTTAGAGCAGCAGCAGCAGCAGCTTACAACATCAGCAGCAGCATCTTAGAGCAGCAGCAGCAGCAGCTTACCGAAGCAGCAGCAGCAGCTTACAGCAACACCAGCTTACAGAAGCAGCAGCAGCAGCTTACCGAAGCAGCAGCAGCTTGCAGAAGCAGCTGCAGTAGTAGCAGTAATTCGGGAAAGCAGCAGCAGCATGATGCATTGCACAGCAGTAATAGTAATTTGCAGGTACTAGTTAGCTAGTTTATTAACTTGTTAGTTAACTAGTTAGTTAGTAGTATCTAGTTAGTTAGTATCTATTTAGTTATACCTCTTATGGATATCTCTAATTATATATATATATATATATATATATATATATATATATATATATATATATATATTTGTGTGTGTGTGTGTGTGTGTGTGTGTCTATGTATTAGTTGTACTTACGCGGATACGATACATCTCTCCACTCGAGGGGATATAGTTATCGAATCCCGAGCTCACGTAACGAGTCCCAATTTCCTATTGAGTTTAGGTGGGCCAGGAGTTCTCGTACCTCTCGTATTGCTTCTTGAGCTTCATCGATTGCGAAAGGAGCAGATGATCTGGGTAGAGGATGGTTACCACAGTGGGTGGAGTGGCCGCATTTGAATCCCCATTGGTCCCGGGGTCCAATCTTTCTTGGCCAGAGGCTCTTGCTAGTTGTGGGGCCATATTTTTCTTGATTTCCAATGTTGTCTGGGTCAAGGCTTGTATCGACGCACTCATGGTCTATATCATAGCCTCGAGGGTTTTGAGGCACTGTCGATCGTTGGGGCCCTCGTGATCGTCCTCTTCCATATATGTTATTTTCACATGGGAAGAAATGGATATGACGGTGGACGTCGCATTTTTTGCCACAGACTCTTGCCTTGAATAGTCATCCGGGAAAGTTGGCAGGGCTACATCCTCTTCGGACTCGGAGGAAACACTACCGCCAGCGTAGGAAACTGCATCCTCTTTACGAATGTGGCTACCCCCGGGGATCTCGGCATCTTTTTCTTAGGAGTCATCATCTTCTCAGAACACCGGATTGCTATAAAGGTCCGGTGGATTAAAAACCCCAGCTTGTGTAGCCATGTAAGGTGGTGGGAAAGAAATACCCCCAATGGATGACAGCTTCTTCTTTGAGCGGGTGCCAAGGAAAATACCTTCCAAGGATTTCGATGTCTGTCCTCCTTGGATATGTCTTCATGACTCGTTGCCCGAGAGCGATGGACTGGAGGTGCTGGACTTCAGACCTCCCCTCATAGAGTGGACCTTCCGAGCAGAATAGTATAAGGTAAAAGGCATCTCCTCTTCCTCTGGTGCTTGCACCTGTTCTCTAGGTTGCATCCGGGTGGGTGCCTTTGGTTGTAGTCGCTGGAATGCTGACTGCCTGTTTATAGGTACTGCTTCTTTATTACAGCAACAGTTGACGAAAATGTTGGCGCAGCGAGGCCCCGGTGAGGATACATCATTTGACGTAGTTGTTTTTGTCATGCCTCAATTCCGGCAAGGGGCTGATCGTCCTCGCTTAGCGCCTTGTGGAACCGATCGTCCTCGCATGGGCATGATGCCGCGCAAGCCTGTATTACGCTTGCACAAGGACAAAGCTTTGAACAAGGGCAAGTAAGCTATTCAAGACGGAAGCAGCATCACAATATTGCCAAAAAGTAAAGAACACAATGGCATACGAAAACAAGCCCTCTATTGATATTCAAGATGTATTATAATCGGCGCTTGGCCAAGATTACAATTCGCTCAAGCTCTCTATTTCTCGATTACAATGACATTATTTTATAAATTATATTCCTTTATACAAAAGCAGCTCAAAAGTTCTTGATACGTCTCAAGGTATAAACTCCAAATTTTCGGGTCCTAGAGATGAGGCCCGACAATCACTTCTTCGGATGATCCAGTACATGCGAACAAGCAAACTGGCGGGGGGTCAGCACTTTGGAGAAAGTACTGGTTGAGTATAAAATCAACGGACAGAAGCAACACTCTCTAAAACCAACACTAAGTAAGCATGTGGTAAAATATTATATTACTAGTGATCTTGCAACTTTTGCCTAGGTTTATTTCATGCAGCACAATATTAGAGTCAGATTCCTTCTTTTGAAAATATATTTTTGAAAACGGTTTGTATATTCAATACATTCAAGCATACAGTAGGGACAGTGTTCTATCGTACAGTGCATAGAATGTATCGTGAGCCATATTCATTAACTCTTAGAACAAAAGCAGACTCTAGTGGACTATTCTTCTCAGTTCAAGACGAAGTGCATCGAGTAGACTTATTCAATTCAATTTAATGCACTGCAGCATATTCAAGTAAAACAGATACATCTCATTTAACATTTATGAAAAGGAACATAAGAAATACAAGTGATCACTTATTCAGGGATCCTTACCCATCGCCGAACGGTTATCCTGGAACAGACATATACGTTAGCAACAATTTGCATAATCATAAGGATTCTATTTCTTGTTCGTCCCTACATCAAACAGTTATATATGCAAGAAGGCTAACGTCCTAGTATGCGCCCTAACTATATGATGGTCCCCTCCTTGGGATTAGCAGTTGGGACGTACAAACCCATCTTACTAATAGACCTATATATACCCTCCCATAAATAAGGACTTTTAGCCTCATGGTATCCAGATCTCTCTTAGGCTGAATGATCTCCAGTGCCCTAGGAAATGCTCGAGAGAAAGATCTTCTGCAGAAGTTGTCAAGACCAGATGCATGAATGCAAGTTCCTATCAGATAAACTCTAGGATGTACATGTTCATGAACAAGCAAATATTTTAATCAAGCGATAGAGCCAGAGGTCTCAATTCTCTTACCTAATAGCCACATTCTCTCGTTAATAAGGACTATTCAAGCCTCAGGGTGGACTATTAGTCTTGATGCAACAGTTTAAGTTATTCATACCGTTCTATCTTTCACAGTGTGATCAATGAAACATGTTAAAGCAGCCTAGTTCTTTTAACAAGTAACAAGCAAGAATAGTTCTATAAATCCAGCATACATTTATATCTCTTTCAGTATGATAAGGAACATATAAGCAGTTTTTATTTAAGTAAGCATGGCAGCAGTTATTCTCTCTCTTTTATAACTAAGCATGCAAATACTACTCTTACTTAGCATACTATGGATTCACAAGTTCAAGCAATTCTTTTACTCTTCTTATTAGCATGGCAGTAGTTCGTTCAATAACCGTGTCAGTGTAACCTAGCATGCAACATTCTATACTTTTACTAAGCCTGGAAAGGTTCGTTCGATAGAGATGATCGTGTAACTTAGAATGCATTATTTCTATCTTTTTTTAGCAAGGCAAGGGTTCGTTCATTAGACAAGCAATACGAGTTCTCTTATTAAGCATGCAGAGTCAGATTCTATCATCCTTCTTATGAAAACTATATCCTTAGAACAAGCAGTATAAAACTTAGATTCATTATTAAAGTGTGCAAGAATCAGAAAATGAAGTTCTGCCCACTCACTCAGATGAATCGCCTTATATTTCGATCGAGAAACTCTTCGAGAAGGCTTTCGCTCAAGCCAGCAAAGTGATATCTCTTGTACATAGTGCCAACACGAAGTAGGGCACTATATACTTACCCACCAAAAAAAAGTTTCGTCCTCGAAACTCAAGGAGAAACTTTCGATATCCAGAGTAACATAGTCCTCATCCCTCATCATCCTCAATCAAAAATACTAGCAATCAGAACTCAGTAAAACTCTAGCCATCAGAAATCCTAAATCACAACTCTCAAGCAATAAAATAATCTAGAAAACTTTTGCCGGTATCTTTGAGA
Organism: Iris macrosiphon; assembly: GCA_036927795.1. Taxonomy (NCBI): domain Eukaryota; kingdom Viridiplantae; phylum Streptophyta; class Magnoliopsida; order Asparagales; family Iridaceae; genus Iris; species Iris macrosiphon. Next base: position 278,063,333 of record JAYESA010000004.1, on the reverse strand, counting down.
ATATTTACGAATTTATTGTATGGAACGCTCATTGCGACAACGATATCAAGTGGCAAGGAACATCTAGAGTTGAAGCGAAGCAGCAAAATGGCCAAAGGGTCGAGTTACTATGATACCATTATATCATGCCCCGATTCCCGCAAGGGCTGACCATCTTCGCTTAGCGCCTTGCAGAACCGATCGTCCTCGCATAGGGGTGATATCGTGTAAGATTGAGTTTGCATAAGGCCAAAGCTTTGAACAAGGGAAAGTAAGGTATTCAAGATGAAAGCAGCGGCACAATATTGCAGAAAAGTAAAGAACATAATGACATACAAAAATAAGCCCTCTATTGATATCCATGTGTTACAAGCGGCGGTTGGCCGATAATACAATTCGCTGAAGCTCTCTATCTCTCGATTACAATGACATTATTATATATATTACATCTCTTTATACAAAAGTAGCTCAAAATATCTCGATATGGCTCGAGGCATCGACTCCAGATTTTTGGGTCCGGGGGATGAGGCTCGGCTATCGTTTCTTCAGACAATCCAATACCTGCGAATAAGCAAACTGGTGGGGGGTCAGCCCTTTGGGGAAAGTATTGGTGAGTATAAAATCAACGGACAAAAGAAACACTCTCTAAAACTAATACTAAGTAAGCATTTGGAAAAATATTATATTACTAGTGATCTTGCTACTTTTACCTAAGTTCATTTCATGCAGCACAAGATTAGAGTCAAATTTCTTCTTTCGAAAACATCTCTTTGAAAATGGTTTGTATATTCAATACATTTAAGCATACAGTAGGGACAGTGTTCTATCGTGCAGTGTGTATCATGTATTGTGAGCCATATTCATTAAATCTTGGAACAAAAGCAGACTCTATTGGACTATTCTTCTCAGTTCAAGACAAAGTGCATCTAGTAGACTTATTCAATTTATTTCAATGGACTGCATCATATTCAAATAAAACATATTCATCTCATTTAGCATTTATGATAAGGAACAAAAAGAATACAAGTGAGCACTTATTGTGAACACCCTAGTTCTTATATAGGGTTAGTTCGGAAATTAATAATTATTTTTTTATTTTAAATATTTATTCGATAATTTAATTGAACTTTGAAAACCAACCACCATGGTTTTAAGATCTTGAGTGCAACACTAGTCTTTTCCTTCAAACCAACCTAGCATGCTCGACTCAGACGAGTCAAATTAGGCTCCTACCATGACTGTCCCTCACAAATTCGCAATCTCATGTCTTGTTTTGGGTCGCACAACCTTCACGACACAATTACGAGAAAATGATGATTAATTAACCCTTTTGTCGTGGAGTACGATTTTAACACGCTATCCCAACCCATTGCTTCCAACTAAATCCATACTATGAGCCTAACTGGTCCTATTATGCACATAAGACTCGAGTTGCATTATCCGAACCCCTGCATGGTCCCAATATAATATTAAATAAAAAATAGAATTTATAGATTTATTTAATTGATTTAATATTTATTTATATTTAGTAAATACCTTTTTAATTGATATAAATTTGGGTGTAAATTAATTGTTGGAGAAAATATAAATTTCCTAAAAAAAATTCCATGTGCCTAACTATTTTTGAGAATTTTTTATATATAACTATGAAATCAAATAAAAAATAAAATAAAACTCATTAACACCCAAACCCAAATCTTAACTAATCTACCCAGACCCTTACCCGCAATTCCTCCCCCATCTCTCTCCCTATATATATATATATATATATATATATATATATATATATATATATATATATATATGCATGCTAAACACTAATCCTAAACCATACCACCTCCACCATCACCCACGCCTCCACCCAGGTGACCACCCTAACCCCTCGCCGACCGTCGTCGTCGGCCGAACCACCGCCACAGCACTGTCTCACCTAGCCGCAGCAGAAGCCGCCGTAGATGTCACGACCCACACCCAGAATTTGGGCATGAGTCGTGGGTACGTCCAGCCTACGCCGCAGTATCGACGGTAGAACGTTGTCTAGGACTCTATAATACTAACATAACTCACAACCTGTCAATGATATCAACTCCATAAGGAGTATAATGAAATAAACATCTCTCAATATCTCATAATGTATACTCAATCACAATAGCTATAAGAATATAAATGGCACGATAAAAGATAAGAAAGAATGACATAGTCAAACACAACGTCTCAAAATAGAGATAAACCACAGTCTAGTTGTCCAACATTCTTCTTTCCTAGCTCCGCAAAAGTGCCTCTGCTCTGCTTTGCTGCTCCTCGGGCGACCTCAAACTCTGGTTCTCCCGGCGGTCAAAATATTACTCTGCCTCCGTGACAATCTATAGTAGCATGATGTCTACTAAACCAGTCCATTCCGAGTACAATATCGTATCCCAAAAGTGGCATGACTAGTAAACTCATGCTCAACTCTCGGCCTCCCAATGATACTCTCCGGTCTTTGCAATAATCAGGGACTAGGATAATGCCTCCTCCAGTCGTGATCTTGTAAGTCCTATCTAATGGTTCCATCTCTAAACGATGCTTAAGAGCATAAGATACAGATACGAAACTATGAGAAGCACCAGAATCAAATAATGCAAGTGCTGGAATAGAATCGAGAGAAACTGAACCTGAAATCACGTCTCCAGCTGGCTTGGCCTCCTCAATCATCATGGCGTATGCGCATCCCTGTGGTGCTCCTCTCTGTTGCTGCTGGTGCTGAGCAAACATCTGCTGATGTGGTGGAAGTGGAGGTCCCCTCTGCTGGCCTCGCGGTACAATAGGTACTCTGGCTGGTCCTCTCTGAGCGGCTGCTCCACCTTGACGAGTCTGAATAGATGGGTAGTCTCTCAGCTGATGTGCTGATGATCCACAGGACAAGCATGTATCCAACCTCTTCCTGCAGATGTCTCTAGTATGTCCTATCTTCCTATAATACGCACACTGGGCAGTCGGCTGAGTCTTCTCTGTGGCTGCTGCTGCTGGATATGTCCTCGAACTGGTACCTGGTGCTGCTGATGCTGCTGGTGGTACGGTCTCTGTTGTTCTTGAAAGTGTGGATGCTTGGCCGGTCCTGTGTTACCACATGTTCCTCTAGAAGTGTCGCATCCTTTCTTGGGCCTGAGGTCCAAGTCATCTTCAGCAATCTGGACATCCATCAAAATACCTTCAAATGTAGCAGTACGTTGTCCCGAAGTATGAGATTTGATCTCTCTATTCAACCCCTTCCTGAATTTTTGTGCTCTGTCTCCGGGATCTCGAATCATTGATGGCGCAAATTGACTCAAACGGCAAACTCTGTGGCGTATTCGTCGACTGACATGCTTCCTTGGACCAAGTCATGGAACAGAATTTCCAATGCTCCCAAAGCTACGTCAGGAAAAAAATTCTCCTTGAAGAGCTCCTTGAAGTCATCCCAACTAAGTCCTCCATCAGCGAGTCTCGGCTCTGTACGATACCACATCAGCGTGATATCAAACATCTGGTTGCCAGCGAACTCGAACTGAAGAATCTCCAGAATCTGCGCCAAACGCAAGTTTCTCTCTATATCCTCTAGCCATTCGTCAGCGTAGAGTATTCCTTCAGTTCCTTTGAACTCTCGAGGCATTATCCTCTTAAAGTCCACTATAGTACCTGGCCTCTGGTGCTGCTGGCCAGGATGCTGCTGTTGTCGTGCTACTCTCTCTACAGCCTGGAGAGCCACCTGATAAGCATTCTCCTTGCTCTCTCTCATCAGCTCTGTCTGTGCCTGGTACGCCTCTGCTTGTACCCTCTGAGCCTCAGCTTGAACACGCTGAGCTTCTGCTGTTACTCTCTGGGCCTCTAAAATTCCCTGGATAAGTGCGAACATCTGTGCCCCGTCAGTGGACATACCTCCGGGAATCGGTGTTCGTGGTGGTGGAAGGTTGTCCGTCACAGCTGGGGCAATCCTCTGAATAGTTGGAAGAGGAATCCCATTAGCTGCAGATACTTTCACATGAACAGAAGATGTAGGAGGAACTCCAGATGTCTGTTCGTCAGGTCGAAAGGTGGCAGACCTCTCTGAAGCTGCTGCTCCCAATCTCAGAGACCTAGTCTTCGGCGGCATCCTGAAGACAGATCGAAAAGAATCAATTAAGGTAATAAATACGATATCATCAAGGAAGGACAGTAAAATTCTAAAGGAAGCAATCATACAAAATAGCATTGTCAGATCAAAATTTTCCTAGTTGTGATTGAGCATACTCTCATCCTAAATCCTATTTCCTATATCCTATCGTAGGCTCACAGTAGTACAACTAAGTTATCGTACTACCACGATATCGCACAACTTGTAAAACTAGACCTGCATGGGCCACCACTAAAAATGTGTCACGATCCGCACCCAAAATTTGGGCATGAGTCGTGGGTACGTCCAGCCTACTCCGTAGCATCGGCGGTAAAACATTGTCTAGGACTCTATAATACTAACATAACTCACAATCTGTCAATGATATCAACTCTATAAGGAGTACAATGAAATAAACATCTCTCAATATCTCATAATGTATGCTCAATCACAATAGCTATAAGAATATAAATGGCACGATAAAAGATAAAAAAGAATGACATAGTCAAACACAACGTCTCAAAATAGAGATAAACTATAGTCTAGTTGTCCAACATAAAAAGAAATTCTCCACAAGTCTCAAATTAAACTCCACATAAGTCTCAACATAACTAAAATAAACCTTAAAATAAGTCTCAAATACATAAAATAAATGTTGTCTAAACAGCTGCAGGAAGTGTCTCCCTTAAGGGAATAGACTTCTCTAATATCTCTGGTGTGTAGTCTGCGTCTATACCTGGTCCATAATGTGTGGGACAGAAATCCTCAAGATCCTGTGAAAAAAATATCCAGTCAGGATTGGAGCGAAGTACAAGCACTAACTGCAGTTCCACATATATTGACAAAAACTATAATACAGTGTAAAGAAATACAAGATGGATATAAATACTGGCAATAAAAAATATTGGAATAATAAAATACTGGAAATAAGAAAAACTGGAGCATATGTCATCATCAATGGTACATCTAGCAATGAATATAAATACAAGTGCATGCTAGAACAATGAACTAGAATATAAGTGAATACTAGAACAATAACTAGAACATAAGGAATGCTAGATCAATAAACTAGAGATACATGTCAAGAACATCTAGCTAAGTGTGTGAAACATCAGAATATCATGTGATCGGCTTGGGACAGATCAGGCTTGTTATATATGATTAGTTATGATTCATGTAAGGTCAGGCTAACCATCCGAATAGCTATGATGCGAGCAATAGTCAGGCTAATCACATGTAACAGGCTATGAGGCATGTAATGGTCAGGCTACACCGACGTGAGGTGTGGGTGAGCTATGATGCATGTAGAGTTGGGTATGATCACATAATCTACTAATATTTCCTCGTCCTCCAGCTAGCAGGATGGATTCCAATCATGACTCCTCCTGACAGGTCTCGATGATGCCAACTCGTGTATACAACAGCGTCAGAATCATGTACGCTATATAACTAGAATCATAGAGATAATCAACATAATAAAAACTGTCAGAGAATGAACTCGCCTATGGTCCTCTGCTGGAAATACCAATATCCTATTTCCGAGATCTCGTCTGAATAATCCAACAGTCCTATAGACATCAATTAATAACAATATTGTATCAGTCGATACACTAACACACACGCCATCATAAATACCATGAACTCAGAGACTACGCTAGGGGTGCTACTTGTCATCTACAGGGTCAAGCTTGCATCTAGTTGCACGGGTGTTACGTCTGTAATTGCTGTGTAAAATCAGACAGTCAAAATAATATGGGTCTCGCCAGTACGTCAGTGTACATAAGGCAGTCTGCTAACAATTCACAGGGTCACATGGTCCAGGTAAATACGAAATATCCGTAATTAATATTAGGGCATATTGTATATATACAAATATACATATAGCCTTAACTAGCATAGTATTTAATTACTTATAATATATATACCATATTTTTATATATGTATATAACAACCAATAATTATATACATACCAATTGAACACATATACTATATATATATATATATATATATATATATATATATATATACGAAACATATACTAATTGAATAATACACGTATACGCGTACGAGTACGTGTACACAACAAGAAAAGAGTATCTCAAACCTGTGCGCGCGAAAATGAGGTGTTCGACGATGAGGAGATAAATATTTAGGTGAAGTCGAGGAAGAGGTTCAGCGGTCTGCTCGTGTCGACTCCGGCGTGGTACGGCGGTTCAGTCGAGTTGAACGAGAGGGGGTGGCTAGGCGGTCGGTCCGGTCGAGGAGGGGTGCTCAGTTCAGTCGTGGACAGCGGGCTCGGGTGGTGCAACGGGTTCGACTCCGGCGAGTTCAGGTGCAGCCAATGGCGATGATGGCGGGATCAGTCGGCTCCGGCGAGTGCAGGCGGCTGTAGGAGTTTGAGCAGTGGGTCAGCTCCGGTCGTGACGAGGAGGGACGGTCGGGTCAGCGGTGGGATGGTCGGGTGGCAGTCGGGGTTCTGTTCCGGCGGGTTCCGTGCAGTCGGGGTCGGCTTCAGCGGGGGGACGATGCAGGCGGGTCGAGCTCCAACGGTCAGTGTTTCAGGTCTGGGCGGAGGAGAACGACGGGTGCCCGGTCGGGTGAAGGAGGGGAGATGATGGGTGAACAGTAAGGGAGGGGGAGAAGTCGGCTGTAGCTTTTTACGTTTAGGAAAAATAAAAATAAATAGGAAAAGTTATTTATATATGTATGTAGAAAAGGGTTTGGGGGTTGACCTAGAAATTTGGGCTTGGTCAACACCCTTGGAAAAAAGGCCTTCGCTTGTCATGTAGGTATTTCAAGGGCTAGGATTACAATGATTCAAAATGGAGGCTATAGTTTGAGGAGGTTGATGTTGAGTTTTACACACTCCCAAATATTATAAAAAAATTTACATGAAGGAGAAATAGGTTTCTTCATGTATTGTGTCCAATAGGATGGACATCTTAATACACTTTTGCATAAAAGTGCCCAACAATTAGAAAATTGCACAAAGTTGGGTTTATGGTTTAATTAAATTAGAATTAATATAATTGGTGTTCTAAATTTAATTAGAAGTACATAGGGCTCAAATTTGGTGGGACACAAGTGTCATGAATGAAGAAGACTTAGAATATAATATTATCATAATTTGGGTTGCTCAAAATGGGTCGAGATTGTGTCTCCAATTTTGATTGGAACGCACAAGGATACAAAGTTAGATTTATTTAGAATTAAATATAATTGGTTGCGACGAATGTTATGCAACTAAAATGAAGCACATCATGGCATAATTATGAGTCACACAAAATCAAAATAGAAGACTGGCACATCTAGGACAAGGGTGTAAAATTTGTAGGAAGGCAATGACAAGTGTAGCGTTTTAATTATCGAAGCAACGGTAAAGTACAACAATCAAACAAAATCACAGCAATTAAATATAAATAATTATCATGCAATATTAACACATTCAATTAATTAATGAAAAGATGAAAATACCCCTATTCTGAAATGTGGTAGTGACAGCAGATCCGCCCCCACGTGCACAGCGACAGTAGCCGTACGGCTCCCCCTTCGCACAAAGTTTTTGCCCTCATCTCTCGTCCGTTTTGCGTCCAATCTTTGCTGGTAGGTTCACAACCTAACCCTTTAGTATTTTCTTCAAGTGGATCAAATTTAGGCACCCGGGTTTGATCCAAAAATCGACCGGAAGTTGGCCGAAAAACTGTTCAAAAATAGTTCAAAAATTCAGTCCAAGTACCCCTGTTCATGTCCAATTTTCTACCAATTCGTTAATTATTTTTAAAATATAATTGAAAGAACTTCTTCACAATATGACCAAGATTTTTACTGTTCTTTTAGCTTTTATTAGCTTGCTTTAATGGTTAAATTATTCTGATTCCAAAATGACCAAAAACTTATTTTTAAAACACCAATAATCTCTTATACGGGATGCGTCCCACCAAACGAGGCCACGTTATCGCGTGCAAATTGTACTGAATGATGTGTAACATAAATATGGACGTGTGGGCTTTCATGGAACTTTATTTGGACATGTGTGCACGTCGGAATCAACGTGTATCCGCCAAAAAATATCGTATCGGCCTATTCTGACACATCGCCATAACTTTGTGTATACCTTTCAGTTTGCAACAAAATTTATTCCATTGGATTCACAGCGTTACGCTGGTCCTATGACCCAAGTTTGGTTCGAATCTATGAACATTAATAAAATATCGTTTCGTGGGCCCCACGGTTCTATATGATAGGCAATTTTGTGACCGGCTCATCAAAATCTAGTTTTTGGCATTCCGTTGGGTTCGTATCATCATTTTGGACTCGTAGACACTAAGTTTGATGAATTTGGAGTTCGGCACATTTTCGGTGCGAAGTGAGCCAAATGTGGATCCCACTTTGACCCAAAAATGTTACTTTTGGCCCTGTGTCCAAATTAGACTTATGGAAAGTTAATCCTAGCAATTTTAAGTATTCTAAAAATATTGGTGATATTTTTTTCAGCATCCAGAGGTGTACATACAGATTTCACTTTCCCAGGAGCAGTTGACGGAGTTCAGAACCCAAGCAAGTATACCTTGCCAAACTTACAGCAGATTCTGTTATATTATATGCTTGTGTTTCTTTTTATTTATATATATCTTATGATGTGTCTGTTCAACCTAGGACCGTGATACGTTGCTTAGCATCCGGACAAGATTCGAGTGTCGATGACGTACGCGGAGTTATGTAACGTTACTTAGAGAGTTGATTCCACGATCCTATATTTTTATGTGCTTGCTTTATCAAGTATGACATACCGTAGAAAACTTGATACCATTTTATATGACATAATCTTTCTTGAGTTATTCATGGTGATTTTGTATAGGCTCGCCAGATTCGTGATATGAGACTTGCATATTATTTAGAGATCATTATGACTCGTTGTACTAGATAGAGGTCATGACCTTGCGTGTTATGGACATGAGACATTGTGGACATGAGATATGAGGTTACATTAGGAAGGGAGAGACACACATGCTATAGGCTGATTTTGTTATATATATACTATGTTACTGGAGGTGCTTTAGTCTCTATACTAGAGCTTGGCACATTACTGGCCTATGAGATACTCTTGCTACTATGGGCTTCTCGACACAGTGCCTATAGTGGTCTCAGCCTAAGTACTAGTGATGCTCTCATTTGCATTTTACTTAGCTGGTTACATAGCTTGCCCTGAGGATCTGTTTATATTTACTTGCTATATTTTATTTGGCTAGAGTGTTTATTGTACCTTGCTATGTCCCCTGAGGACCTGGATCCGGATTATGTCCTCAGGTGTAGAAGAGGAGAGCTATCCCGAGGTTTACAGGACAGGTGCTACTATTGGAGACGTACAGGTCACAAAGGACGAGGTTGTTTTGGAGGACTTCTCTTGAGCACACAGTATTCTTACCATTCATTTATTATGCTTAGTATTCTAGATATTTAATCTTGTAGTGACTTCTAGATATTGTACTTGGAGTTATTTTCCTTTCCATTTTGATGATGGGTTGTTTCCCGGAATATTATTTATATTGCTCAGTTGGACAGATCATTTTATATTATTGTAACTGAACTTGTCTCTTTGTGATTTCGTTACATATTGTGGATGTGATTAGATATATAGACTGTGACAGATATTTGTAGACCATTTTATATGTATTACAACTTAAGTGCACTCTAACGGGTCCATTAAATTGGGTTTGCCTATTGGAGTTGTGCTGTTGGCCATTGCCATGGGGCTAGTCCCTTGGTATTTTAGGACTGGGATGTGACATAATTTTTGTGGTGGCCCTTGCAGGTCAACAAATATATTATTTCGGTTTCAACTAAGGGACCGAGCAAGCGTACAATTAGGATAGAATAAATTTATAGGATCTCATCCATATGTTGACACATTCTTGACCTCTATATCAGACTCGAATAAATTTTTGACTTGCATCATGCTTGATTCAACTGTTCAACCCTACACTGATCCTGACAAAAGAAGAGAAGGCGGAGAAATTCTTTGACGAACTGAGCTTTGAACTACAGAGACAAATTGGCTCTGTTTCACCTACTTCTTATATGGACGTCCTTACCGCAGCTTGACGCATGGAGCGCATACATATGAGGGAGTCCAACCAGAAGAGACTTTACGCATTAGTACTAGCTCGAGCACCATACAGGGAGCCTACAAAGCGACCCCAAATGAATTCACCACAGAGAGCAGCATCACGAGACCCTTCCTACTTGTCACTATTGTGGCAAGGTAGGCCATATTAAGAGGGAGTTCATACGCAAATTAGGAATATGTTTAGCTTGCAGATCCAGTCAGTATTCCGTCAGGGATTGCCCTGAGCATCGGGGAGAACACCGATGGTTCATCGACCCACTTTACCAACATCGGGGCCAGTCGAGCAGCCACATCGACCAGCATATCCTGCACCAGGAGTACCACAGGTGAAAGATGAAGGATTCAGACCACCAGTACTGGGAGGATATCAGCCGAGGATACCCTTGGCATCATAGGCAATACTCTTCTAGCAGGTCCAACAATAGCAGAGGGCACCACCATAGGGACATGGATAGACTTTTGCAATAAAAATGGAGGAGGTACGGACTCGAGGAGTAGCTTGTATGGATAATATTTAGTTTTATCATAGCTATCTATAGTAACGAATATTTCTAGTAATACTTTAGCATATGCCAGTTAGTTCCATTCCCTAGTATTATGTTAGCAAAAATTTGTTAGTCAAGATTAGTAATATGTAAGAGGTACCCAAGTTTTCAGAAGTTGTAGTTGATTCTCGTTCTAATCAGACTCCTTTACTCTTTGTAAACCCCCTCAACCAAATTTAGGTCTACTTTTCTTAAAGAGAGAGACTAAGGTTAGTTTGGAGCCATTTAGAATTAGAACATGGTGTTTAAATTAATGTACAAAATTTTGTATCACTTGGTGCACCTTACCGTTGTTTCAATATTTAGAGCGCTACTCTAGCGTTTGCTTTCAAATAAATTTTACACACTTGCCATAGACGTGCCAGCCTTCCATTCTGACCTTTGTGTAACTCATAAATACCCTCTTTTGTGCTTCATTTTAGTCGCACAATATTCATTACAAATATCTATTTTTTAAATCCAAATAAATTCAACCTTGCATCTTTGTCCGTTCCAATCAAAATTGGAGGCACAATCTCGACCCATTTTGTGCAACCCAATTTATAACAATAATCTATTCTGAGTCTACTACGTCCATTACACTTGTGTCCCATGCACTTTCAATTAATTAAAGAACACCTTTGACACTAATTTTAATTAAATTGGTGCAATGACTCAACCTAACCCAAAAATAGACCCAACACCAACCCAAACCCCCACTCACACCTTCAAGGTTCATACAAAATACCACACACCAATTTTCTCTACTACAACACACCAAATATGGTGATTTTCCTCATCCAATCCCAATTCTCCTTTATTTGTGCAATTTCTAAATTGTTGGGGGCTTTTGTGCAAATAAACAACTAGGTGTCCACCTTCCAGTGGAGCAAAGCAATAAAGAAAACCCTTCTTCATGCCATGACCGGTCATACCCCTATTTTCTCCTATTTTTGTATGTACTATGCAACACTTTACACCCACATTTAATCCCCACCCTATATTCAAATTTAACTTCAATCCAACCACTCATTCCCTCATGAAAATTCTTCCCATATCCCTAGAAATAGGGATGTAGATGGCCCTAATCCCCATGCTCACTACTCCCTCTCTCCTTCATTAACTCTCTCTCTCTCCAAAAAATTTTAGCCACCACCACCTTCCCTCAAAACTGAAACCTTCATCAACACCACCTCCTTCTTCCTCTTCTCCTCAACCACCACCATCAAATTCTCCGTCGATCACCACCATCATCAGCCTACTACCACCACCACTGCCTCCTGCTTTTTCACGACGACCTCCGCCACCACCATTATCCCCACGGTCATGGCCACCACCACACCACAACCACCTTCACCATCATCCATCACCACCAACACCATCACCATCACCCGAGTCCCCTCCTCCTCTATTAAACCTCCACCACCATCACCTCACCACCACCACCACCTCCCTCACGAGCTACTGCCATTGCTGCTACAAGCCGCTGCCGTTGTTGCTGCAAGCTTCTGCTGCTGCTGCTGTGCAGCCTTGCACCGCCGGAGCACCCCCCACCTGTCAGAGATATGTAGACCATGGGCCGCAGGCCGAGCATCCCCCCTTCCTTTTCAAGGTTAACCCTAGGTATATTCACCTCCTCCTCCTTCATCTTTTTATGCTTGCATGAGAACCCATGATATATCAAACCCTATTATCTCCATGTTACATATAATTTCAAATATTTTAGATGTAATAAGATTTAGTGATGTTATTTATTCATAAGTTAGGTAGTTTATTATGACACTAGTAGTTGTGTTTGCATCTAGGTTCTTAGACTAGTTTATTGTTTATAGAGTGCCATGAGTTAGAGGGTGATTATCATCACCACAAATTAAATTCTTGTTATTATAAATGTATGATGCATGTATAGAATAAGATATTTCATTTTCACCATGCTAATGTGCTATGCTAGAAATAGATGAGGAATTGAGATATTGATGTATGCAAGTGTACGAGGATTATGTGATGGTTTATATTTAGAGGATGTGATGATTATATATATAAAGTATATACCTTAACCTAATAGTTAGAACACGTGATTAGTGTTACACGATGTTTTGAATTATAAACACGTATTAGTAGCGTAGTAACTAGCTGACTTATTGTGCACAATATTTGGAGACATTTTTATATACTTGTGCATGGAGACCTAGAGGGTTAACACTATCAAACTTGTGTTGGAGAACAACTTAGCACCTACATGAACCTTAGTTGACCTTGGTTGTAATATTTGAGAAATGTACATTTAGAGGGATATGACACTTGTGTATTTTTTAGACACTTGCACACTCGACCCTTTTAGTTGACCGATTATAACCCCTACTTGCGTTAGCTTCTAAGTGCAGTGTAGTTGTACCTTGTGCGTATACTAGTATAATGACTGATGGTTATTATATTATATTATATATATAGGATCGTTGGATCGTTCGGGTGAGGCTTCAGAGCAGGACTTTGGCATTCACAGCTTGAGAATTCAGGCAAGTATATCTTGCCTTATTTACTGTTTAGTTCAAGTTATTAAATATTGCATGAGATGTTATTGCAACTATTATATATAACTGTACGCGTTTGAGAATTACTCGGGTACAGTCGATAATATGCGTCGATGAGTAGTGTATTAACTTAGTCTCTAGCAGACTCACCTACTATTATGAAGATATTCTGATATCTTCCAAGACCCTAATACTTCTTACACTCATCAAGATGACAAAATTATATTGAGATGTGAGTTGGCATACCCGACTAGCTATTGGTGCGTGCGACATGCATCACGGTTTAATGCATAGTTAGGTTAGTCTAGTTATTTGAGATGTGGCATATAGTTACGAAGTGTGCATATCATGTATTCGACTTGTATATTTTTATTGGGCGGGAAGGACAGCTGGTAGGCGTATGGGACACACACATTAGTACCCATAGTATCCGTCGGGGCTACAGGGACTGATGATCTCTTTATTTAGATTACATGTTCTAAGGAATGATATGGACGTTATACTATACATATTCTACGTTCTACGGAATGATATGAATGTTATATCATGCAGATTCCATATTCTATGGAACAAATATGGACGTTATACTATGCAGATTCCACGTCCTACGGAACGATATGGATGTTACATATTTATGCCTTCACCTATCCATATATACCAAGGTTGTCCTCCTATTGCATTCACTTAGATGGTTAGTACACCCCCTTTACTTATTCAGTATTTATATTCGATACATATTTTGTATCTTGTTACGTTCCTCTGAGGAACTGGTTCCCTTTCAGATTTGGATGAGGCATATTATCCGACCATGTACGGGCCCAGACAGGAGACAAGGTACGCGACTAAGGAGGAGCTTGAGATGTTACCTTCGGAGTTTCCTTGATCACTGGTAGGCCTTTCGCCTAAGGCTGGAGCATCTTTATCTAGTTAGTCGATATTCTAGTTTAGTATTCTTTTCTGTCCTTCCGTACTCTTATTTTAGTATTGTGGTGGGTTTGTTCCCATCAGACCTGTTTGGGTTGTATAATGACATTCAGACGTCGTACTTATTTGCAGTATTTATCTCAGCACTTCTTATTTATATTCTGTGAATGAGATCAGATATATAACTGTTGTATGATAGCATTTTGGATTGGATAATATTTTAGGATAGCGTAGTATGCTTCGTCGGATCCATTAAATTGGAAAATCCTTCGGAGTCGTATTAGCTAGCCATTGTCACATGGCCTGATCCCGTGTATTTTGGGACTGAGGCGTGACACTCTTGAGTTACTCATCTCTCATTGCCTAAGAAAAAGTTTTTTTATTGCTTTCCTACGTGTTCTGATTGAATAAAACCCTTACCCTTTCTCTCAATTTTTTTCCTTATTCATGGCCCCTTATCCTTTGTGTCGTGCTTCAACAAATGTCATACAACCGCATCATCTCTTCTGGAGGAAACCTTTCCTGACCTGTTATATTTTATTTTTCTTAATTGCGAGGACGTAATTCTTTTAAGGTGAGTAGATTGTGAGCACCCTGATTTTTATATAGGGTTAGTTCGGTAATTAATAAATATTTTTATTTTAAATATTTATTTAATAATTTAATTAAAATTTGGAAACCAACCACCATGGTTTTAAGATCTTGAGTGCAACACTAGCCTTTTCCTTCCAACCAACCTAGCATGCTCGACGTAGACGAGTCAAATTAGGCTCCTGCCATGACTGTCCCTCACAAATTTGCAATCCCATTTCTTGTTTTGGGTCGCATAACTTTCGTGACACAATTACGAGAAAACGATGATTAATTAACCCTTTTGTTGTGGCGTACGATTTTAATATGCCACCCTAACCCATTACTTCCAACTAAATTCATACTATGAGCCTAACTGGTCCTATTATGCATATAACACTCGAGTTGAGTTATCCGAACCCTGCACGCTCCAAATATAATATTAAGTAAAAAATAAAATTTATTGATTTATTTAATTAATTTAATATTTATTCATATTTAGTAAATACCTTTTTAGTTCATATAAATTTGGGTGTAAATTAATTGTTGGAGGAAATATAAATTTCCTAGAATTTTTTTCAAGTGCCTAACTATTTTTGGGAATTTTCTATATATAGCTATGAAATAAAACAAAAAAAAAGAAATAAAATAAAACCCATTATCCCAAACCCAAACCCATTAACCCGAAACCCAAATCCTAACTAATTTACCCAAACCCTCACCCACAATTCCTTCCCCATCTCTCTCCCTATATATATATATATATATATATATATATATATATATATATATATATATATATATATATATGCATGATAAACCCTAACCCTAAATCATACCACCTCCACCATCACCCACGCCTCCACCCAGGCGACCACCCTAACCCCTCGCCGACCGTCGTCGTCGCGCTGAACCACCACCGCAATGCCTCTCGTAGCACCGTCGCGCCTAGCAGCTGCAGCAGCAGCAGTCATCGCAGATTCGCCCCCCGCACACACAGCGGCAGCAACCGTGCCCACCCCTTCATGCAAAGTTTTTATCCTCCTCGCTCGTCCGTTTCGGGTCCCATCTTTGCTTGTATGTTCACAACCTAACCCTCTAAGATTTTCTTGAAGTGGATCGAATTTAGGCACCCGTGTTTGATCGAAAAATCGACCGAAAGTTGGCCAAAAAACTGTTCAAAAATTTAGTCCAAGTATCCCTGTTCATGTCCAATTTTCTATCAACTCGTTAATTATTTTCAAAATATAATAAAAGGACTTCTTCACAATATAACCAAGATTTTTACTTTTCTTTTAGTTTTTAATAGTTTGCTTTAATGGTTAAATTATTCTGATTCCAAAACGACCAAAAACTTATTTTTAAAACACCAAAAATCTTCGATACGGGGTGCGTTCCTCCAAACGAGGCCACGTAATCATGTGCGAATTGCACCAAACGGTGCGTAACATAAACGCGAATGTGTAGGATTTTAAAAAACTTTATTTGGACGTGTGTGCATGCCGAAATTAACGTGTATCTGCCAAAAAATATCGTATCGGTCTATTCCGACACCTCGCTATAACTTTGCGTGTACTTGTCGGTTCGTAACAAAACTTGTGCCATTGGATTCACAGCGTTACGCTGGTCCTGTGACCCAAGTTTTGTTCGAATCTGAGAACATTGACAAAATACCGTTTCGTGGGCCCCACGGTTCTACAAGATGGGTAATTTCGTAATCGGCTCACCGTAATCCAATTTTTGACATTCTGTTGGGTTTGTATCATTGTTATGGACTTGTAGACACTAAGTTTGACGAATTTAGAGAACTTTATCTCCGGCACATTTTTGGTACGAAGTGGGTCATATGTGGACCACGCTTTGACAAAAAACTATCAATTTTGCCCGTGTATCCAAATGGGACTTATGGGTAGTCAATCCTATCTATTTCAAGTATTCTGAAAATATTAGTGATATTTGTTTCTGCATCTGGAGGTGTACGTGCATATTCTACTTTCCCAGAAGCAATTGACGGAGTTCAAAATCCAAGCAAGTGTACCTTGCCAAACTTGTAGTAGATTATGTTATATTATTTGTTTGTGTTTCTTTTTGTTTATATATATTTTTGTGATGTGCCTGCTCAACCTAGGACCTTGAGACGTTGCTTAGCATCGAAACAAGATTCGGGTGTCGACGCCGTACGCAGAGTCGTGTAACGTCACTTAGAGAATTGATTCCACTATCCTATATTTTTAAGTGCTTGTTTTACTAAGTACGCTATACCGTAGGACACTTGACACTATTTCATGTGACAGAATCTTTCTTGAGTTATTCATGATAATTTTGTATAGGCTCGCAAGATTCGTGATATGAGACTTGTATATTATATAGAGATCATTATGACTCGTTATACTAGCTAGAGGTCATGATCTTGCGTGTTATGGATATGAGACATTGTGGACATAAGACGTGAGGTTACATTGGGTGGGAAGAGATACACATGCTACAGGCTAATTTTAATATGTTACTGTAGGTGCTTTAGTCTCTATACCAGAGCTTGGCACATAACTAGCTCTACGAGATACTACTTGCTGCTATGGACTCCCCGACACAGAGCCTGCAGTGGTCTCAGCCTGAGTACTATTGATGCTCTCATTTGTATTTTACTTAGCTGGTTACATAGCTTGTCCTGAGATTCTGTTTATATTTACTTGTTGTATTTTATTTGGATTGAGTGTTTATTGTACCTTGTTATGTCCCCTGAGGACCTAGATCCTGATTATGTCCCCAGGTGTAGACGAGGAGAGCTATCCCGATGTTTACGTGGCATATGCTACTATTGGAGACGTACAGGTTGCAGAGGATGAGGTTGTTCCGGAGGACTTCTCTTGAGCACACAATATTCTTGCCATTCATTTATTTTGCTTAGTATTCTAGATATTTGATCTTGTAGTAACTTCTAGATATTGTACTTGGAGTTATTTTCCTTTCCATTTTGATAACGAGTTATTTCCCGTGACATTATTTATATTGCTTAGTTGGTAAATTATTTTATATTATTGTGACTGTAATGCCCCGCTCTAAATGGTTACTTATGGAACACTTGCTACTTTGACTCGGTTGAGAATCGAGTCTTGGGGAAACCTTATCGCTAAATCAACACGGACGAAATGTAATGAAACCTTCCAAAAGATGGAACGACTTCTATTGAAATAAGTCCAAGAGTTTTCGTTGGTTGATTTGCTTCTTGGTTTTGTGTTGCTTTGTGTTTTGTCTTACTTTCGATGACTTAGTTTTCATGATTTCTCTTTTCTCGCTTGCGCGTTCTTTTCGAAACGTAAGGAAAAGAGATCGAAGTATGCTAACCAAGTATTGTTGCAATTTTAGGACGCATAACCAAAGGGTGAACATTGCATAAGGCTTCCCCATCCTCTCGTTTGATTCAATCGGTGAGTGGCTTAGGCCCTTCGATGAATCCTTCAGTCCATACGCCCTAACAAAAGAATCTCTAGTTCACTTATAATTGTTGCCTCACTAAAAAGATAAGTCAAATAAATGAACTGCATAAAATGTATATTGAGTTATTTCTTTACTTTAATTAAAATGTGTGCCCCTTAGTCACTTGCTGCATCACTATATCGTGCATTAAACATTTATGGTTAGTTTTTGTGTCAAGTATAAAAGATTGAAAGAGAAGAGTCTAGTAGCCCGCCCTAATGTTTCGGTCCTATGGGATCTAGGGGGGTATTGCTATTAGATTTATATAGATGCTTGTTCATGTTTGGTGCATGCTAAGAGTTTATTTGATAGAATGTTGCTTGTCATGCATTGGTCTCGGACAACTTGTGCACAAGGTAATAGTCTCTCGAACAATTTTTGGGGTAGCGGGAATCGGTCGGTCCATATATGCAAATTGTGGCTAAGTTGTGTGTCTGCTACAGGGATAACGGTTCGACCGTGGGTAAGAATTATCATATGCATATGCTATCTATCGTTTATGTTTCCTTACATGAATTGTAAAAAAAGAAACTAGACAACTAGAAAGATCACCTAATAATGCTAGCTCACTTGCTTACTTAGTGTGGATTTCTAAGAAGAGTTTGGCCACGGTCGCTCACCAGTACATGTGGTAGTACTGACCCACGTTTGTGGGCAAATATCCAGATACTGGATGCGAGAGCTTGGTAAGCATTCTGAATCAGTGTTAATGCAATCTTTCGAGGGATCGTGCTCGTGTTGCTTCCTTAGCTTTCCTCTCCTGTGGTCAAACTCCTCTTTTGCTAGATGTTTTGATATTTTGGTCATACTAAAAGGATGTATTGTGTGGGTGTTGTGGCTAATTTTGGGAATGTAAAAAGAGTTGTAAGCCTTCAAAGGCATATTTTGTAACTCAGCCAAGCAAGCACTTTGTAATCCAAATCTTCAAGTATTCAAACAAAGAAAGTATTTTTTGTTCCTATCAATGTGTTCAACTTTGGTTCTCTGTATTTTATTCTGTGCCTATATATATATATATATATATATATATATATATATATATTGTCTAACTTGTGTCTTGTGCAGGTACGTTTCCTGGTGCAAGCGCAACTTAGGCTTACTCGGTATCGCGCCCACGCGAGGACGATCGGTTCCATAGGGACCAAGCGAGGACGATCGGCCCTTACGGGACCGAGGCACGACAGTGCCTGGACTTATCCTTTTGTGAATTTGTTACTTATTATGGATGAGATTAGATATATAGACTATGACAGGTATTTGTAGACTATTTTATATGTATTACAGCTTAAGTGCACTCTAACAGGTCCATTAAATTAGGTTTGCCCATTTGAGTTGTGCTGCTGGCCATTGTCACGTGGCTAGTCCCTTCGTATTTTGGGACTGGGGCATGACACTTATTCAGTGATCTTTACCCATCGATGAACGATTATCCTGCAACAGATATACAATTTAGCAACAATTTGCATAATCATAAGGGTTCTATTTCCTATTCGTCCCTGCATTAAACCGTTAGGTATGCAATAAGGCTAACGTCCTAACATGCGCCATAACTATATGATCGTCCCCCCTCCAGATGAGCAGTTGGGACGTACAAGTCCATATCACTAATAGACCGATATATACCCTCCTGTAAATAATGACTTTTAGCCTCAGGGTATCCAGATCTCTCCTAGGCTGAACGATCTCCAGTGCCCTAGGAACTTCTCGAGAGATAAACCTTATGCACAAGTTGTCCAGACCACATGCATGAATGCAAGTTCCTATCAAATAAACTTTAGGATGCACATGTTCATGAACAAGCAAATATTTCAATCAAGCGATAGAGCCAGAGCTCTCAATTCTTTTACCTAATAACTACAAAAAAATGACCTTTCTTGATGGTCGATTTATTGACGTATGTTCAAAACCATCAAGAAAAATAGTTATCTTGGCGGCATTAGACATACGTCAAGAAAATACCCTTTTCTGTTAAGCATCAAAATTTGACCCGAATACTTGACGGTTTTAGAGGAACCGTCAAGATAACCCTATATATTTATTGACGGTTTGTTAATAATCGTCAAGTAATATATGTAGGAAAAATTACTGCGCATATTTTAGTTGCTATTTTAGTATATTTTAAAAAAAAAAATTACTGTATCATCTACGTTGTCGGTTGCCTCAAAACAAAGAAACTTCTCCTATAAATGAAACCCCCGATCCCTTAAAAATAACCCTCAAAGTGTTCTTTCATCTCCCTCATCCTTCTCCCTCTCCACCATCTCCTCCCACTTTGACTCCTCCTCCTCCTTCTCCTCCTTCTATGTTCTCCTGCACCTAGCCCACTCTGTCTCGCTCCAGAGAGAAACCTCCTTCTCCTCTAAGAGAAACCCCCTTCTCCTCAAAGAGAAACCCCTATCCTTAAGAGAATCCCCCTTCTTCTCTAAGAGAAGACCCTCTTTCCTCTCCTCTCCTCTCCTCTCCTCACCACCGGCGATCTAGGACCTAGACACTCCAGCGGCCTACGAGACCCCAACGACTTCGATCTTACCATGCGGCAACTTTCATCTTAGCTATTCGAAGAAGAAGGTATGATCCCTTTCATTTCTTCTTTGCACTTTGATTTTACGCCAATATTATGGAAGAAATTAGATTTTTTTTTTTGCCGAAAGAAATTAGGTTTTTTATGTTGGAAGAACTTAGGGTTTTTTGTGTTAGAAGAAATAGCCTATCCATGGCCAGTACCCCCTCATCTCTGATGCCCTTGAGGAACAATCATGCGCCATGCCGCCCTCCTTGATCGCACCGACATTCTAGATGGTCAAAATCCCCCTTAAGGGATAACACATACTTATCTTCGGCGGCTCCATCGACATCTCTCCTTCGCCTGCCTCTCCGCCGGTGCCCGCGTCTCTATCATCGCCCGGAACCGCACCAGGCTCGACGAGGCCATCAAGTTCGTCCGCTGCGCCACGTTTACATATCTCAAATCTCTATTTCTCTCTACTATAAGTCTTGAATTCTTTTCTTCTATGTTGGATTTTCGTACTTGAATTATTTGCCAGAATTAACTTTATTTTATAGTATGGGAATCATCACTAATTTTATGAGTTATACATTACCTATTGCATTTCTTTTAGCGTTTTATGAAATTCTAATTCGAAATCATCACTAGTCTTTAAAAGTCCAAAAACCCGATGTTAAAATATAAATATTCACTCTTCAATAATCATACTTTGAAAAATAAAATTGTGTTTTGTTGACTATTCAATCTTTTGCCATCACAACAAGAGCAGTACTATTGCAGCTGGGGCAGACAAGTTGTTCGTCCCTAATAAATCAGATGTTCATTACTGGAACCAATGGGGAGGTTATGCATGGTCAGGTAATCCTCATTTTCTAATTTTGTATCTTGGCCAAATTTGTAATCAAAGTTAGTATATTACATTTACCGTAGGAATATCAACTTGGACCTAGCGTTGGGATGGAAGCAGGGGATCTAATTGAGTGCTCAATCTATATTCTTGAGGTAATTGATCCTACAAAGCATTTTATTACTACATATTTTTTGTAACGTAGTATTGTCATGACCCGCACCCAGATATTCGGGCACGAGTACGTGGGTACGCCTAGCCTATGCCGCAGCATCGGCGGTAGAACATTGCCTGGGTCAATTCTAACTAACTAATATCTCAACAATATAAATATGGTACCTGTCAATCATCTCAACTCCAAAGGGAGGAACAATATGGCATCTCACAATTGTAACTAAACTCAATCACAATGCAAACTAAGAAAGATAGAACATGAATGGAATAGCGAAGGAAAGAATCAAGATACAATCCAAAAGTCTAAAATAATATACAAGCCATGAATCCCAAAAATAGTCTAATACAAAGTCCACCAAAATATAAACTAAACCTCTTCAGGCTCTGCAACTAAGTCCTCCTGGTCTACAGGAGTAACCTCTAAAGGTACGATATCCTACGGCCCGTAGAATATAGGACACTAATCTATGAGCCAATTATTTGGAAAAATATATCCAGTCAGGATTGGATTAAAGTGCATACCTCTGAAAGCAGTTTCAATAACATAATCGAGCATATAAAACAAATAATAGAAAAGAATCCAAGATAACTAAACATATGAATAAAATGAACAGGAAGAAACAGGTAATACTGGAATATAGAACAAACAATATGAATATCTGCAATATGAAGAAATATCTAAAATCTAACTAATGTGCCTTAGAATACAAGTTTATTATGTGATCGATTTGGGTTGAACATGATCAATAAGGTAATTCGATTACAAGTGTGGTATGTAATCGATATGTACACTAATAATAATGGGGCTTTGATTACAAAATCAACTTCTACTCCCCTATCCCGAACTAATAACAATGGATCCAATCACGACACGTTACGAACATGAATACGAGCACTGGGTGTACACGAATGTAATCACACTGAACACGAGCAGTGTGTGAACACAAAATATAAATAATTAATACCCAATACACACGATAAAATACATGTGCAGGAGTACCCACTAAACACGGTAGGGGATAACTTCTCCTGACAGGATCCATATAGTACCAGTCCATGAAACTACTGTGTCGGAATCAAGTATACATTTCTAGAACATGAGATATGTACACTATTATAAATTGAAAACTAACAGAGAAATGTACTCGCCTGAAGTCCTGAGCAAGGTGTGTCTCTCGATGCCCAAGCTGGTATCACAAGACCTATATATGGTATGTTGCATCAATACAAGGTTCGGGAATGAAAATAAGTTAAACTAATGCAATTCTAGGTCATAAAGTCAATTCTAAGTCAAAACAGTCAAACTAGGTCAAACCGGCTATTTTTATGTCATATGAGTCCAACTCTAGGGTATTAGGTCCATACACTATGAAACTAAACCACACTAGCTAAGCTAAGATACTAGGAGACACACAAAAGGTCGTATCATAAGATACACAAGTTTTAGATATAAAAATATTGATTTATATATATATACAAGGCAATACATATAGTATCTTAGCTAATTAATGCAAAGTGGATACCATGGCTTTAAACCAAAGCGTATCGCACTATCTACACACATATCTCGATACTAAAACCCAATAACTTGAGTATCGACCAATTACCTTGACATTACCCTGGTATCCTAAGGTAATCCAAACCCTCATACATATAGCTAATACCAATACTAAACTATATGCCACTCATTCTAACTATTAAATGCTACTAACTACTAACATATATTATATATTAGTATATAGATACATATAGAACATACTAACATATTAATACAATACTACATATCTACATATAGATAATAGTCTAACAAGTGCACCTATCTAACTATCTATTAAACTAGCAATGCATTTAACTACTAACTATCTAAACTACTAGTTATATATACTAACCACTAACCAACTGAACTATTAACCATCTTAACTCATACCTTAACCCCTGAACCTAACCTTGCATGTGCTAATAACCTTGCTGCCTTGAACTTGCTGATGCTGTTACTGTGCTGTTGAACTTGCTGATGCATACACCAGAGCATCTTGCTCAATGTATGCTGCACACTGAACTGCTCTTTGATGTTGATCACTGCATCCCACTGTGAGCTGAATACTGCTACTTGTTGTGCATTTCTGTAGGCTAGCTGTTGTTGCATTGAGGATACTGCACAGTTGGTCATTGCACATTGATATGCACACTCCCTTGGTTTGCAGTGCTAGCAGTCACTGCACTTTCTCGATTTGAAACTGCCACTTCAGCTATGATGCACACAGTGTGTAGAGCTCCCCGCAATATGTTGTGCATGAGCAGCTCTCTACAATCTGTTGTGTACGAGTAGTTCCTTGCAATCTGCTGTGCACGAGCAGCTCCTTGCAATCTTTGTTACCTTGGCTGTAGTGAGGTTGCCCCCTTGCTGAAATGCACAGTGCACGAGCTACTGCTACCTCTGTGAGCAGTAACTGCTACTGCATCCTCCCTCACTGACACACACTCTCACAAACACAAACAACCAACTCACAACACTACACACACATATATATACACTTACCTATATATATCAACCTATACATATATACACTCTCATCTCCAAACCTATATATATATATATATATATATATATATATATATATATATATATATATATATATATATATATATATATATATATATATATATACACTCATACATATAGATATAGTATCTCATATATACTTATACACATAGACACATAGCTATATTCACTTATGTATACTATATACTATAGGTACATACATAATACATATAATCATACACAATATCTCATACATACACAATATCTCATACATATATATATACATAAGTCAAATAGAAATGAGGGGCAATGAAATTAACACGTGGAGTGCACCGCATCCGTATCACACTCATTCTATGATACACTTGCGATACGGCTCCACCACACAACCAAACGCATCCCGAAGGATACGAGTAAGTCTAGATTACTAATTATGTACAATACGAAGAACCAAAAGATCAACTACGTGTCCGTGTCAAGATGTGACATGCATAAATTTTCGTGTCGGAGGAAAACCCCCAAAAACAATCTGTATCGCCAAATTGACGAGATACGGCCTACACGTATCCAATTATGGATACAACACTAGTCACAAATGATCGAACACATATCAATTTAGTCTAATTGACCAATTGACAAATACCACATGTGACAATCTCAAAATTCTCCCAAAATTGACACAAACACACATAACTTCCTCCATAGGCCTCCTATGAACCTAATTCAATTCCTATGGGTAGCCTATGCATGTGGGGTGGTTTCTTATGGTTAAATCTCATATTTAGAACCTAATTAGAGAGGAAAAACTAAAATATGCCTAATAAAAATCCCCAAATGATGAATGTAGCTCCCAACTTGTAGATCTTGGCTCTTCTTTGTAGATCCTTGCTTCCTCCTTGTAGATCCTTGTTCTTCTAGTCTCCAAAGAAGAATAGGAAAAAAAATTGAGAAGAAATTGAGTATGGAATGGTGAAGGAATGAAGAAATTGTAAGGAGAAAAATTCTAGATCTAATTGAAAATAGAAAATAAGAAGAGAGAGACTCTCTCCCTTCCTATGGTGGCTGGCCCTAACCCCTCTCCGAAGCAAGTATAAAATGTCCAAAACACCCTTTGGGGCCTCTCATGAAGAAATTAATTAAGGAGGAAAGGTTCTAGTCTAATGGTTTCACTAATTAATTCATCATTCTAATGAATGGGCCTAATTATTGGGCTCAAACTAAACTAAAATAAATGTTGTGTCCATGCATCTAAACTAACTAGTTAGGTCTACTACACAAGTCCAAAATAATCTAGCATCTAACAATAAATAAATAATACAATAAATAAATAATTACACATACACAATATTTAATATAATAATCCTAAAATAAAAAATACTCGTGCTAATTACCAAACTATCCTTGATTGAAAAAGTGAGGGTGACAATCCTACCCACCTTAAAAAAAATTTGTACTTGAAATTAAGGAAGAAACTAACTACCAAAAGCAATCTAAACAAGAAAGAAAGAATTATACCTCATGGCTCAAACAGATATGGATATCGCTCTCGCATCTCAGCCTCTCGCTCACAGGTACTCTCTCCTTGCGAGTGATGCCTCCACGCAATGCGCACCAAAGGAATTATCTTGTTCCTCAACACCTTCTCTCTCTAATCCAGAATCTCAACCGGCTGCTCTGGATAGCTAAGAGTAGGGCCCACCTCTATCTCCGAGTGATCCAATATATGACTGGGATCTGCCACGAACCGCCTTAGCTGCGACACATAAAATACGTTGTTCACTCCCTCCAATGCAGGTGGTAAGTCTAGTCTATAGGCAAATGCACCGACCCTCTCAAGAATACAGAAAGGTCCGATGAATCACGGACTAAGTTTCCGCCTCCACCAAAATGAATCGTGCCATGTGACGAAGAAATCCTCAAGAAAACCAGACCGCCAACCTAGCATGAAACACAACCTTAGCACTCTAACAAAAACAACAATCACAAGCAATGCAAAACAAAATCTATACCTCAAACTCCAATGGTCTCCGGTGGCTATCGGTCCAATACCGCTATCTGTCCTGCGCCACTCGAAGTCTATCCTTGATGAGCTTTACCTTCTTAGCTGCATCCACTATAATATCTGGTCCCAATAAAGCTCTCTCACCAAAATCATCCCATGATAACGGAGTGCGGCATCTCCGTCCAGACAACGCCTCAAATGGTGACATCTCGATACTGGCTTGGTAGTTGTTGTTGTAAAAAAACTCTACCAAGTAAAGATAATCCTCCCAAGAGCCTCCAAAATCTAAAATACAAGTGTGTAGCATATCCTCGAGAGTCTGAATAGTCCTCTCCGACTGCGTGTCTGTCTAAGGGTGATATGCGATACTGAACTTGAGCTGAGTGCCCAAGCTAGCCAGCAAACTCCTCCAGAAGTGGAACGTGAAGCGACTATCAGATCTGAGACTATGCTCACTGGAACTCCATGCAATCTGACTATTTGACGCACATACATCTCTGCGAGCTTCTCTATAGACGTACCCACTTTGAATGGCAGAAAGTGGACTGATTTGGTTAACCTGTCTACGATGACCCAAATCGTATCTTTACCTCCTGGAGAATACGGAAGTCCTGAAACAAAGTCCATCATCACATGCTCTTATTTCCACTCTGGAATGGGTAAAGGCTGAAGTAATCCACCTGGCCTCTGTATCTCCACCTTTACCTACTGGCAAACCAAGCATCTGGATACGAAGCTAGCTACCTCCCGTTTCATACCATACCACCAAACATGCTCTTTCATGTCCCTATACATCTTGTTGTTACCTAGATGTATAAAGTACAGAGATCGATGCACCTCTTGAAGAATCTTCTCACGCAATGCTCCACTCGGCACACACAATTTGGTACCGTGTCGCAATAATCCATTATCTGTAATACTGAAGTCCTCTGCCAACCCTATCTAGACCTGTGCTCTGATGCTCCTCAGAGACTTATCCTCGAACTTTGTGGGTCTGATTCGGTCCAATAACTCTGACTGTACCTCAAGTCCCCATATATGTGCTGCAACTCCAGGAACTAATACCTCAATGCCCAAACTATCAAGATCGGCCAATAAATGTCTGTCCCTCGTCAAATATATATCCACTGGATACCTGCTCAAGGCATCCGTGACTACATTGGCCTTTCCTGGATGGTACTACAAAGAAATATCGAAGTCCTTCATCAACTCCAACCATCGTCGCTGCCTCATATTGAGCTCTTTTTGTGTAAACACATAGTTCAAGCTCTTATAGTCTGTAATGATCTCTACCTTCTCTCCATTCATATATTGTTTTCACAGTTTAAGAAAAAAATAACTGCTGCTAACTCCACATCATGGGTAGGTTAATTCTTCTCATACGAACGTAATTACCTGGAAGCATAAGCAATCACCTTTCCGTTCTGCTGTAACACACAACCCAAACCCTTACCTAATGCATCACTGTATATAGAAAATTCTCCTGCTCCTGATGGCAATGTCAATATTGGAGCTATAGTCAACCTCTTCTTTAGCTCCTCAAAAGCAGACTGACAATACTCAGTCCAGACGAGCTCCACGTCCTTCCGGGTTAGTCTAGTCATCAGCTCCACAAGCGTAGAAAAATCCTGAACAAATCTCCGATAGTAGCCTGCCAATCCAAGAAAACTCTTGATCTCTACTACTGAAATCGGGGTAGACCACAACTAAATTGCTAAAATCTTCTTCGGTTCTATCAAGATCCCGTCTCCTGTAATCATATGTCTGAGGAAATCAACCTTATCAAGGAAGAACTCATACATCGAAAGCTTGTCATATAGCTTCTCCTTCCAGAGGGTCTCCAGAACTATCCTCAAGTGCTTTTTATGCTCCTCCGGGGTCTTCGAATATATCAGTATGTCATTAATGAAGACTACCATAAACTGATCCAAGTACTGATGAAACACCTCATTCATCAGGTCCATGAATACTGCTGGGACATTGGCCAACCCAAACGACATCACCAAGAACTCAAACTGCACATACCGAGTCCTGAAAGCTATCTTCGAAATATCTTCCTTCTTAACTTTCATCTGGTGGTACCCCGACCTCAAGTCTATCTTTGAGAATACCTTCATTCTGCTCAACTAATCAAATAAATCGTCAATCTGCGACAACAAGTATACACATGCGTACCGACCCATCCTTCTTTGGTACAAAAAGTACCGTAGCACCCCATGCTGATGAACTGGAGCGGATGAAACCCTTGTCCTGCAACTCATCCACCTACTTCTTCAACTCCTCCAGTTCGCTATTGTTCACCCTATAGACGTATTATGATATTGGATCTGTGCCTGGCACCAAATATATAGAGAACTCTACATCTCTGTCTGGTGGAAACCCCGACAACTCCTCCGAAAAGATGTCTATATACTCTATAATCAACGGATGTGGTGGCTCCTGCTCTTCTACCAAAGCTCCACAGAAGTTGCATTCGCTCTGCCGTGCTGCTCCTCTGACGAACTCAAACTCTGGGTCTCTTGGCGCCTGAAACAAAACTCTGCCTCCACGATAATCGATACTAGTATGATGCCTACTAAACCAATCCATCCCTAGTACTATATCGTAACTCGGAAGTGGCATTATGAGTAGACATGCACCCAACTCTCGGCCTCCCAAAGAAACTCTTCGGTCCTTGCAAACATCACTGACCAGGATAATGCCACCCCCGGTCGTGATCTTGCAAGTTCTCGCCAACGGTTCAGACTCAAGACGATATCTCAGAGCAAAAGATACAGATACAAAACTATTAGAAGCACCAAAATCAAATAAAGCATGAGCTGGAAAAGAATCAAGATAAACTAAACCTGAGATAACATCACCGACTGGCTCATCCTCTTCGACGGTCAAGGCAAAATCTAGACCCTGTCGCTGGGCACCTCTCTGCTGCTACTGGTACTGAGCAAACTTATATTGTTGCGGTGATAGAGGTACTCTATGCTGCCCCGTTGGTGGTATCACGGGTGCTCTCTGTGCCTGAGCTCCGCCCTGAGCTAGACGAGTTGGGACTTTAGGACAAGCCCTCAACTGATGGTCTCCTGATCTACAGAATAAGCACTGGTCCAATCTCATCCTGCATGCATCTCATCCATGTCCTTGCTTCTTACAGAAAGTGCAAGGAACAGCTAGCCTCTGAATCTGGTGCATCTGATGTGCCGGCGCTCTAGGTGGTCCGTGATACTGTTGCCTCGGATGCTGGAAATGCCTTTGGTGCTGCTGCTAAAAATAAGGCCTCTTCATTAGAGCCGTGTTGGTACTGGATCCTCCTGTGTTCCTCGGACTCTTAGAGCCAAGATCTAAATCATCCTCTGCCCGTTGTGCATGTCTCAGAATCTCCTCGAAAGTAGCGGTAGGATCTTCGTTTGTATGGGATTTGACTTCCTATTTCAGGCCTTTCCTGAACTTCCTGACTTTCCCTATAGGGTTCTGTCCCTCCACGAAGCGACCTAGTCTATAATACTCCATCGTATACTCATCCACCGACATACCCCCCTGAACGAGGTACTAGAACTGGCTCTCTAGAGATGTTAGAGCCACATATGAAAAGAATTTCTCCTTTAAGAGCTCTTTAAAATCTTCCCAAGTAAGTCTTGGTACTGAGATCCTGGGGTCCGTCCTGAACCAAGTCAAAGCAATGTCGAACATCATGCACCCCGCTGCTCTATCTGTAACCTCTCTAAAATCTGTGCCAGCTGCAGGTTTCACTCGATGTCTTTAATCCAATCATCTGTATAAAGGATCCCTTCTGTTCCCTTAAAGTCCTTCGGGCCCATCCTCTTGAAGTCTATGATGGTCTCCGGCCTCGGCTTCTGCGGGGTAAACTGAGGTGGTATTGTCTGTGGCTAGACTAAGGAAGTTCTCTCAACTGCTGCGAGCGCGATCAAGTGAGCATTCTCAACGCTCTGCCGCATGACATCTGACTGACGCAGCTGCGCCTCCATCATCTGCAGAAAGAGCGCGAATATCTGCGTCGGATCGACTACGGGTGGTGGGGGTGGAAGATCCCCTGAAACTGTCTACGCTGTCCTCTTTGCCGCAGGTGGAGCACCTCTGAAAGCTGCTACAGAAACGTCCACCTGGACTGGTGAAGATGACCTACGGAATGTAGGTGCTAGAGCATCGTCTGAGGGTACTGCCCTCATAGGTGATGAAGTGACTGACCGTACCGTCGCGGCACCTGAGCGCTGGAAACGCGTCTTGGGTGGCATCCTTAAGATAGATTGAAATAAAGAATCAATATTGAGTATGATACGATATCATCACAGAAGGACAAAATTTACTCAAAGCAAAGCAAATGTTCAATAGATAAGGATTGCAAAACAGATATTGAAATTGTTTCCTAGTTGTGATTGAGTAAACTCTCAGCCTAAATCCTATTTCCTAAAGCAGGTTCATAGCAGTACTCTATGTGAACACCACTACAATATCGCACTAATTGCGACTTCTGACCTGCATGGGCCACCACTAAAAATGTGTCACAATACGCACCCGGATATTCGGACACGAGTACGTGGGTACGTCCAGCCTACGCCGCAGCATCGACGGTAGAACGTTGTCTAGGTCAATTCTAACTAACTAAGATCTCAACAATATTAATATTGTACTTGTCAATCATCTCAACTCCAAACGGAGGAATAATATGGCATCTCACAATTGTAACTAAACTCAATCATAATACAAACTAAGGAAGATAGAACATGAATGGAATAACGAAGGAAAGAATCAAGATACAATCCACAAGTCTGAAATAATATACAAGCCATGAATCCCAAAAATAGTCTAATACAAGTCCACCAAAATATAAACTAAACCTCCTTAGGCTCTGCAACTAAGTTCTCCTGGTCTACAGGAGTATCCTCTAAAGATACGCCGTCCTGCGGCCCGTAGAATGTAGGACAATGATCTATGAGCCAATCATCTGAAAAAATATATCAAGTTAGGATTGGAGCGAAGTACATACCCCTGAAAGCAGTTTCAATAACATAATCGAGCATATAAAATAGATAATATAAAATAATACAAGATAACTAACATATGGATGAAATAAACAAGAAAAAATAGGTAATATATTGGAATAGAGAACAAACAATATGAATATCAGCAATATGAAGAAATAGCGGAAATCTAACTAATGTGCCTCAGAATACAAGTTTATTATGTGATTGGTTTGGGTTGAACATGATCAATAAGGTAATTCGATTACAAGTGTGGTATGTAATCGATATGTACACGAATAACAATGGGACTTTGATCACATAATCAACTTCTACTCCCCCATCCCCAACTAATACCAATGGATCCAATCACAACACGTTACGAACATGAATATGACCACTAAACATGAGCCGTGGGTGTATGCGAATATAATCACAATGAACACGAGCAGTGTGTGAATACGAAATATAAATAATCAATACCCAATACACACGATAAAATACATGTACAGGAGTACCCGCTGAACACGGTAGGGAATCACATCTCTTGACAGGATCCATGTAGTACCAGTCGGTGAAACCACTGTGTCGGAATCAAGTATACATTTCTAGAATATGAGATATATACACTATTATGAATTGAAAACTAACAGAGAAATGTACTTGCCTGAAGTCCTGAGCAAGATGTGTCTCTCGATTCCCAAGCTGGTGTCACACAGACCTATATATGGTACGTTGCATCAATACAAGGTTCGGGAATAAAAATAAGTTAAACTAAAGCAATTCTTGGTCATAAAATATTTCTAAGTCAAAAAAGTCAAACTAGGTCAAACCGGCTATTTCTAAGTCGTATGAGTCAAACTCTAGGGTATTAGGTCCATACACTATGAAAATAAACCACACTAGCTAAGCTAATATACTAGAAGACACACAAAAGGCCGTATTATAGGATATGCAAGTTTTAGATATGAAAATATTGATTTTTATATATATATATATATATATATATATATATATATATATATATATATATATATATATATATATATATATACAAGGCAATACATATAGTATCTTAGCTAATTAATGCAAAGTAGATACCTTGGCTTTGAACCAAAGCGTATCACACTACCTACACACATATCTCGATACTCAAACCCAATACTTTGAGTATCGACCAATTAGCTTGACATTACCTTGGTATCCCAAAGTAATTCAAACCCTCAAACATAAAGCTAATACCAATACTAAACTATATGGCACTCATTCTAACTATTAAATGCTACTAACTACTAACATATATTACATACTAATACATAGATACATATACAACAGACTAATATATTAATACAATACTACATATCTACGTATAGCTAATAGTCTAACTAGTGCACATATCTAACTATCTATTAAACTAGAAATGCATTTAACTACTAACTATCTAAACTACTAGTTATATATACTAACCACTAACTAAATGAACTATTAACCATCTTAACTCATACCTTAACCCCTGAACCTAACTTTGCCTATGCTCATACCCTTGCTGCCTTGAACTTGTTGATGCTGCTACTGTGCTATTAAACTTGCGGATGCATACACCCGAGCGTCTTGCTCAGTATATGCTGCACACTGAACTGCTCTTTGATGTTGATTACTGCATCCCACTGTGAGTTGAATACTGCTACTTGCTGTGCATTTCTGCAGGCTAGTTGTTGTTGCATTGAAGATACTGCATGGTTGGTCATTGCACATTGTTGTGCGTACTCCCCTAGTTTGCAGTGTTAGCAGTCACTACACTTGCTCGATTTGAAACTGCCACTTCAGCTGTGATGCACACAGTGTGCTGAGCTCCCCGCAATATGCTGTGCACGAGCAGCTCTCTGCAATCTGCTGTGCACGAGCAGTTCCTTGCAATCTGTTGTGCACGAGCAGCTCCTTGCAATCTTTATTACCTTGGCTGTAGTGAGGTTGCCCCCTTGCTGAAATGCACTGTGCACAAGCTACTGCTACCTCTGTGAGCAGTAACTGCTACTACATCCTCCCTCACTGACACACACTCTCACAAACACAAACAACCAACTCACAACACTACACAAACATATATATACACTTACCTATATATATCAACCTATACATATATACACTCTCATCTCCAAACCTATATAGATATATATATATACAACACACATATACACACACACACACACACACATATATATATATATATATATATATATATATATATATATATATATATATATATATACACTCATACATATAGATATAGTATCTCATATATACTTATACACATAGACACATAGCTATATTCACTTATGTATACTATATACTATAGGTACATACACAATACATATATATCATACACAATATCTCATACATATATATACACACAAGTCACATAGAAATGAGGGGCAATGAAACAAACACGTGGAGTGCACCGCACCCGTATCATACTCATTCTATGATACGCTTGCAATACGGCTCCACCACACAACCAAACGCATCCCGAAGGACACGAGCAAGTCTAGATTACTAATTATGCAAATATGAAGAACGAAAAGATCAACTACGTGTCCGTGTCAAGATGTGACATGCATAAATTTCCATGTCGGAGGAAAACCCCAAAAAATAACCCGTATCGCCAAATTGACGAGATACGGCCTACACGTATCCAATTGTGGATATGACATTAGTCACAAACAATCAAACACATGTCAATTTGATCTGATTGACCAATTGACAAACACCACATGTGTCAATCTCGGAATTTTTCCAAAATTGGCACAAAAACACATAACTTCCTCCATAGGCCTCCTATGAACCTAATTCTAATTCCTATGGGTAGCCTATGTATGTGGGTTGTTTTCTTATGGTTAAATCTCAGAATTAGAACCTAATTAAAGAGGAAAAACTGAAATATACCTATTGGGAGATGGATTTCCAATAAAAATCCCCAAATGATGAATGTAGCTCCCAACTTGTAGATCTTGGCTCCTCTTTGTAGATCCTTGCTTCCTCCTTGTAGATCATTGTTCTTCTAGAATCCAATGAAGAACAGGGAAAGAATTTGAGAAGAAATTGAGGAGGGAATGGTGAGGGAATGAAGAAATTGGAAGGGAAAAAATTCTAGATCTAATTGAAAATGGAAAATGAGAAAAGAGAGACTCTCTCCCTTCCTATGGTGGCCGGCCCTAACCCCTCTCCCAAGCAAGTATAAAATGTTCAAAACACCCCTTGGGGCCTCTCATGAAGAAATTAATTAAGGAAGGAAGGTTCTAGTCTAATGGTTTCACTAATTAATTTATCCTGCTAATAAATGTGCCTAATTATTGGGCTCAAGCTAAACTAATATAAATGTTGGGTCCATGCATCTAAACTAACTAGTTAGGTCCACTACACAAGTCCAAAATAATCTAGCATCTTACAATAAATAAATAATATAATAAATAATTAATTATACATGCACAATATTTAATATAATAATCCTAAAATAAAAAAATATTCGTGCCAATTACCAAACTACCCTTGATTGAAAAAAGTGAGGGTGACAAGTATATAGGTAATAAAATAGAGAAAACAAAATTGAGTATTAACTTCCTGATACAAAATTCTAGTATTGTGTTGGAATCAAAGTAAATGCCAGGATATATCAATGCAATAATTGGTAGCTATATGTTGAGAGCATGCAAGTATTAGGAATTCTTTAATTTTTACCATTGTATTGCCATGAATGTTATTCATGTAGTTATATAAGTTGTATATCTATTATGTACTACAACGAATTTGGTAAAGATCGATCAATTATACTGAAAGGGACTTAATTGGTCTCACATTGACAAATCACAAATGAGTATAACTCTTCCTTCAAAAAACTAAATAAGATCTGAAGTTTCCTTCAGGATAGGCATGTTATGGTTTTGAAAGTGTTAAAGATGAAGAAGTATAAGTTTTTATACCAGAGTTCAACAAGGTGTGTTATGGAAGATTTATTTCTTTTTTTGTTGTTGTCGATAATATGCAGTTAACTACTGTTTTCCTGGGATGAGCAGATGTTCGCCTACAAATTATTGGAAATTTTCAGGCCATTATACACACACGCAGAGACAAGCTAGTGAGTCCAATCAAGTTCAAAGCTATATGGACCTTATTAATTATAATTGACTGCATATGAATATTCTACTACTTTCATAAAGTGGCGCTTTACTTCTTCTATATTTACAAAAAAGTTAATATTTATGATGAATCTAGGTAGTTCTTTGTGAAAAGGTCGCACATAAGTTGTGCTTAATTCTCTGGTTTGCTTCCAAATCTTGTTAAACGAATGATGCTAAAAGGAAAAAAAATTCTAAGGACCCTTGACATCCTTCTTTGCGATATTCAGGGTACATTATTCCCTTATCTTAGTATAGATGCGTCAAGGCTATGAAAGTATCCAGGTAAGAATAGCACCTCTCAGGGGGCAAGTACTTTAGGTCCATTTATAGGAGCAGGATATCAGAAGCTCAAGTCCTTATAATGTGGACAATGATTTATATGGTCAATAATGAAAGTATTATGTATAATTATTATAATAAGATCAATTTAGTTGGAGAACTTTGATGTTGAATAATATTACCTAGGTAAAAAATTTCTGCAGTATCGGACACCCCCCCCCCCCCCCCCCCCCACACACACACACACTGGACCACTCATATATATATATATATATAACACATACATACATATATATACAAGTAGATGTAAATACATAACTACACATATACGTATCTATACATACACATATACATATACAACTCTCTCTCTCTCTCTCTCTCTCTCTCTATATATATATATATATATATATATATATATATATATATATATACTATGATAATTTAATATACTAATACAAGGCAATTTGAATCTAGAAATGCAATGCAACAAACACATGGAGTGCATCGCACCCGTATCACACTACATCTATGATACGCTTGCGATACGAGTCCACCACACAACCAAACCTACCCCGAAGGACACGAGCAAGTCTAAAATAACAATTATGAATAATACGAAGATAAAATATACACCTACGTGTCCGTGTCAAAATGTGACATGCACAAAGCCTCGTGTCGGAAGATAACCCCCAAATCAACCCGTATCTCCAAATTGTTGGGATGTGGCCTACATGTATCCAATTGTGGATATGACACTAGCAATAAACAATCAAACACATGTCAATTTGGTCTAATTGACCAATTGACAAACACAACATGTGTCAACCTCGGAATTCCTCCAAAATTGACACAAAACATACCATAACTTTCTTCATAGGCCTCCTATGATCCTAATTCTAATTCATATGGGTAGCCTTAGCATATGGGGTGGTTCCTAATGATTAAAACACAAATTTAGAGTCTATACAAAGAGAAAAAACTGAATTGTACCTATTGAAAGATGGATTTCCAATAAAACTTCCAAAGTAGGTAAAATTGGCCTCCAACTTGTAGATCCTTGCTCCTCCTTGTAGATCCTTGCTTCCTCCTTGTTGATCTTTGGGGCCTCCTTGTAGATCCTACTAGCCTCCAATGGTGATTAGCAAAAAAATTGGGAAGAAATTGGGTATGGGAATGATGAAATTGGGAAGAGGGAATTATAGATCTAGAATTGCAATAAAAAAGAGGAGAGAGAAATTTTTCCCTATCTATTAAATGGCCGGCCCTCTAACCCCTTTTCCCAAGTTTTTATGTAAAGTCTAAAATACCCCTTGGGGCCTCTCATGAAGAAATAATTAAGGAGAAAATGTTCTAGTCTAATGGGTTTAATTTAATTAATCATCCTCTTAAGGAATGGGCTTCTAATTGGGCTCAATTCTAACTAAATAAAAATGTTGGTCCATGGATCTAATCTAAACTAGTTAGGGCCACTAACACAAATCTAAAACAATATACTAACATCTAACAATAATTAAATAACACAATAATAATTATTCAACATGCATATATTAATTATAAAATGACCAAAATACCCGTTCCTATAAATGTGGTAGTGACAAGTCTACCCCCCTTAAAATAATTTTGTCCTCGAAATTCAAAGACGAAACTACCCCCAGAAAAATAAAACAGAACATAACAGAAAAGAACAAAATAGAACATATCTATGAAAGAACGTACCTCAAGGCATAAACAAATATGGATAACGCTCTCGCATTTCATCCTCTCTCTCCCAGATAGACTCCCCCGGAGAGTGATGCCTCCAAGCGACACGTACCAAGGGAATAGTCTAATTTCTCAGCACATTTTCTCTCTGATCCAGAATCTCAACTGGCTGCTCTGGATAGCTAAGAGTAGGGCCCAACTCTATCTCTAAGGGATCCAACACGTGACTAGGATCTGCCACGTACCGTCTTAACTGTGACATATAGAATACATTGTGCACTCCCTCCAATGCAGGTGGCAAGTCTAGTTTGTAATCAACTACACCGACCCTCTCTACAATAGTAAAAGGTCTGATGAATCGCGAACTAAGCTTTCCGCCTCCATCAAAGCGAATCGTGCCTCATGTCAGAGAAATCCTCAGAAACACCAAACTACCAATCTAGAAAAAAATACAACCTTAAGATCTTAATCTATAACAAACAACTAATATCAAGCATAAAACAAAAATCTAAAACTATACCTCAAACTCCAAAGGTCTCCGGTGGCTATCGGCCCAATGCCGCTGTCTGTCCCGCGCCACTCGAATTCTGTCTCTGATCAGCTTAACCATCTCCGCTGTATCCATAATCATCTTTGGTCCTAGAAATGCTCTCTCTCCAACATCGTCCCATGACAAGGGAGTACGACATCTCCGTCCGTACAGAGCCTCAAATGGTGACATCCCTATACTAGCCTGGTAGCTATTGTTGTAAGCAAACTCTACCAAATGGAGATGGTCCTCCCAAGATCCCCCAAAATCTAGTACACAGGTGCACATCATATCCTCGAGAGTCAAAATAGTCCTCTCAGACTGCCCATCTATCTGGGGGTGATATGCAGTACTGAACTTGAGCTGGGTGCCCAAACTCGCCTACAAACTCCTCCAGAAATGAGAAATGAAACGACTATCCCGATCCGAGACTATGCTGACGGGAATCCCATATATCCTGACGATCTGCCTCACATACATCTCTGCCACCTTCTCCGTAAATAAACCCACCTTGAAAGGCAAAAAGTGCGTCGACTTGGTCAACCTGTCAACAATGACCCAAATCACGTCTTTCCCTCCTGGAGATCGTGGAAGTCCGGACATAAAATTCATAGTAATGTGATCCCACTTCTATTATGGAATGGGTAATGGCTGAAGTAAACCGCCTGGCCTCTGCTTCTCGGCTTTCACCTGCTGGCACACTAAGCATCTGGATACAAACTGTGCCACTTTTCTCTTCATGCTATCCCACCACACACTCTCTCGCATATCCCGATATATTTTGTTGGCACCCGGATGTATGAAATACTGAGAGCGATGCACTTCTTGCAACACCTTCTCACGCAGCTCTCCACTAGGCATACACAATCTAGTACCATGCCGCAAAGAACCATCCTCAGCAATGGTGAAATCATCCTCCAATATTGCTCTCACCTGAGCTCTGATGTTCCTCAGAGATACATCCTCATACTGGACTGCCTTGATCCTGTCTATCAACTTTGAGTGTATCTTCAACCCCCACATATGCATAGCAAAACCAGGAACTATCACCTCAATGACCAAGCTCTCCAAGTCCTCCAAGAAATATCGATCATGCGTCAACAACACAGCTACCAAGTACCTGCTCAAGGCATCGACAACTACATTAGCTTTCCCAGGATGATACTGTAAAGATATGTCAAAATCCTTCATCAGTTCCAACTACCGACGTTGCCTCATGTTCAACTCCTTCTGCGTGAAAACGTACTTCAAGCTCTTGTAGTCTGTGAAGATCTCTACACGCTCTTCGTATAAATAGTACTTCCACAACTTCAGGGTAAAGATGACTGTTGTCAACTCCAAATCATGGGTATGATAGTTCTTCTCATGATGATGCAATTGTCTGGATGCATAGACAATCACTTTTCGATTCTGCTGAAGAACACAACCCAGACCTTTCTCCGATGCATCACTATAAATAGTGAAACCTCCAGACCCTGATGGCTAGTCAAAATAGGAGCAGACATCAACCTCTTCTTCAATTCCTCAAAAGAAACTTGGCACTCCTCTGTCCAAACAAACTCTATATCCTTCCTGGTGAGTCTGGTCATCGGCTCGACAATCCTCAAAAAATCTTACACAAACTTCCTGTAGTAGCCTACCAAACCCAAGAAACTCCTGATCTCTGCTACTGAACTCTTCCAAGACTCCACTGCTGTGATCTTCTTCGGATCTACTAAAATTCTATCACCAGTCACAACATGTCCTAAGAACTTCACATTGTCCAGAAAGAACTCACACTTGGACAGCTTTTCATACAGCTTCTCCTTCCTCATCACATCCAACACAATCCGTAAATGCTCCTCGTGCTCCTCCGGAGTCTTCGAGTATATGAGTATGTCATCGATGAACACCACCATGAACTTGCCAAGGTACTGATGGAACACCATGTTCAACAAATTTATAAATACCGTCGGGGCATTAGTCAACCCAAACGGTATCACCATGAACTCATACTGACCAAACCATGTTCTAAAAGCAATCTTCGGTATGTCCTCTGGCTTCACTTTCACCTGGTGGTAGCCTGATCCCAAGTCTATCTTAGAAAATACCTTGGCACCACTCAACTGATCGAACAAGTCATCAATTCGTGGCAACGGGTATTTATTCTTGATAGTGAGATTATTCAATGCCCTAAAATTGATGCACATGCGCACATATCCATTCTTTTTCGGAACAAACAATACCGGGGCTCCCCATGATGAAAAACTGGATCTGATAAACCCCTTATCCTGCAACTCGTCCACCTGCTTCTTCAGCTCGATCAGCTCGCTAGTGTTTACTCTATATACCAGTTGTTAAATTAGTTCTGCACCTGGCACCAAGTCTATAGAGAATTCAATATCTCGATCTGGCGGCAATCCTGGCAATTCCTCAGAAAACACATCCAAGAACTCGACTATCAATGGATGCGATAACTCCTTGTCTTCCACAATAGCTCCACAGATAATGCCTTCTCCCTGCTCTGCAGCTCCTCTAGCAAACTCGAACTCTGGCTCTCCTGGCGGACTAAAAAAACTCTACCTCCTCTACAATCTATACTTGCATGGTGCCTACTCAACCAATCCATCCCGAGTAAAATATCGTAACTCAGAAGTGGCATTACAAGTAGACACGCACTCAGCTTTCGGCCTTCCAGAGTAACTCTTCGATCCTTGCAAATATTATTAATCAGGATAATGCCTCCCCCGGTCATGATCTTGCAAGTCCTAAGCAAAGGCTCAGCTACCAAACCATGCTTCAGAGCAAAAAAATAGATACAAAACTATGGAAAGCACCACTATCAAATAAAGCTAAAGCTGGAATGGAATCAAGAAGAACAGAACCTGCAATGACATCTCCGGTAGGCTTGACCTCCTCGACTGTCATAGCAAACGCTCATCCCTGACGTGCACCTTCCTGATGTTGGTGCTGGGCATAATGATGTTGCTGGGTCAGAAGCGGCAGTCCCCTCGGCTGTATTGTAGGTAGTTGTAAATCCACTGATTTTTCAAGATTTTCAAAACTGGATTTTTCAGAATTTTTTGGGATTTTACGGGAATTTTTGCTAATTAAAAACTAGGGTATTTTGACATTAAATAAAATTAAATATTTTTAAAATATATTAAAATATTATAAAAATAATATTTTATGGTGTAAAATAAAATATTGGACTTAGGATAATTTTTCTGGAATTTATTGGACCCCGAAAATATTTTTAAAAGCCCTAAAACTATTTTTATTATTTAAAATAAATAAACCCAAAAAGAACCGGGCTGAACCGGGTTCAAACCGGCTTGAACCGGCCTGAACCCGGTCCAGCTGACCCGAACCAGTCCGACCGCCCTAGCGGGCCAGGTCAGGTCCGCTCGACCCAACCCGACCGGCCGAACCGCCTAGCGGGTCGGGCCGGGTCTGCAAGACCCGCACCTGCCCCACCCGAAACCCGCAGACCGGCTTCTTCCCCACTAACCCGCCTGCGACCGTTTCCCCCGTGCTTCGCCCGGCCACGCGGCGCCTCGCCCGACCAAGCGCCCCGCACCCCTCGGCCGTCCCCGCCTCGGTCGCCGCCTCACCCGGAGACACAACCTCGCCCCAGCCGCTATTTAAACCCCCGCCCCCTCCGGCCAGAACTACCCCCGACTCCGGCCGACCTCCCCGCCGTGCCCGCACCGCCACCTCCTCCCACCCAGCTCCTCCAGCGCCGCCCAGACCCCGCTGCAGCACCGCCCGGCCGCCCTCTCCCCTTCCTCCTCCTCCTCCTCTTCCCTCGACAGCACCCGACCTCAAGCAACCCCCTCCGGCCGCCTATGCTCCCACGGCCACCTCCGGCCAGCGTCGCCTCCGGCCGCACTCGCCAGTACCGTCCCCAGCCAGCTCAGGCCGCAGCATCCCCAAACCCTAACCCCAGGTCGCGCGGACACTTCGTGTGGTGTCGGACACGAGCAAACGCAGTTTCCGGAGCCCTGTTCAGGTACCCATTTCTCTCTCCTCGCTGCCCCCATTTTCGATTTCGTCTATTGCATCACGAACCGTGCGTGACCCTCTCGGTGCCCGTGTAAGCCGCTCGGTGCATCGCGTCCTGTGGCGATCGTGAACCGCGATCCAAAAATAGGAAAAACAACGCCCTGTTTCACACCAGAACTGAGTACGCCCTGCCAAACGGGAACGACTTGGTCGCACGCGGTCTTCACCGAAATATGCGCGCCGTTGATACGGACGTGTGGGATTTCGCAGAAGTCGATTCGGATGTGCGTGCACACCGGAATCAACGCGTATCCGCCGACACCGTCCTGTATCCGTCCATTCTGGAACGCATCGTAACTTTGTGTACACACGTCAGATCGAAATGAAACTTACGCCATCGGACTCGTAGCAATATGCTGGTCCTGTGACCCAAGTTTGGTTCGATTCTGAGAACGTAGACAAAATTGCGTATCGTGGGCCCCACAAGCTCCACTTGACGGACGATTTTATGATCGGCTCATCGGAATCCAATTCTGAAAGTTCCGTTGGGTTCGTATCATCGTTCTGGACTTATTAACAATAAGTTTGACGAATTTGGAGACCTTTGTCTCTGACACATTTTTCGGTGCGAAGTGGGCCACATGTGGACCCCGTTTTGACCCAAAATTGTCATTTTTGTCCTTGTCTCCA
Source organism: Iris macrosiphon (assembly GCA_036927795.1). Taxonomy (NCBI): domain Eukaryota; kingdom Viridiplantae; phylum Streptophyta; class Magnoliopsida; order Asparagales; family Iridaceae; genus Iris; species Iris macrosiphon. Next base: position 278,020,688 of record JAYESA010000004.1, on the reverse strand, counting down.
AATTGGACTCAAGGACAGGCATTTCTAGCTGATTGATATTTTCTGGATCTGATGGTGATGTTTATTTCAGCAACCGGAGTACTACCTGCAAATCCCACTGCTTGCCAGAACTACAGTTGGAGCCGGAACCCCAGGCAAGTGTACCTTGCCAAACATTGCAGTTCTTGTTACATAATTCTTTGACTTATTTATATCTTATACATGCTTAACCTAGGTCCGTGTGACTTGCTTAGCGTCCGATTAATAGTCGGGTGCCAACCCCATACGCGGAGTTGTGCAACGTCACCTAGAGATGGATATCGTGACATTTACATTCTCGTACTTGCCATATCAAGTACATTATACCCAGGACACTTGACACTATTCATGAGATAGAATCTTCCTGATATATTTATGGTGATTCTGTATAGGATACATGTTTATGACATACGCAGTTTACATGCTTAGATTATATCCTGACTTGTTGTATTAGTTTTGTTCCTGCGTGTCATGGACATGAGACGTGAGATTTCATTTGGTGGGGAGAGTATTACCATATCAAGGCTGATTATAATATAAATAATGTTATCTGGAGGTGTCTTAGTCTCTGATACAGAGCTTTGGCACAAGTTCTGACCCTTCGAGAAAATACTGCTATGGGTTTCTCCGACACTGATCCTGTAGTAGTCTCAGCCTGAGTATGACTAAAACTCTCAACTTACATATTATTTAGCTGGTTATATAGTTTACCCTATTATTTCATTTACTGCTGCACTGTATTTATTTTGGCTTGTATTATCTGTACCTTGTTATGTCCCCTGAGGACCTGGATCCGGATTATGTCCCCAGGATTAGCTGACGAGATTTACCCCGAGGTGTACGGAACATGAGCACTTCTCGGAGCAGTACCTGAACCCGAGGACGAGATCGTGCCAGAGGAATTCTCCAGAGTATTGGCTTTACATACTCAGTTATTTCTATTTCCAGTCACTTTATTTTATGTCTATTTGCTTTGATGTATCAGACTTATTCTCGGATTGTTCTCCGAGACACCTTTATTGAGATTTGGTAGTTTATTTCTATTTGCATTTATTCTGGCATTTGATCTGTGATTATCTGTTGTGGATGAGATTAGTATAAACTGTGACTTGTATCATTTGATCTATTTATTGTTGTACTACAGCTTAAGTACGCCCTGGTGGATCCATTAAATTGGGTTTGTCCATCGGTGCGTGCTGCTGGCCATTGCCACGTGTCCAGTCCCTCGATATTTTGGGACTAGGGCATGACATAGTTTTTGTGGTGGCCCATGCAGGTCCACGACTAAATTGTTCGGGTTCAACTTAGGGACCGAACAGGCCTGTAGTAAGAATAGGATAAGTTTTTTAGGATCTCATCCACTTGCTTGAATCGTTCTTGACATCTATCTCGGATTCGAATTAATTCCTCGACTTGCATCCTGCCTTGATTCTTGTGCGCCTCTTATCGTTTATTTTTGATACAGAGTAATGGATCTACCAGCAAGCGATGAGATTCCTACAAGATCACCACGAGATGCTGTGATAAACCAACAAGCTCTACCAGCACCCGAACCGAGGTCACCCTTGGCACCACAAGCAGCACTCTTCCAACAGGCCCACCAGCAGCAGAAGAATCCACCACAAGGACGCGGACAAGCTTTTGCGATGACCGTGGAGAACGCTCAGACTCGTGGAGTAGCTAATGCGCGTAAATGATTCGTAGATACCGTTTCTAGTATTGTTTTAGCTCGTGCCTGTTGGTTCGTGACCTCAGCCCCAACCTAGTAATTTGGAACTTGTTAATAATAACCTGGTTTTTCTAAAAAGTTGTAGTTCTCTTGCTTTAACTAGATTTTCTTTACTCTGGAAAGTGCATAACTTTCATTCTTAGGGAAACGACATTTTCCCTAGGTGTCTTGTGATGTGTTTCGAACAATACTTGCAACCGTGTCATCTCTGTTGACCGGTTATTCTTTGATTGCGAGGACGTAATCCTCTTAAGGGGGTAGATTGTAAACCCCCTGATTTTTCAAGATTTTCAAAACTGGATTTTTCAGAATTTTCTGGGATTTTATGGGAATTTTTGCTAATTTAAAACTAGGATATTTTAGCATTAAATAAAACTAAATATTTTTAAAATATATTAAAATATTATAAAAATAATATTTTATGGTGTAAAATAAAATATTGGACTTAGGGTAATTTTTCTGGAATTTATTGGACCCCGAAAACATTTTTATAAGCCCTAAAACTATTTTTATTATTTAAAATAAATAAACCCAAAAAGAACCGGGTTCAAACCGGCCTGAACCCGGTCCAGCTGACCCGAACCGGTCCGACCGCCCTAGCGGACCGGGTCGGGTCCGCTCGACCCAACCCGACCGGCCGAACCGCCTAGCGGGTCGGGCCGGGTCTGCCAGACCCGCACCCGCCCCGCCCGAAACCCGCAGACCTGCTTCTTCCCCACGAACCCGCTTGCGACCGTTTTCCCCGAGCTTCCGGCGCCGCCTCGCCCGGCCACGCGCCCCGCACCCCTCGGTCGTCCCCGCCTCGGTCGCCGCCTCACCCGAAGTCACGACCTCGCCCTAGCCGCTATTTAAACCCCCGCCCCCACCAGCCAGAACTACCCCCGACTCCGGCCGACCTCCCCGCCGTGCCCGCGCAGCCACCTCCTCCCACCCAGCTCCTCCAGCGCCTTCCAGACCCCGCTGCAGCGCCGCCCAGCTGCCCTCTCCCCTTCCTCCTCCTCCTCCTCCTCCCACGACAGCACCCGACCTCAAGCAACCCCCTCCGACCGCCTGCGCCGCCTCCCGCGCGCCGCCGCCGACTATCTCGGCCGCCTCCGGCCAGCGCCGCCCGAGCCAGCGCCGCCTCCGGCCGCCCTCGCCAGTGTCGTCCCCAGCCAACTCCGGCCGCAGCATCCCCAAACCCAAACCCTAGGTCGCGCGGACACTTCGTGTCGTGTCGGACACAAGCAAACGTAGTTTCCGGAGCCCTGTTCAGGTACCCGTTTCTCTCTTCTCGCTGCTCCGTTTTCAATTCTGTCTATTGCATCGCAAACCCTGTGTGACCCTCTCGGTGCCCGTGCAACCCGCTCGGTGCATCGCATCCTGTGGCGATCGTGAACCGCGATCCAAAAACAGGAAAAACAATGCCCTGTTTCACCCCGAAACTGAGTACGCTCCGCCAAACGGGACGACTTGGTCGCACGCGATCTTCACCGAAACGTGCGCACCTTTGATACGAACGTGTGGGATTTTGCAGAAGTCAATTCGGATCTGCGTGCACACCGCAATCAACACGTATCCGCCGACACCGTCCTGTATCCGTCCGTTCTGGAACACGTCGTAACTTTGTATATATATGTCGGATCGAAACAAAACTTGCGCCATCGGACTCGTAGTGATACGCTGGTCCTGTGACCCAAGTTTGGTTCGATTCTGAGAACGTTGACGAAATCGCGTATCGTGGGTCCCACAAGCTCCATTTGACGGACGATTTTGTGATCGGCTCATCGAAATTTAATTTTGGAAGTTTCGTTGGGTTCGTATCATCGTTCTGGACTTATTGACACTATGTTTGACGAATTTGGAGACCTTTGTCCCTAACACGTTTTTCGGTGCGAAGTGGGCCACATGTGGACCCCGTTTTGACCCGAAATTGTCATTTTTGTCTTTGTCTCCAAATTGGACTCAAGGACAGGCGTTTCTAGCTGATTGATATTTTTTGGATCTGATGGTGATATTTATTTCAGCAACCGGAGTACTGCCTGCAAATCCTACTGCTGCCAGAACTACAGTTGGAGCCGGAACCCCAGGCAAGTGTACCTTGCAAAATATTGCAGTTCTTGTTACATAATTCTTTGACTTATTTATATCTTGTACATGCTTAACCTAGGGCCGTGTGACTTACTTAGCGTCCGATTAATAGTCGGGTGCCAACCCCGTACGCGGAGTTGTGCAACGTCACCTAGAGATGGATATCGTGACATTTACATTCTCGTACTTGCCATATCAAGTATATTATACCCAGGACACTTGACACTATTCATAAGACAGAATCTTCCTGATATATTCATGGTAATTCTGTATAGGATACATGTTTATGACATACACAGTTTACATGCTTAGATTATATCCTGACTTGTTGCATTAGTTTTGATCCTGCGTGTCATGGACATGAGACATGAGATTTCATTGTGTGGGGAGAGTATTACCATATCAAGGCTGATTATAATATAAATAATGTTATCTGGAGGTGTCTTAGTCTCTGATACAGAGCTTTGGCACAAGTTCTGGCGCTTCGAGAAAATACTGCTATGGGTTTCTCCGACACTGATCCTGTAGTAGTCTCAGCCTGAGTATGACTAAAACTCTCAATTTACATATTATTTAGCTGGTTATATAGTTTACCCTATTATTTTATTTACTGCTGCACTGCATTTATTTTGGCTTGTATTATCTGTACCTTGTTATGTCCCCTGAGGACCTGAATCCGGATTATGTCCCCAGGATTAGCTGACGAGATTTACCCCGAGGTGTACGGAACATGAGCACTTCTCGGAGCAGTACCAGAACTCGAGGATGAGATCGTGCCAGAGGACTTCTCCTGAGTATTGGCTTTACATACTCAGTTATTTCTATTTCCAGTTACTTTATTTCATGTCTATTTGCTTTGACGTATCAGACTTATTCTCGGATTGTTCTCCGAGACACCTTTATTGAGATTTGGTAGTTTATTTCTATTTGTATTTATTCTGGCATTTGATCTGTGATTATCTATTGTGGATGAGATTAGTATAAACTGTGACTTGTATCATTTAATCTATTTATTGTTGTACTACAGCTTAAGTACGCCCTGGTGGATCCATTAAATTGGGTTTGTCCATCGGTGTGTGCTGCTAGCCATTGCCACGTGTCCAGTCCCTCGGTATTTTGGGACTGGGGCGTGACAGTAGTCTAGCCTGTTTCCTCGGAGCTAGAGCTGCTCCCTGAACTGCACGACAATGATAGAAAGGACACTCTTTCAGCTGATGTCCTTCGAAACCATAATACAAACAAACTCCCAACCTCCTCCTGCAAACTTCCCAGATGTGGTCGAACTTCTTGCAGTAGTGGCAGGAAGCTTGTTGTAACTGTCTCTGCTGCTGCGGTGCCTGGTAAAACGGTATCCTTGCTGGAGTCTGGTGCTGCTGTGGCTGCGGCTACTGAAAAGGCTTGAACTAGAAATGAGGACGCTTGGCAGTTAATGTGCTGTAGTTAGCCCCCAAAAAAGAATCGTGATCTCTCTTGGGCTTCAAACCCAACTCCCACTAAACCTTGCGTGTCTCCGTAAGTATCTCCGAATAGGTCTCATAAAAAGACGGAATAAGGATGTTCACTTTCCAGTTTAGACCCTCACGAAATGAATAGCTCGAACCTCCAGCTCTCTCACCAAATACTCCACAAATTGGCTCAGCCTACCAAACTCTACGGCGTATTCCTCCACAGACATGCTTTCCTAAATAAGGCTCTCAAACTGCCTCCCCAAGTCTAACCAGTCTGTCCGAGCAAAGAACTTCTTCTTGAAGAGGTCCTTGAATATCTCCCAAGACTGCCCTGCATCAGCAAGAAGTGGCCCACTCCTAAACCAAGTGCGGGCAACGTCGAATAGCTAAAGTCCTACTGCTTCAACCTTCATATCCTTAGAAAGATGGAACACCCTCATGAGATGCTCAATGTCCATGAGCCAATCATCAGCGTAGACGATGCCCTCCGTCCCCTTGAAGACCCGAGGTTCCAGCTTCTTGAAGTCCTGAATGTTGCCTGGCCAAAGCTGGGCAACCTGTAGAGCAACCTGTTGTTGGACCGAAACTCCTCTCTCAACTACGGCAAGAGCAAGCTGATGAGCACTCTCGATGTCGTGCCGCAAGATATCGGTCTACCTCTGGTGTGCCTCAGACTGAGCCCTCTGTGCCTCCAATATCTTGCAAAATAGTGTGAATATCTGTGTCGCATCTGTCGGCACGGAATATGGAGGTGAAAGTCCCTCAGATACAGCCTAAACAGTCCTCTGAGTATGAGGTGGACCCCCAAATATAGGTGACATGCCAATCACTGAATAAGTGACTGGGGCAGGCCCTCAGGAAGTCGCAGACCTCTCAGAAGTTGTTCTCCCCTACTGTGATCTAGCCTTAGGCGGCATCTTGAGACAAAGCGAAAGAAAAGAATCAATATGGCATATGATATAAGACATTCAATGAAGGACAGTTAAAGATCAAATATCAATATCAAGGAAGAATAGTTGAATTGAACAATAGAGTTTTTCCAAGATGTGATCGAGTATTTTCAGCCTATAGTATATAACATATATCCTGAAACAGGCTCATAATAGCACTCAATTCAGAGCACCACTACGAATCACACTAGTTGCGACCTCGAAGAGACCTGCATGGGCCACTACTAAAAATGTGTCACGACCCGCACCCGGTGTAGGGATGCAAGTAGTAAACAACGCCCAGCCTACGCCGCAGCATCGTCGGTAGAACGATATTTGGGTAAACTATCTATCAATATAAATATGCCACCAACAATATGAATATACTCAATCACAGATCTAAGATATAAAATAGCACAAATATGATAAAAGAATAGAAGAGTCACGAATACAACTAATGAAACAATAATAATATCAAATGAGTCAGATAAAACTAAAACAATATTGGAGACAAATCCAGTACAAAACTAACTAACAACTAAACTATGAAGCTACGAGTCCCGGGTCGTCTGTCTCAGTGAGACCCTCCTGAGAAAAGGTCTATGGCTCTAAGCCCATAATATTCTGAGGCCCGTAATGAGTGGGGTACCACTTCTCAGTATCATCTGGAAAAAATATATCCAGTCAGGAAAGGAGCAGAGTACATCTCTAACATAAGTTCTAATAAATGATATAAACTATGTAACAGTAAATAGATGTGAAATATACAAGATGCAACATATAGATACAAGAGATATACAATAAAAAAATACTGCAAATAAATACAAGAATAAACAATATGGCAATGAATAAGAATACTAATGACTAAGTAAGTGAGTACCAGCTTTAACATGTGATCGGCTTGGGAACTTGATACAAGATTAAATGGCCTAGCTAATCATACGTACGGTATATGATTAACACTATTTAATGAACAAGACTTGATACAAGGAGGATATGATCACATATCTACACTACATACTCTCTGTCCCGACTGGTATAGTGGATCCAACCATGGTACGTCATGACACGGGATTCACTAGAAAGGTAGCAAGTCTCCCCAAGAATCATTGTTTGTACATGTACAAGAAGAACAATAAAACAAGGCTTGCACAAGATACACCATACATACCAAAGAATAACATCTCATGACAAGATCCGGATATACCAATCTTTGTAACCATCGTGTTAAGAAATCAAGGATATCTACACTAGATACAAGGAACATAGAAGATATCATAAATTAGAAACTATCAGAGAATGTACTCGCCTAAAATTTGGTAAACAGTATCACAAATGTCCTGTACGATATCTCAAAGACCTAAATATGGAATATTAAATCAATACAAGGTTTTGGAATAAAAATAAGTTAAACTGGTCAACATCTAGGTCAATGAGCCATTTCTAAGTCAAAATAGTCAAACTATGTCAACTTTAAGTCAAACTTGGTCAAACTACCTATTTCTAGATTGTATGAGTCTATCTCTAAGATATTGGGTCCATACACTATGCAACTAAACCACACTAGCTAAACTAGGATACTAAAGGATACTGTATCGTAAGATACGCAAGAAATTACATAAGAAAATATCATAGTACATATATATAATCAATAATATCTAATATTCCTAATTAGACTAATGTTAAGTGGATACCTTGGCTTTGAACCAACGCGGTATCGCACCACTACACCCACATCTTGATACTGGAATTCAATACCTTGAGTATCGACCCGATACCTTGACATTTACCATGGTATCTCAAGGTAAATGTGCTCTTAGTATATATTAGCAACCCAATCTCTAAACTATAGACTAATATGTATTTATCTAATATAAACTACTAGATATATACTAATATGCATTTACTAGTACACAACTACTATACTAACCACTAACTATTAATACATATATACATACCTACATACATATTACCAAGTAATCACTAGCTACTAGATATCAAAATGTACATATGTATATATATCTACTAACTATTAACTTAACTAGATAACTAACAAGTTAACTAACAAGCTAACCAAACCTTAACAAGCAACTAATACATGTTGTTGCTGCTGCTAGCTTGTGCAAATGCTGCTATGCTTGCTGTTTGTGTAGCTGTTGCTGCTGATTCTTGTTGTAATTGCTGCTGCTCGCTGCTGATATGGCAGTGCTCACTGCCTCGAGCAATTGCTGCTACCTGCTTGCTGACACCCTGCTGATGTTGCTGTGAAAGTGCATGTTCCCTGCTACACTTGCATATGCCTCAAGCTGAAAGTTGCCCGACCCTTCTCTAACACACACAAGCACAACTATATACATATATATAACTACATACACTCATATATATATATATATATATATATATATATAACCATCAACACATATATATATCAATCTATGTATAAACACCCTCATATATATATATATATATATATATATATATATATATATATATATATATATATAACCATCAACACATATATATATCAATCTATGTATAAACACCCTCATATATATATATATATATATATATATATATATATATATATATATATATATATATATATATATATATATATATATATATATATATATAAAACATACATACATATATATACAAGTAGATGTAAATACATAACTACACATATACGTATCTATACATACACATATACAACTCTCTCTCTCTCTCTCTCTCTCTCTCTCTCTCTATATATATATATATATATATATATATATATATATATATATATATATATATATATACTATGATAATTTAATATACTAATACAAGGCAATTTGAATCTATAAATGCAATACAACAAACACGTGGAGTGCATCGCACCTGTATCACACTAGATCTATGATACGCTTGCGATATGAGTCCACCACACAACCAAACGTACCCTGAAGGACACGAGCATGTCTAAAATAGTAATTATGAACAATACGAAGAGTAAAATACACACCTACGTGTCCGTGTCAAAATATGACATGCACAAAGCCCCGTATTGAAAGAAAACCCCAAAATCAACCCGTATATCCAAATTATTGGAATACGACCGACACGTATCCAATTATGGACACGACATGTAGCGCCCCGTTCTCCCGGTGGGAGAGCGCGGCTAAGAAACACAAGACGGTATCGTTCGATCGGGATAGATTGAAATAAGAACTCGTCCTCGTTATGGATTTGTTTCTTCGGAATCGATTCCCATATTCAGTGGACCGTGCCCCCGGGATCGACTTAGCGGCAGAGTCAGGAGGAACCTCTCCGCTGCTATCTTTTATTGCCTCGGATTTTGATGTCGCTTGTTGCTTTCGTGCTTTGAGTTGGTTTTGGGATTTGCTTGTTTTTCTTGAACGATTTCGATGAGTTTCATTATTTTCGTTCATTGAACTGCACTTCAATTCCGAGATTGGAAAGAGTGAAAGAGGTATTGATCGAGCTGTTCGTAATGCAGGTGAACGAGCAGTAGGCGGCTTACGAGCGGAGTCGTGAAGCGCCTCTTTCCTTCTCCCTTCCAACTGCTAAGTGAGTGGCTACCAACCCAATTAGCTATCCCTGCTTCCAGTCTTCACAACTAATAACTCTTGCATTATGTTGCCCCGATCAAACGATACCAAGTAATAATAAACGATACCAAGATAAAAGAGAATAGACTTGGATAATACTGCTTGTCAATTAAACTTGTGAACTGTTATCTTATCGTATGCTAGCTTGTTGCAAATATTCTATGAATTGTGCTATGTATGACACACACCTTGTATTGTGCATAATTATTCAGGGAGGCTATGCAAAATGAATCATGCATTACTACTTGTCGTGTACTCGTGTTCTTGCACTCGTGCTGCCTCAAGTGCATGAATTATTAACTTATAATCGTGTTCGATCATGGACAACTTGTGCACAAGGGATTGGTTCTGCGAACGGTCGCTGGGGCATTGGCACCAATCCGATCCGGGCGGAACTCGTGTATAGTCATCGTATACGGGACAAGATGGCTTGCAGCGCCTCGTATACTATCGTTGCATGCTATCCTTGTCTCGGACTAGTCCATTATGGCAATCATGCCAGTGATCATCGTGTATATTTAAACCTGTTGCAAACTAACTTGTGTCTTCATGGCAGGGAAGGCATGGTAAGTATTGTGCAGGTGGTTCAGACGGACAGGTAAAATCCACCGAACGGTGGCAAGTTCATTTCAGTAAATTCTATATGCTGCTTACTTGTAAATGAACTAAGGCAAGATATAAACCCACAAAAATATGCATGCTTCATTAAAACAACGTGTTGATTGGTATAGTTGGGTTTAGCTCGCCTTCACCAGTATGTTTCGACATACTGACCCTCGTTGAAACAGGTTCTCCGCACCAAGGCGAACCGAGCGAGGAGCCGAAGTCGTCTTCCCGATCCAGTCCAGCTGTTGGCGCATCTTCATCGCACCCCTTTGAAGCATTTTAAAGACAGGAGCTTGCAACTCTTCATACACAAATGCAGCTCCGTGGCAAAGCTGTCCTCCAGCCCGGAGGTCTATACATTTTGAAGTTTAGTAAAGGGATGTAATGTACAGGACTGCTATCTCATTTTGAGTCAACACTTTTGTAAGCCCGTGCGGCAAATTAGCTGACTCGTTTAGGAGTTTGTAATAGATGTTCATTATCAATAAAGAGAACTTTTCCATGTTTCAAATCTGTGTTTCAATTTATCTGCGTACTCTGAATATGTGTTCGTTATGCAAAATACTTTAGCCTTGTGCGGGCGCAATCCCAGGCCCGCACGGCATCACGATTAGGGGGACGCCCCAACGATTCTACGGAATCGGGTTGTGACACGACACTAGCCACAAACAATCAAACACATATCAATTTGGTCTAATTGACCAATTGACAAATACAACATGTGTCAATCACAAAATTCTCCCAAAATTGACACAAAACACACCATAACTTTCTCCATATGCCTCATATGAACCTAATTCCAATTCTTATGGATAGCCTTAGCATATGGGTTGGTTCCTAATAATTAAAACACAGATTTAGAGTCTACACATAGAGAGAAAACTGAATTGTATCAATTGGGATATGGATTCCCAATGAAACTTCCAAAGTAGGTGAAATTGGCCTCCAACTTGTAGATCATTTCTCTTCCTTGTAGATCCTTACTTCCTCCTTGTAGATCCTTACTCTACTAGCCTCCAATGGTGATTAGGAAAGGAATTGGGAAGAAATTTGGCGTGAGAATGATGAAATTGGGAAGAGAAAATTCTAGATCTATAATTGTAATGAAAAAGAGGAGAAAGAAATTTTCTCCTCTCAATTAAATGGCCGGCCCTCTAACCCCTTTCCCCAAGTTTCTATGTAAAGTCTAAAATACCCCTTGGGGCCTTTCATGAAAATATAATTAAGGAGAAAATATTCTAGTCTAATGGGTTTAATTTATTTAATCATCCTCCTAATGAATGGGCTTCTAATTGGGTTCAATTCTAACTAAATTAAACTGTTGGTCCATGGATCTAATCTAAACTAGTTAGGTCCACTAACACAAGTCCAAAACAATATACTAACATTTAACAATAATTAAATAACACAATAAATAATTATTCAACATGCACAATATTTAATTAATTATGAAATAACCAAAATACTTTTTCTTAGATAATGTGGTAGTGACACTATATTCCTAATGGAATAGGTTGGCTATCTGTATATTTTTAGACCAAAGTTTGGTTTGTTTTGGCTAAAGTTTAGCATGGTAGAGCATGTTTCAGCCAAATATCAACTGGTACTATTATAGTTAAGCCAAATTTGGTATGTTTGAACACTTATGACTTGTATTAGCCAGATATTAATTATTTTAGTCTGCATCAACATGTTTCAGGTTTCATCAGCCTGTTTCAGTCCAAAGAATCCTATACTGGCAGATGTGACCTGAAATCTGGATAATATCATTTGATGATACCATTGATTTTAGGTTGTTTTTTATTGTGTCTGCTCATACCCGGCTCTATATAGGACAAATATGTATCAACAAATATTTTCTTTTTGCTCTTTTTATTGGAATTAACATATGTATGCATTTTATCAATTCCAAAATGTTGTCAAAGTTAAATTCATATAATGCGACTATATATATAATTAGATAGTTGCATTAATATTGTTGTGTGTAGTACTTAATCATTTCTAAATGAATGAAGTTAATGACATATTGTATTATTCTTTTCATTGTTCTAAAGTTGAATAATTGGCAATTAGTTGGACAAGCACTGCTCAATCCGATTAATTGGATGGCTGATAAGTAATATTTCTTAAGGCCACATATTGTGAACTATTGACCATATAATCCTATGAATTAAAATCACTCTTGGACCAAGTGCATAATGAAACAACTTAAATATAATCCTGTTTACTTTGCACTTTTTTCACTTTCTCACTACTGAGAGAAGTGAAGGAATATAGATACAAGGGTATATTGAAGCGTGTCACCATCTAAAATGCAAAATCTTCTTGTTGGAAAGTTTTTGTTGTCTTTTTAATTTCACTGATTAGTTGTGATATTTTAAATAAAGACTACACAATTCATTTTTTCCAGTATGTCAAGACAATAGTCATCATTTTTTTTCTTGATTAGTTTGTCAAGGCATATTATTACACCAAATGAATCCATATAGAAATATTGACAATTAATATAAAGAATATATATCTAATTAGTTTGTTCTTTGATATCCAATTGATACACACATGAAACCTCAACACTCAAGCCGATATAAGATTGATATCAGTTTGTTCTTTGATACAATTGATATATGATAAAATAAAGGTTGATATCAGTTTGTTATTTATAATTTAAACTTCTTGTTATCTAAAACAGTTGACATATTTTTTCTTTAAAATTTAAACTTCTTGTTCTCTGATACAGTTGATATCAGTTTGTACAAACACACATACTGATTAAATCTATTTTTCTTCTTCTCTCAGTAACTACTTGAAAAATGAAGGGTTGAAGGTTGTACTACTCTGGATTCAGAGCAGTACAAACCAAATAATTTGGTTATTTGGATGTTGTTGGATGTTTGTGGTGTACAACCGCGTATTTGTTAATATAAAATTTGTGTATTATAGTTCTTTGATGCTTGCAATATTCTGGAATATATTGATATAATGTGTGTTTGGTAACTGGATTGTGGAATATATTGATATTATTGTAAACATGTTTCTCTTAAAATTGTAAAACGTCAACAAAACGTTATTTCTTGACGGTTTTTAAACATCAAGAAATGGGTTTTAATGACAGTTTTTAAATATCAAAAAATATTTTCCTTGACGGTTTTTCTCCGTCAAGAAAGAAATTTTTTGACGATCATTACCCGTCATCTAAGCCACAGTCAAGAAAAGTTTTCATTGACCTTGACAATTTTTTTGGTATATTTTCTTGACGGTTTAAAACCATCAAGAAAAACTTGTTACTCGACGGTTTAAAATTGTTAAAAAAATAAAAACAGAAATCGTCAAGAAAAGAAGCGACTTTTATTGATTGTGGCATAGATGACGGATCCAATACTGTCAAAAAAATCCTTTCTTGACGGAGAAAAACCGTCAAGAAAAGTCATTTTTCTTGTAGTGAATAGCTACACCCTCCCGTAAATAAGGACTATTCAAGTCTCGGGGTGGACTACTAGTCTCGATGCAACAGTTCAAGTTATTCATACCCTTCTATCTTTCATAATGCGATCAATGAAACATGTTCAAGCATTCTAGTTCTTTTAACAAGTAACAAGCAAGAATAGTTCTATAAATCTAGCATGCATTTCTATCTCTTTCAGTACGATAAGGAACATGCAAGCAGTTTTTATTTAGCAAGCATGGCAGTAGTTATTCTATCTATTTTATAACTAAGCATGCAAAGATTACACTTACTTAGCATACTATGGATTCACAAGTTCAAGCAAATCTTTCACTCTTCTTATTAGCATGGCAGTAGTTCGTTCAATAACCGTATCATTGTAACCTAGCATGCAATATTATATACTTTTACTAAGACTGGTAAGGTTCGTTCGATAGCGGTGATCGTGTAACTTAGCATACAACATTTCCACTGAACCTGTGCATCAGTGTGTCAGTGTAGTTGGGGAGTCGGATTCCTGAGTTCACTCTGTATGTGTATGTGTATGTGTATGTGTATGATAGTGTTTGTGTAGAGTATCAGTTAGTGTCTGTGTGTGTGTGATTGCCACAGTGTGTGTGACTGGGTGCTAGTGTGTGTGGATATTGGTGATTGTGTAGGAAATTAAGGACCAACAGCAGTATCGGGTTCCTGAGATGTGGTGTGCCAGTGTGTGAGGGATCGGGTATCACTGTGTGGCACTGATACCTCTGAGCATCAGTCGAGAGGCCAGTAGGAGTTGGGTTCTTTAGTTCTGTGCAACTGTGCATTAGTGTATCAGTAAATCACTTGACTGTGTATCAGTGAGCCTAGTGCATCAGTCGAGTTCAGTGATACTGGAGAATATCTGGTTATATTAGCAAGTATCTGGGGTAAGTTCAGGTGTAGTAGGGGTGTTTTAGTACAAACGATGTAGCAACTTGCTGGCAATATCAGAGAAGGAGCTAACTGAATAGCAATAGCAGCGTTGAGGAGTCGGGCATGGAATATAGTAGCAGCAACTGCAACATAGAGGATGCAGTAGAAGCACAGTGTACATACCTCACTGTGCACATCAGTGTGCAAGTTGAGAGGGGAATCAGATTGGGGTCGAGGAAAGTGGCAGGGAATGTATGAGTCGAATTAGTGTATCAGTTCAATGAGTGAGCAGTGAGTTTAGTAGTGTATCAATATTAGTGAGTGAGTGTTGTGTGTCAGTGAGTTTCTGATACCTTAGTGTATCAGTGATGTGAGTTCAGTGAGTAGCACTAGAGTGAAGCAAGTTGAGGGTAAGTTAGTGAGGTTAGTATAGGTAATAGATATAAGTTTGGTATCAGCTTCTTGGTATCTGCTGGGCCAAGTTCAGTAGACTTTATAATTTATGTTGGGAATTACACCTCACTTTCAATGAGCCAAACAGGCCCTTTGGTTTATATGCGTATCAGTAGCAACTTTGCATCCATCTGCAGATTTCTTTATGTGATGTATTTTCTTCAAATTGCATGTATGATGCCTTTATAGGGCAAAGCACAGCAGTTTGGTTTTTGCTGCCTATTTGCAGATTTTGCCTTGCCTATTTGCATACCTCAGTGCAGTTTTGGCAGCACTATTGGATACTTAGTGTCAGTTGGTTATTATGTGGGTATCATACATTTTTTTATGTTGTTTCCTAAGTTTATATGTTTTCCAGTGTTAGTTAGTTTAGATGGGTGTGTAGGTATGTTGTGTATGTGTCAGTGGTTAGATAGATAGGTATCCTATGATAGCTAAGTATTAATGTGATTAGAGTCAAGGTATTCATATAGATAGGTATAGAGTTGTATTTATGAAATAGAATCAGATAACCACCATACTATAGAATAGTATTGAGCCTAGAGCAACTTAGTTACGTAGTGCCAATAGGATACCTTGATACCAAAAATATGTATACATAGCAAGTTAGATATTACCAAAAAAGTGTTGGCTAGTCTAAAGTGATACCTATCTAGTATAAACCCTATTAAGCTAGAATTGACCTAGAACCCTCAAAACCAAATAGTTGAGATTATTTTGATTTTTTTTTTACTTATTGAGATTGTAAATTCATAAAATAGGTTGTTTGGACTTGGACTTGGTATCAGATCCATATCACCAGCTTTGGACGACAGGCAAGTACATTCTCTGACAGTTTTTATTATGTTGATTATTTCTATGATTCTAGTTATAGAGTATGCTTGATTCTGACACTGAGGATACACGGGCTAGTATCATAGATACCTATTATGAGGAGTCATGATTGGAATCCATCGTGCTAGCTAGGGACGAAAAAATATTAGCAAGATTATGTGATCATACCCTACTTTATATGCATCATAGCTCACCCCACATATCACGTAGGGTGTAGCCTGACCATTTACATGCCTCATAGCCTATTATATATGATTAGCCTGACTATTGCTTGCATCATAGCTAACCAGATGGTTAGCTTGACCTCACATGTATCATAGCCAATCATATATAACAAGCCCCATCGAGTCCCAAGGCGACCATATTGCAAACTGATATTTCAAACACTTAGCTAGAATTTCTATTCTTTATTCCAGTTCACTCATTTCTACAATTCTTATATATATATATATATATATATATATATATATATATATATATATATATATCTGTTCATTGCTAGTTAGAACTATTGCTGATTACATGCCTCTCTAGTATTCTTTATTTTCAGTATTTCTTTATCATGTATTTCCTTACACTTCTTATAGTTTTTGTCAATATAAATGAAAATGATATTTAATGCTTGTGCTTCGCTTCGCTTCAATCCGGACTGGATAATATTTTTCAGAGGATCTTGAGGACTTCTGTCCTACTCACTATGGCCCAGGAGTAGAGGGAGACTACATACCGGAGATTCTAGAGAAGTCACTCTCCTTAGAGGAGACACCACCCATAGCCGTTTAGATAGCTCTTGGTCTAGATATATTTGTATTTATTTATTCTAAACTTGAGATTTTGGATTATATTATGTTGAGACTATTTATGTTGGGATATCTCGACTCTAGTTTATTATTGTTTGGGTTGTTGTGCTTGACTTATGTCGGTACTTCCTTATCTTTTTATATCTTATCGTGCTATCTACTTCCTATAATTATTGTAATTGAGTACATTATGAATTGTTGATCAATGCATTATTCATTATCCTCCTTATGGAGTTGAGATCATTGATAAGTTATCTTGTGAGTTATATTTAGTAGTATTGAGATCTAGACAGCGTTCTACCGCCGATGCTGCGGCTTAGGCTGGACGTACCCATGGCTCAAGCCCAAATTTTGGGTGCGGGTCATGACACATTTTAGTGGTGGCCCATGCAGGTCTAGATTCGCAATTTGAGCGATGTCGTAGTAGTGCTCACTTGGAGTTTTGCTACAAGCCTGCTTTAGGAAATAGGATTTGGGATGAGAGTATGCTCAATCACAACTAAATTTTTTTTGATTTTATATTACCATTCTGAATGATTGCTTCCTTTAAATTTTATTGTCCTTCCTTGACAATATCTTATCTGTTGCCTTAATTGATTCTTTTCGGTCTGTCTTCAGGATGCCACCGAAGACTAGGTTATTGAGATTGGGACCCACAGCTTCAGAGAGGTCTGCCACCTCTCGACCTGACGGACAGACAGCTAGAGTTCCTCCTACTTCACCTATTCATGTAGGAGTATCTATAATTTTTGGGGTCCTCCTCCCCCACCTGTCCAGAGGGTTGTCCCGGCTGTAACGGAGCACCTTCCACCACCACCGATTCCGTTTCCTGGAGGTATGCCCGTTGGCGGGGCACAGATGTTCGTGCTGATCCAGGGCATAGTAGATGCTCATATGACGCCAGCGGAGGCTCAGCGAGTTCAGGCTGAGGCTCAGAGGGTGCAGGCAGAGGCGCACTAGGCACAGACGGAGCTGATAAGAGAGAGAGCAAGGAAAATGCTCATCAGGTGGCTCTTCAGGCTGTGGAGAGTGTCGCACAACAGCAGCAGCACCCTGGCCAACAGCACCAGAGGCCAGGTACTATAGTGGACTTCAAGAGGATGATGCCTCGGGAGTTCAAGGGCATCGAGGGGATATACTACACTGACGAATGGCTGGAGGATATAGAGAGGAACTTTCGCTTGGCACAGATTTCAGAGATTCTGCAGATCGAGGCCGCCGGTAGTCAGATGTTCGATATCGCGCTGACATAGTATCGTACAGAGCTTTCTGTTGGAGGACATACTTGGGAGGCTTTCAATGAGATTTTTAAGGAGAAGTTCTTCCCTGACGTGGCCCTGGGAGCCTTGGAGAGTCAGTTCCATGACTTAGTCCAAGGGAACATGTCGGTCGACGAGTACGCCGTAGAGTTTTGTCGTTTGAGTCATTTTGCACCATCGATGATTCGGGACCCAGGAGATCAAGCCGAAAGTTCAGGAAGGGGCTAACGAGAGAGATCAAGTCTCGCACTTTTGGAAGTTGCAATGCTACCTTCGAGGGCATTCTGATGGATTCCCAGATTGCCGAGGATGATTTGGACCACAGGCCCAAGAGAGGTTGCGACACTTCTGGAGGAGCGAGTGGTAGCGCAGGACCGGCCAAGCGTCCCCACTTTCAGCAGCAACAGAGGTCGTATCGACATCAGCAGCACCATGCACCAGCTCGAGGATACACCCAACAGCAGCAGCCTCAGTGGCAGACCCAGCCCGTTGTCCAGTGTGCGTACTACAGGAAGGCAGGACACACGAGGGACATCTGCAGGAAGAGGCTGGGTACATATTTGTCTTGTGGATCATCAGCACATCAGTTGAGGGACTGTCCATCTATTCAGACTCATCCAGGTCAAGGTGGAGCAGGCGTTCAGAGGGGACCTGCCAGAGTACCTACTGTACCAGAAGGCCAGCAGAGGGGACCTCCACTTCCGCCACAGCAGCAGAGGTTTTCTCAATACCAGCAACAGCAGAGAGGTACACCACAGGGATGAGCATATGCCCTGACGATCGAGGAGGCCGAGCTAGCAGGAAACTTGATTTCAGGTTCAGTTCTTCTTGATTATATTCCAGCACTTGCATTATTCGATTCTGGTGCTTTCCATAGTTTTGTGTCTGTATCATATGCTCTTAATCATCATTTAGAGGTGGAACCACTATATAGGACTTACAAGATCACGACTAGCGGAGGCATTATTCTAGTCAGTGATTATTGCAAGGACCAAAGAGTATCATTGGGAGGCCGAGAGTTGAGCGTGTGCTTACTCGTCATGCCACTTCTGGGATACGATATTGTACTCGGAATAGACTGGTTGAATAGGCACCATGCTACTATAGATTATCATGGAGGCAGAGTAATATTTTGACCGCCAGGAGAGCCAGAGTTCGAGGTCCCCAGGAGAGCAGTGGAGCAGAGCAGGGGCACTTTTTACGGAGCCAGGATGGAAGAAGAGGAGTTGCCACATCCTCTGATAGCAGAGTTCCTGGATGTCTTTCCAGAGGAGTTGCCAGGTTTGCCGCCAGACAGAGATATTAAGTTCTCTATAGACTTGGTGCCAGGAGCGAGCCCATATCACAACATGTCTATAAAATCAACAACAACGTGCTGGCAGAAATGAAGAAGCAAGTTAAGGAGTTGCAGGACAAGGGCTTCATCAAATCTAGTTTATCACCATAGGGAGCTCCGATATTGTTCATATCGAAGAAGGATGGGTCGGTACGCATGTGTATCTATTATAGAGCTCTGAACAACCTCACTATCAAGAACAAATATCCGCTGTCGAGGATAGATGAGCGGAGCGAAGGTGTTTTCAAAGATAGACTTGAGGTCAGGCTACCATCAGGTGAAGGTGAAGAGAGAAGACATTTCGAAGACTGTTTTTCGGACCAGATATGACTAGTTTGAGTTCATGGTAATGCCGTTTGGATTGACCAATGCACCGGTAGTATTCATGAACTTGATGAACAAGGTGTTCCACCAGTAGCTTAACCAGTTTATGGTGGTGTTCATCGATGGCATTCTTGTGTATTCGAAGACCCCAGAGGAGCACGAAGAGCACCTGAGGATGGTCTTGGAGACTCTTAGGAAGGAGGAGCTCTTCGGGAAGCTTTAAAAGTGCGAGTTCATCCTTGACAAGGTTGAATTCCTTGGGTATGTGGTGACGGGTGACGAAATCTCAGTTAACCCAAAGAAGATCGAGGCAGTGGAGTCGTGGGCTACTCCCATTTCAGTAGCTGAGATCAAGAGTTTTCTCGGGGTAGCAGGTTACTACAGAAGGTTTGTACAAGACTTCTCCAGGATTGCAGAGCCAATGACTAGGCTGACCAGGAAGGATATAGATTTTGTCTGGACGGAGGATTGTCAGGCCGCATTTTATGAGCTGAAGAAGAGATTGACGACAGGTCCAGCATTGACGTTGTCATCGGGGATATGTGGATTCATTATCTACAGTGATGCTTCAGGGAAGGGTTTGGGTTGCGTTCTTCAGCAGCACGAGAAGGTGTTAGCCTATGCTTTCAGGCAATTACGTCCTCATGAGAAAAACTATCATACCCACGATTTGGAGTTGGCAGCGGTTATCTTTGATCTAAAGCTTTAGAAACACTATCTGTACAGAGAGCGTGTGGAGATCTTCATAGACCACAAGAGCTTGAAGTACGTATTTATATAGAAAGAGCTGAATATGAGGTAGAGGAGGTGGTTGGAGTTGATGAAAGACTTCGATATTTTATTGCAGTACCACCCAGAAAATGCTAACGTAGTCGCTGATGCCTTAAACAGGGCTATGTACTTGACGACAGATATACATTTGTTGGCTGATCTGGAGAGCTTGAGAATTGAGGTGCTAGTTCCAGGTATCGAAATTTAGATGTGGGGATTGCAGATACAGTCCGAGCTGATGGACAGAATCAGAGCTATGTAATATGATGATAGGCTCTGAGGAGTATCAGGGCACAGGTTGGACAGGATTATCAGAAGACTTCACTATTGCTGATGATGGATCTTTACGGCATGCCACGAGGATATGTGTGCCGAGCGAGAAGCTGCGCAAAAAAGTTTTGGAGGAGGCACATCGCTCTCAGTACTCGATGCATCCAGGTGCCAACAAGATATATCGAGACCTGAGGGAGCACGTATGGTGGTATGGTATGAAGCGCGAGGTAGCACCCTTTGTATCCTGATGTTTAGTGTGCCAACACGTATAGGCGGATCGACATAGGCCAGGTGGATTGCTTCAGCCAGTATCTATCCCAGAGTGGAAGTGGGAGCACGTGACTATGGATTTCGTTTCAGGGCTTCCACATTCTCCCGGAAGAAAGGACGCAATTTAGGTCATCGTGGATAGGTTGACCAAATCAGCCAACTTCTTACCATTCAAAGTGGGTACATCGACGGAGAAGCTGGCAGAGATGTACGTGCGACATATTGTCAGACTACATGGGGTTCCTTTGAGCATCGTCTCGGATTGGGATAGTTGTTTTACTTTCCACTTCTAGAGAAGTTTGCAGGCTAGCTTGGGCACTCAGCTCAAGTTTAGTACCGTATATCACCCCCAGACAGACGGGCAGTCTGAAAGGACTATTCAGACTCCCGAGGATATGCTGCACACTTGTGTTCTAGATCTCGGAGGTTCTTGGGAGGATCATCTACATCTGGTAGAGTTTGCTTATAATAATAGCTACCAGACCAGCATTGAGATGTTACCATTCGAGGCTCTATATGGACGAAGGTGTCGCACACCATTATCTTGGGATGATGTCGGAGAAAGAGCCTTGTTGGGACCAGAGATGGTCGTGGATACAGCAAAAAAGGTAAAAATCATCAGAGACAGACTTCGAGTAGTGCAGGACAGACAGCGGCATTGGGCCGACAACCACCATAGACCCCTGGAGTTTGAGGTATAGGTTTTGTTATTTTGGCTTATGATTATTTTGTTTTAGATTGCGTATTAAGACTGTCTTGTTCTAGGTTAACGATTTGGTGTTCTTACGGATTTCTCCGACACGGGGCACGATTTGCTTTGGTGGAGGCGGAAAGCTTAGTCCACGGTACATCGAACCTTTCGGTATTCTTGCGAGAGTCGGTGCAGTGGCCTATAGACTAGACTTGCCGCCTGCACTAGAGGTAGTACATGACGTGTTCCACGTGTAGTAGCTGAGATGGTAGATGGCAGATCCTAGTCACATACTAGATTACTCGGAGATCAAGGTTGGTCCGAATCTTAGCTATCCTGAGCAGCCCGTAGAGATCATGGATCACAAGGAGAAGGTATTGCGGAACCAGACTATTCCTTTGGTTCGTGTTGCATGGAGACATCACTTTCCAGGCGAGTCAACCTGGGAGAGGGAGGACGAAATTCGCGAGCAATACCCGTATCTCTTCGAGCCTTAAGGTATAGTTCTTATTGTTCTGATTGTATTCTTTTGCTAGTTTAATTCAATTTCGAGGACGGAATTTTTTTAGGAGGGTAGACTTGTCACTACCACATTTCTAGGGTAGGGGCTTTATTGTCATTTATTATATTTATATTATTGTGTTAATAATTGCATGATAGGTAATATATATATTATATTGTATTCACTAATAACATGGCTTAGTGGACTAGACTTGGTATGACCATGGAACTTTCTTAGACTTAATATTTAACCCACTAGGTAAATCCCTATGCTATTAATTAGATTCTAGTTAAATCCCTCACATGAAACTAAACCCCTTAATTAAATGGCTCTTCATGACAAGCCATGGAGGACAAATGAGTCATAGTGCATCCACCAAACTCTAACCCTACTCTATGGCCGGCCCTATAAAGCAAGAGGGAGCCTCCCTCAAAGCCACTAATCATTCATGAAGAAACCCTAGAAATAGCCCCCAAGAAAACCCTTCTTTCCCTCCAAAAATTTCATATTTCTAAGCCTCAAATCCCTCATTCTTCCCTCATTAAAAGTGACCTAGAGGCTTGGGCACAAGGAGTCTTGAAGAAGAAGAAGCTACATTGGAAATCCATCTCACAATAGGTAAAAATCTGGAAACGCTCTTTTAATTCTATTTTAATCATTTTTTTTTGGCCATTAGAAGCCCACCCATAGTTTAAGAACACCCTCAAGGAGAGAGAATTAGTTCTATTAGGTTCCATAGTATTTTCTTCATGAGATTTGTTCCTAAGATATGGTGTGCCAGTGTGTGAGGGATCGGGTATCATTGTGTGGCACTGATACCTCTGAGCATCAGTCAAGAGGCTAGTAGAAGTCGAGTTCTTCAGTTCTGTGCAACTGTGCATTAGTGTATCAGTGAATCACTTGACTGTGTATCAATGAGCCTAGTGAGCCTAGTACATCAGTCGAGTTCAGTGATACTGGAGAATATCTGGGAGTATCAGCAAGTATCTGGGGTAAGTTCAGGTGTAGTAGCGGTGTTTTGGTGTAGACGATACAGCAACTTGCTGGCAATATGAGGGGGGGAGCTAACTGAATAGCAGTGGCAGCATTGAGGAGTCGGGCATGGAATATATCAACAGCAGCTGCAACATAGAGGGTGGAGTAGAAGCACAGTGTGCATACCTCACTATGCACATCAGTATGCAAGTTGAGAGGGGAATCAGATTGGGGTCGAGGAAAGTGGCAGGTAATGCATTAGTCGAGTTAGTGTATCAGTTCAATGAGTGAGCAGTGAGTTTAGTAGTGTATCAGTATTAGTAAGTTGTGTGTCAGTGAGTTCCTGATACCTTAGTGTATCAGTGATGTGAATGCAGTGAGTAGCACTCGAGTGCAGCAAGTTGAGGGTAAGTTAGTGAGGTTAGTATAGGTAATAGATATAAGTTTGGTATCAGCTTCGTAGTCTCAGCTGGGCCATGTTCAGTAGACTTTCCAATTTATGTAGTGAATTATACCTCACTTTCAATGAGCCAAACAGGCCCTTTGGCTTATATGAGTATCAGTAGCAACTTTGAATCCATCTACAGATTTCTTTATGTGGTGTATTTTCTTCAAATTGCCTGTATGCTGCCTCTATAGGGCAAAGCACAGCAGTTTTGTTTTTGCTGCCTATTTGCAGATTTTGCCTAGCCTATTTGCATACTTCAGTGCAGTTTTGGCAGCACTATTGGATACTTAGTGTCAGTTGGTTATTATGTGGGTATCATACATTTCTTTATGTTGTTTTCTAAGTTTATATATTTTCCAATGTTAGTTAGTTTAGATGGGTGTGTAGGTATGTTGTGTATGTCAGTGGTTAGATAGATAGGTATCCTATGATAGCTAAGTATTAATTGATTAAAGTCAAGGTATTTATATAGATAGGTATAGAGTTGTATTTATGAAATAGAATCAGATAATCACCATACTATAGAATAGTATTGAGCCTAGAGAAACTTAGTTACGTAGTGCCAATAGGATACCTTGATACCAAAAATACCTATACATAGCTAGTTAGATATTACCAAAAAGGTGTTGGCTAATCTAAAGTGATACATATCTAGTATAAACCCTATTAAGCTAGAATTGACCTAGAACCCTCAAAACCAAATAGTTGAGATTATTTTGATTCATTTTTTTTTACTTATTGACATTGTAAATTCATAAAATAGGTTATTTGGACTTGGACTTGGACTTGGTATCAGATCCATATCACCAGCTTTGGATGACAGGCGAGTACATTCTCTGACAGTTTTTATTATGTTTATTATTTCTATGATTCTAGTTGTAGAGTATGCTTGATTCTGACACTGTGGATACACGGACTAGTATCATAGATACCTGTCTTGAGGAGTCATGATTGGAATCCATCGTGCTAGCTTGGGACAAAGAAATATTAGCAAGATTATGTGATCATACCCCACTTTACATGCATCATAGCTCACCCCACATATCACGTAGGGTGTAGCCTGACCATTTATATGCCTCATAGCCTGTTATATATGATTAGCCTGACTATTGCTTGCATCATAGCTAACCAGATGGTTAGTCTGACCTCACATGTATCATAGCCAATCATATATAACAAGCCTGATCTAGTCCCAAGCCAATCACATAGCAAACTGATATTTCAAACACTTAGCTTGAATTTTTATTCTTTATTCGAGTTCACTCATTTCTAGCCTTCTTATATATATATGTTCATTGCTAGTTAGAACTATTGCTGATTACATGCCTCTCCAATATTCTTTATTTCCAGTATTTTTTCATCATGTATTTCCTTACACTGTCTTATAATTTTTGTCAATATAAATAAAACTGTTGTTTAGTGCTTGTGCTTGTGCTTCGCTCCAATCCTGACTGGATAACATTTTTCAGAGGATCTTGAGGACTTATGTCCTACTCACTATGGCCCAGGAGTAGAGGAAGACAACATACTGAAGATTCTAGAGGAGTCACTCTCCTTAGAGGAGACACACCCACAGACGTTTAGACAGCTCTTGGTCTAGATATCTCTGTATTTATTTGTTCTAAACTTGAGATTTTGGATTATATTATGTTGAGACTATTTTATCTTGGGATAGCTAGACTCTTTGTTTGGGTTGTTGTGCTTGACTTATGTCGGTACTTCCTTATCTTTTTATATCTTATCGTGCCATCTACTTCCTATAGTTATTGTGATTGAGTACATTATGAATTATTGATCAATGCTTTATTCATTGTCCTCCTTATGGAGTTGAGATCATTGACAAGTTATCTTGTGAGTTATGTTTAGTAGTATTGAGATCTAGATAGCATTCTACCGCCGATGCTGCGGCGTAGGCTGGACGTACCCATGGCTCATGCCCAAATTCTGGGTGCAGGTCGTGACAATAATGCCAACGCGAAGCGGCACACTACAGTTTCTCTCACTTTACGCTTGTGATTGATCATGTTGCGCAAGTCGAGTGAGGGTTGATTTACCTTTGCATCCTCCTTATGAGTCGGGTAAACCGAGAACACGGGTACGCAGGCATTGATTTTGCTTCCTGACCTGGGATTAGTACAAGAACTTATCCCAAGTTGCCAACGGAAGACTTTTTAGACCGACTATATCCGATTGCCATTGTGGGCTAGATGCACGGGCCGATTGTCTAGCACTTTCCGTCAGGCTCATGCATAGTAAGCGACGCCTGCTGACGGTTGGTCAAATGAGCAATTGCTTGAGCTTGGCAAGCTCGCATTGCCCTAGACTTCTTCATCCTAGCAAGCATCGGTGCGTAGTATGAAGAGTCCAAGTTCACATCTTCTCCTTTTTCAGCAAGGCGCATTGAATCAGCGCTGCGTGAAATTCGATCGAAGACGAAACTTCGGTGGTTGTTTTGGTCGCACGCGGCCATCTGCTTGCGGCTGCCAAGCGGTGCCACATAGTCCTCCTCATGCGGCTTTTAACGTAGTCGCAAGGAATGTGTCTTAGCTCTCAAACTCCTGGCATCATAGTATTTTTCTCTGCCAGAGCTCATGTGCTGAGAACTTTTCTTGTCCGAGGAGACTGTTGCATGAGAGTTGGACGCATGATGTGCGGTCCCTACGACCGAGAGAGAGATAGGAAGAGCATGATCCGCAGTTGGGTGAGTCACATCGGCTTTTGAAACCACGTCCTGGGAGTCTTCAGGTGCTGAGAACTCTTCTTGTTAGAAGAGGATGTCGCATAAGAAGTGGACGCATAATATGCGGTCCCTGCGGCCAAGAGAGAGATAGGGAGCGCGTGCTTCGTAGTTGGGTTAGGCACAACGGCCTTTGCAACCCATGTCCTGGGGGTCTTTTAAGACTTTGCCATCCTTGGAGGCGCCGCCCTCAGAGAGTATTTCCTCAAAGGCTTACTGGTCGAAGCGTACAACCAGCATCCTCGGGGTCAAAGCCAGCTTCGACTCGTTGGACTGCGTCACGACCTTCTCATCAGAGAAGAAGCAAGTCCCCAGCAGAGTTGCCACCTTCTTCGCCATTACAGTAGGTTTAGAAAACCTTCGTTCAATAACAAACAAAAAGAGTATAAAGAAATTCTAGACATATAATCTAAGTACAATATTTTTTTTATCTGGATAGTGTGACGATGGAGATCGAGTACTACCTCGACTAGTTTACTCCATTGGCGGTCCGACGAGTGAACGCGGGATGCTCTCTTCTCTCTTCTCTCTCATGAGCTTGTGTGCACGTATGTATCTCGCCTGGAGGGGTATGGTCTCTCTGAAGCATAAAAAGTCAGTTGGGACGTCCAAGTTGCCTCTATTAATTATACCCATCATGTTGATGGACTATAGGTGCCGCATGTCCTTCTGTTTGGTGGCCACAGGGAGCTCCTTCAACAGAATACGGTTGCAATTTTGGTCGCATAGTATGGGTTGAATCCAGGACAAGCTGCCACATTGACGTTTTGTTGAAATTTGTTGTTGTTGGAGATCCTGGCGGTTCTTGTCTTCTGTTTGCGTGACTTGGTCAGCTTGACACGTGGCCCGCATTCAGTCGGAGAGAATCGCAACAGAAAGATTTTGTCTCAGGAAATCTTCTCACGTTGGACGCATGGAGTCTGAGACGCATGGGACGCATGACGTCTGGAATGCATGGGGCCAGAGACACATAGGACGCGTGAAGTCTCGAACGCATGGGACCAGAGACGCATGGGACGCATGGAGTCTGGAACGCATAGGATCAGATTCGCATGGAGCATATGGAGTCTGGGACGCATGAGGCCTCGTACACGTGGCTTTGCGGGCTTGTCAGAAGTCATTATTAGTCTGACGAGATCTTCTTGTCGTTTAGTGTGCTCACATCTTTCGAGGCGTTCAGAAAATTTTTTGTCAGGATTCTCTGTCAGACATAATCTTGGTGTCAGGCCTTCATGTGGCCAATATCTAGGGGCGCATGAATGTTGTTTTTTCTTGGCCACATGGTCATCCTGCGACCTGATTTCTTCTGAGTCGACTTTGGAACGCATATTTTTTTGGGTACATAAATCTAGATTTTTTATACTTCTACAACTATCAACCATGCGTGATATCTAGAATACATCATTTTTGTTCCTAAAGCGGATCTGCTCACTTAATGTAGAAGATGCATTCGAAGGAAGTTTCGGATAGATCGAAGAAGATTACAAACGAAGAATTTAGCGTTATGTCCATAAAGAAAGTTCACGAGTTGGTTCGAGTGAGTCTACAGAAGACTAGTGTGAGATGAAGTTTCTAAAGAAACCGTACGAGAAAGGTTGGTTTTCAATATTGGTGGCGACATTTCATGGTACACTTGCAGAAAGAGAGAGAGGTTATTGGGCAGCTAGATGACGACACCAGAACTCTGATCTATCTATAAAAGAATTAGTCTGGCATTGCTGTCATTTACGGACAACCCAAAATGGACCTAAAACTAACCATCCAAATGCTAGATATATTTTGCATATTAGGAGCACACCGATAGTATACGACCGGTGTACTGTTTTGAGGTTGCTGACATATTTTAAGCCATGGTTTTTTATGGAATTTTGATCTATTTTGTATTTCTTTTTAATTCTAGGAGTATTTTTTAGGGTTTAAGATATTTTTTTTTTATATAAATAGAATCTTATAAAATAGTAGAGACGAGTTTTTTGTTGTAATTTTGATTAATATTGGAAGTTTTCTTTATAATTCCCATGTTACATAATTGGATTTTTTTAGTCCTCGCTATCGGGTTGTTGATTTTAAGCGATCGGCATTTTCATGTTATGTCACATTAATTTCTTGGAGAGAAAAAATTGGTATGAAGTATTTGGTTTGTGATATGATATAAGGACCTGTTGGTACTTACTAACTGTGATATATATTGAAAAACAAAATATAGGTTAATTAAAAACTATTGGAGTTTTTGAAATTGGTCTGTAAAAATAGTCTCACATTCATATGGCAACACAAGTGTGTATTTCAATATAAGGTTATTCTTTTATTGACTTGTACATATAAAGGAATGGTAGCCATGTGGTTGGTATTGTGGGTTATTTTTACTAAAGGACAATGTTAAAGATCTCCAAGAAATATATGTATTTTTGTAACCCATTTATTGAACAAATTTCTTTGGAGCTAGGTCCCGAAGAGGCCTAGCGACTCGGACTTGGACGTGAACGTAAAGGACGCAAAATGGCACTTTGATTACGCACTTTGTACGTACGCATCGGACACGAGATGACGATTTTGTGTTTCATTGTGCCACTTAGTGCTCGTTCTCGTGGGGTCGTAGGGGGTTGCGCTAGGCACAACGAGGCACGTGGGTTGCACGGGCGCAACCGGGTGCAGCAGGGTGCAACGAAACTAATTAGGTTTCTCGAGACTACTGCTTCTGCAGGACTGTGCTTCCCACGTGACTGTGCTTCCCGTAGGACTGTGCTCCCGTGAGCCTGTTGCTCCCGTCGATTTGCTGTTGCTCCCGTGGGAGTGCTGTTGTTCTCCCGAAAGGTTCTTCGTGTGTTTCTTCAGGTATTATTGCCCACTTAATGGAGGATTTGATTATATCTGCCCACTTAATAGGGTTTTTGGTTGTAACCGCCTACTAAATGAGGAAATTATCTCCGTATTATGGAGGCAATGGCTGTTATGGTTGGCTTGGGCTTCTCTTATATATATATATATATATATATATATATATATATATATATATATATATATATATATATATATATATATATATATATATATATATACACTACTAGAATAAGCGGGATTAGCGACGTTTTTAGCGACTCCAGGTAAAAACGTCGCTAATTTAGCGACTCCATGTAAAAACGTCGTTAGACGTAGCTAATTGGCGACATTTAGCGACGTTTAGCGACTTTTATTCAGTTTTTAAAAGATTAGTCGCTATAAGTTCAATTTTGGTCGCTAAACGTCGCTAATATATTTTATTTAGCGACTTTTAGCGACAATTTTTGCGACGTATATATTTTGAACATTTAGCGACGTCATTAGCGACGTTTAAAGCGTCGCTAAATTAGCGACATCAATATTGGCGTCGCTAGAACGTCGTTAAAACGTCGCTAAATTCTAAATTAGCGACGTCATTATTGGCGGCGCTAAAACGTCGCTAAATTTTTTACTTATGGCTGATTTCCCCCATTTCTTTCGATCTCTCCCGCTCCCTCTCCCAAATTTCAAAGGCTCCCCTCCTCCTTCCTCCCTCCGGCTCCTCCTTCCTCCCTCCATCGACCCCCATCGACCGTGTCCTCCCCCTCCGGCTCCCCTCCTCCCTCCGGCGCCCCCTCCTCCCTCCCGGCGACCCCCCTCCAGCAGCGTCCTCCGGCCGCATCCTCCCCCCTCCTCCTCCTCCTCCTCCTCCTCTAGGTAAACCCACTCTCTCTTTCTCTCTCTCTCTCTCTCTATCTCTATCTCTCTCTCTCTCTCTCACAGGACACATATGTGACACAGACACGACATACACAGACACTGACACAGACACTGGCACAGACGCCATCATAGCGAGATCTAAATGAGCTCAACGCGGTCTACTAAACGCCCAATATAAAGTATAAATTGTTTTCCTCTTACTTCCCTATAATTCAACATACATCTATATTGAAAGGGAGATAATCACGTTCATCTTCCTTTGCCCTAGCTAGATTTCAATCTTAATTAGTACTAAAGTAAGTACCAATTGCTACAAACGATCTTTGACTTGCAATATTTATCAAAGCTGCAAAAGAGTTAATCGATCATCCTGTCCTTGTACACGTTGATGCTAGCTATACTTTGCTTCTCGTCAAAGTCCACATGAATCTATATATTGTGTTTGTTGGTGATGACCGATCGATGAAAATGAAAGCTGATAAGAATTAAGTTAAACAACTGATGGTAACAATGATAACGAATATAATTAGATCAAGTTTATAGTTATTAGGCTTGGTTTGGAATTGTTGTCGTTCGCCAAAAGTTCACAGTAGAAGCAAGTTTTGACAGCTGTGTAAGATTGTTGACAAAAGTAGAAGGAGAAGTAGCCTCCAAAAAGTAATCCCAAACCCAGCCTGGTGAAGTGAACTACATATATCAGTGTATACAAAGCCACACCCCCTCCTGACACTTTAGGCGTTTGGACTTGGGCTAATTAACCATGGCAAACTCGTTCGAGGTTGTTGAAGGATCGATGTGGGCCAAATTAAAAATGTACTACATGCATCTAATGATAGCTACAAGAGAGAAAGTCAAGTCATGGCTTTAGTGTTCGCGGCCGCATTGTTTCTAGTCTTAAGTCTCATCACGCAGATTCCTGATCTTCTTCTTCCTTGTAATCTAGCTATTGTATATATTGTAGAATATTCTATTTTATACAGAGAAATACTGTTTGTACGTTCTTAATTATCTTAACCTTTCTTGAATTGGCATCATATATGTGTGTATGTGTGCTGCAAAGGACCAAGCTTTATAAACATAAGAAATATAATATAGGTTAGGGTTCAGTACCTGCCATTGTTAAGAAAGACCAAATAAGCCTGCTAATCACAGAAGGGTCATGGGATGGGGTCTCATAATATTCTTCACTTATTTTAGGTGAAATTAGAAAATGCACTTTTAGTTGACATATTCAATAGTACATCTATAGTTAATATATATATTTGAAATCATGATATGTACATATGAAAGTAAAAAAGAAAAAGAAAACTACTGCATCATTAATCAGCAGTTGAAGCAAGACTTGATTCTTGGTCACAAATTCGAGTCGCATAATTATGGTACAAACGCTACTGTGTTTTCAGTTTTGATGGTTTTGATTTCGGTCGATACCCACAAACTATGGTACAAACGCTACTGTGTTTGCCACTTATATGTATCCTCTAACTAATTGTCAGCTTCTTCTTTAGAGAATCACACTGTATGTAATAATTTATATGATACATACTGTCATTTTGCAGAAGTATCTAGAAATGAATATGAATTACTATCTGCGTCATCGTTCGTGGATGTACAATCGTCATCCTGATGATATATGCGGTGTGCGGGATGAATTCATTGAGGGTGTACAGCAGTTCCTGCAGTTCGCCAAGGCGTTCCCTCAGTACATGGACGGTACCAAAATTAAGTGCCCTTGTGTGAGATGTCACAACAGGAAATATCATCCAGAAGTGGAAGTTATATATCATTTGTACTCGAAGGGCTTCACGCCGAATTACTATCAGTGGACCGCGCATGGAGAACTTGTATCTCTAGCATCGGAGTCAGAGCCCTATGTGGAGTCGTATATGGATGTCCACGACCACGATGCTTATGACGACGGGTTGGTGAACATGGTTTATGATGCGGTGGGGCCTAGTTTCAATCCAGACAATTATGATATGGCGGATCCTAGTTTCAATCCGGACAATTATGATGTAGCTGAGGAGGCACCGAATGCCGATGCTGCAAAGTTTATGGAGTTGCTGGAGAATGCAAGGACTCCACTATATCCTGGTTGTGAGGATCATTCACCGTTGGAGGTGGTTACAAGATTATTGAGCATCAAGTCCGATTTTAACATGTCGCAAGAATGCTATAATCGACTGATCGATTTGATTATAGAGATCTTGCCCGAGGGTGCAAAGTTACCTAAAGACTTCTATCGGTCTAAGTGGATGGTGAGATCGCTTTGGATGGTATACGAGAAAATTGATGCATGTCACAACGGGTGCATGTTGTACTACAAAGACGACAAGGATGAAGATGTGTGCAGATTCTGTGGTGCTGATCGCTACAAGGCCACAGTTAGAGGAAAGTTTGTCGGTGCAAGGAAGCCTACCGATTCGATGCACTACTTGCCTTTGACGCCGCAGTTGCAGCGGTTGTTTATGGTTAAGGAGACTGCAGAAAACATGAGTTGGCACAGGCAAAAATAGATCGAAGGAGTATTGGATCATCCATCCGATGGAGAAGCATGGAAGCACTTTGATCGAGAGTATCCACATTTTGTCGAGGAAGCGCGTAATGTCAGATTGGGGCTCTCCTCTGACGGTTTTACCCCATTCGGACTTTCGGGCTCCCAGTATTCGTGTTAGCCTGTGATCGTCACTCCGTACAATCTATCGCCTTGTATGTGCATGAAGACTCCGTATATGTTCCTAACCGTTATTATCCCGGGTCCGAACAATCCGAAGAGGAACATCGATGTGTATTTACAGCCTTTGATAGATAAGTTGAATCAGCTGTGGGAAGTAGGTACCAACACGTACGATATTTCTAGAAAGCAGAATTTTTAGATGAGGGCAGCACTTATGTGGACCATCAACGACTTTCCGTCCTATGGAATATTATCGGAATGGAGCACCCATGGTCGTCTCTCATGTCCATATTGCATGGACCGTACTCAGGCTTTCCATTTGAAACACGGAGGCAAATCGTGCTTCTTCGATTGTCATCGACAATTTTTGCCGAAGGATCATCCATACCGGAGGAACCGGAATGCTTTTCGTACGGGAGTTGTAGAGAAGAAAATCCACCGCCAAGGTGGCCCGGATACACGATATGGGAAGAGGTAAAAGATTTATCAAGTGCTATCGAAGAGCCTGCTAAGGGGTACAAGTGTGACGGATTTGGTCGCACCCATAACTGGACGAAGAGGAGTATATTCTGGGATCTGCCATATTGGAGCACCAATCTGATCAGACATAACCTTGATGTCATGCATATCGAGAAGAATGTGTTTGATAACATAATTAATACTATAATATAAGTAAAGAAGAAGACGAAAGATAATTCGAAGGCCAGGTTGGACTTAGAAGAAATATGTAGACGTCCTGCATTGCATTTGATAGAGGAGGGGAATGGAAAGTTAAAGCAACCTAAGTCAGTTTTCTCACTGGAGAAAGAGGATAAAGGTAGACTTTGTAGGTGGATTCAGGGTCTAAAGTTTCCAGACGGGTACGTGTCGAATTTGAGAAGATGCGTCGACCTCAAGGAGAACAAACTGGCAGGTATGAAGAGCCACGATTGTCACGTATTCATGGAGAGGTTAATTCAGATTGCATTTCGGGAATTCTTACCGCAGGTCATTTAGGACCCATTGACAGAGCTGAGCATATTTTTCAGAGATCTTTGTTGTACTAAGTTGCTCGTCGATCGTCTAGAAAAGCAAGAGAAGGACATTGCGGTAATACTATGTAAGCTCGAGAAGGTGTTTCCTCCTGGATTCTTTGACTGATTGGAGCATTTGCCAATTCATCTTTCCTATGAGGTACGTGTTGGTGGTCATGTCGGTTATCGGTGTATGTACCCCTTCGAGCGGCATCTGAATCACCTAAAAAGAAAGGTAAAAAATAAGGCACGGTTTGAGGGCTCTATTTATGAAGCTTATGTTCTCGCGGAGATTACAAACTTTTGCTCGACGTATTTCAAACCGCATGTTGCTACTAATAGAACAAAAGCTCCGAGAAACGATGACGCATATCAGGAATCTAATGATGCAATACTCAAAGTATTTAATGCGTCCGGAAAGCCTTCGAGAAAAATGAAGAGTGATATTTGAATGACGACGAGCTAAGGGCTGCTCAATTGTATATATTACTCAATTGCGACGACGATGAAGTGGAGAAGCTAGAGGGGTAAGTAATTAATACGTCCATGTTTACATCATCTCAATGTAATAGTACAAGATACTATTATGCTACTAATCAGCAGTTGCTTCATTGTTTTTCAGCACATATAATGATGAGTTAAGGTCGGTTAGACCCTACATAACAGACGAAGAAGTAGAACAAGATATGAGATGCCATTTTCCTTCTTGGTTGAGCGCATATGTAAGATGCTTGGTAATTACTTTTTATTCCTGCACTTGCAAAACAAATAACTTACTATCGCTACTTTGGTATTTAGGTCGATCGTCTAATAACACCCGAGACTGAATCTATTAGAACTCTAGCCAAGGGACCAATTACTGCCGTAAAAATATGGCCAAGTTTCTGTGTGAATGGGTTCAAGTTCAAGTCAACAAATGCTCCTATCAGAGACAACTTTATGGATCTTGATTCCACGAAAAACAGTTTTTTGTGTATCAAATCTTCGAACTACAAAGACGTCAATCCAGGCAACGATTTTTTTGGCATCTTACGAGAGATTGTGGAGTTGACATATAATTATGGCACAGAACCTGCTAATATCGTGTTATTCAGGTGTGAATGGTTCGATCCGATTCAAGATCAAGGTTGAAAAATTGACAAGCATGGCCTTGTGGATATAAACTACAAGCGTAGATATCAAGGCTATGAACCATTTGTCCTATCAAGTCAGGCTCAGCTCGTGTTCTTCACAACTTATCCTAGACGGGGGATAGCGAGGTCGAATTGGTGGGCAGTATGCAAGACTAAAGCTAGAAATACCTTTGACATTGATGAAATAGCTTATCAGGAGGACGATCTACCTCTTGTAACAAATATTGTAGATGTGGACTCAACGGAAGTTACTCATTACACGAGTAATAATGTAGAAGATGTAGAATTATCTGAAGAGGAAGAGGAAGTAGATGAAAGTGAAGACGAGGAGGAGGAAGAGGAAGAGGAGGACGAGGAAGGCGAACAAGATAAATTTTCTGAAGATAATTGAAAATAAAATATATTGCCTGTAGAATGTAACTATATTTTGACTGTAGAATATACTATTTTAACGAATATATGTATTATATTTTGACTGTATAATGCTTTGAGATATGCATCACATTTCGACTGTAGAATGTATTATATATTTGTGTTTCTCTATATTCATCATATGTTGTTATCAGATATGACAGGACGACGCGGAGGATTCTGCAGGTCCCGAGGTAGACAGAGTGCTCCTCCGGTACTGCCTACTGTTGGTTCCGGATCATCGTCGCCCAGTACTCCAATATATCGATCACTCACATCTCCGACTGTTGGGACGAGTAGTTCCAGGCGTGATAGTACACCCTCGTCCAGCGTTCCTCATGCTGACGGAACCATGGGGACAGATGAGCATGTCGAGGAGGTCGTGCCCAGGTTGTCCCAGCATCAGCAAGATCCTCCATGCGCACCTCCGGAGGAGACGAGGACAGAGATTTGGGCCGACGGTACAAAGTAAGTCAATTAGATGGTTTAGTATAATATATATCGTGTATTTCTTTATTCATCGTATATTGACTTTTTTAGTATTCTAAATAATTATCTCTGTATAGATATCGTCCATCGTCGGTTCAGAGATATCACTACCACATTCCAGATGAGGGCATTTGTGTAAATTCACTATTTTGAATAATTATGAATTTAATTAATCTGCCAAGTTTTATAAACTATTTATATATTGTTAGTGATATTGGATTTAGGTCAAACCCTAGAACTCATTAGGACAAACCCTAATGACTAAGCCCTAATTTGAAAACCTAATTCTAGAGAAACCCTAGAATTTAAATTTTAGGGTGATCCCTCAAACTCTAGACTGACTAAACCTTAGTTAATTCGGTTCTACAGGACCTAACCTGGGGGGTTTAACCTAAAACTATTCATTGAAAACCCTAACCTAGTTTAATATAAAAGGGAGCCACCAACAACCCTTTTCTCCTTCCTGAAGAAAGAAACCCTAGCCTCCATCAAGAAAACCATCTCCCCCACCCCAAATTCGGAATTAAAACCCTAGGATTCCATCTTCCTCCTCCAAAGCAAGGGAAGCAAGGAACTTGGGTCATGGAACCTTGGGAAAGAAGAACTTCCATTTGGAGAACCCATCTCTATAGGTAAAACCCTATTTTTAATTCTTTTATTGCTGTTTTCTGATGATTAATGCCCATTAGGAATCCACCCTTGCTGTTAGATTTTGATTTTAGGGTTTATACATGGAGATTTAGGAGAAACTAGGGTTTTGGTGTTCCAACGAGGGTTTTCCCCAATTTCGTGAACCCTAACCCTAGGGGTTTGCATGTAGACTGAATTCACCTCCTACGTGTAGGTTAGATATTGATTTTTTGGGTTTTGTTTTGGGTTTTCAGGAGTTCTTAGTGTGGTTTTTGTTTTGCACATTATATGTTGGATGAAATGCTTCACAGGAGGAATTACCCATCTAATCTACTCTGTATCACCCAATTTGAAGAGTGTTTATATATATATATCTATGTATGTAGTTGTGTGTGTGATTTGTAGAGGGAATACATCGATGGGAAGAATCCCTGTGCACAGTTGGGGTCTTTTACTGTGCTGTGCGCACTGTGGGGGATCTTCCCTGTGCATAGTCGGGTTGGGTGTATCTGGGCATGTGTGAGGCATGTGTTCCTGTGAGAATTCTGTGCAGTATGTGTAGTGATCAGTGTCAGGATTTTATGTATCAGAAATACATGTGAGATTAGTGCCTGTGTACCTGTAAGTGAGTTAATGTGTGAGTGTCCCAGATTTCAGTTGCATTTGTGAGAGTGAGTAAACAGTAGGTATGTATTAGATAACTGTGTTTCTGTGTGTTGAGGTGTAGTTAGGAGTATGTGTGTGAGTGATACTGTGTAGTGAGGACTTATGTATATGAGTTGAGAATTAGAGTATCAATGAACAACAGTGTGTTATCTGTGTGTTTTAAATATCTGTGTGTGTCTGAGTACAAGGAGGATTCTGTGTAGTGTAGGTAATTAAATTCTGTAGGTGTGCAGGATTCAGTTGGGAGTAATGCAGTGAACCTTTGTGTAAATGTTTACCTGTGTGTAGGTGAACTGTGTTATACCTATGTGTTGTAGGTGAACTGTGTTATACCTATGTGTATGTATCAGTAATCTATAAATTTTAGTGTGTGCAGAATACACCTGATGTGAGAGTAGGTGTATCAGAACCTAAGTGTCTCAGTGTATATCTGTATGTGTGTGACTTGTGTGTCTTGTGTCAGTGTGTCTAAGTATTAAGTGTGTGCCAGTGTGAGTGCCGTGTGTCACTGTGAACTTATATGTGTCTGTGTATACCAGTGCCTGTATGTGAGTCTTAACAAGTTCAGACTATGAGAACTGTGTGTATCTGCAAGTATCATTGTGTGAACCTGTGTAACTGTGCAGATACTGCATTTGTGTGTGTGGATCTGTGTGAGTATCTGAGTGTCTACCTGTGTGTGAGAAGTGTAGGTCTGTGTGTATGTGTCTGATATCTGTGTGTGGGTGTGTCAACCTGGGAAGTGAGGTATATGTGTGTAGGTGTAGTTATGTGCCAGTGTATCAGTATCTAACTTGTACAGTGAGTTGAGTTTGGGTTAAGTATTGACAGTAAGATACCTGTAGACACTTGGGTTTCAGGTTTGGAGTAAGTATAATACTGATATACATTATATTAGTGCAGTGAAGAGTTTTATTGGACATTAATAGGCTTGAGTGTATTGCTGCATTAGGCTGCAGTAGCAAGAAATATCAGCTGCTATTAAAACCCAAGCAGTAGATTAGCAACAGTAGGCAAACATGACACTTGCAACATGGCAGAGGTACAGGTATGGAGAATTACCTGGGTGCTAGTGTGAACTTGTACACTGTGCCTTGCTTGCAAGTAGATAGTTGGGTTAAGAATGTGTTATGAGAATGCAGTATTAGGACTGATATCATTATCAGTAGGATGGACATTGACTTATACCAAAAGTATCAATCGTGTTGAAGGTCAAAGTGATAGATGAGTTGAGGAGTAGTGCTAAGGTGCATGGGTTTTGAGTCTAAGTTTGGCAAGGTAATAGCTAACGTATTAGAAGTTGGTGATGTTAGTCAGTGGGGCATGGAGTCAGTTGGTATCCTAAGATATCATAGATGCTAGGTAAGGATTTGGTGCTTAGGTATTAACTTAATACCTATGTATAAGAGTTATATATACTATAAGTAAACAAATATAAGCTAGGGTAATTTTAGTATGAGCAATGATTAGTTAGTATAGGACTATTATTAACTAGTAAACCTTAGTATGACCTAGAAATCTCGTATTAATTAGTTAATCATGCTCATTCCCTTAATTCATTATTTAACATTGATATCTTATATATAGGTCATTGTGATCCCACTTTGGACTTTGATCCTCACACTTTGCTCAGGACCACAGGCGAGTACATTCTCTGACAGTTTTCATTGTTGATTATTTCTATAATGCAGTTGTATTACATACTTGATTCCGACACTATGGATACACGCGTTAGCACTCTAGATCCCCATCATGAGGAGTCGTGGTTGGAATCCATCGTGCTAGCTGGGGGATGGAGAACTATTAGTAGATTATGTGATCATATCCAAACCTTTACATGCATCATAGCTCACCCCACTTCTCACGTCGGGTACGGCCTGACCATTTATATGCATCATAGTTGTTATATATGATTAGCCTGACCACTACATGCATCATAGCTAACCATATGGTTAGCCTGACCTACAAGAATCATAGCTAATCATATATAACCAGCCTGATCAAGTCCCAAGCCGATCACATAATAAACTGATAATTCAAACACTTAGCTAGATGTCTATTTTATTCAGATTCACTTGTTCTAGCATTCACTGTCTATTGTTCATTGCTAGATGCTCTGTTGCCTATTTCCATTTTCTCCAGTACTTTACATTTCCAGCATTTATTTCCATCTTGTATTTCTTACACTGTTTATAGTCTTTGTCAATTTAATGAAACTGCTGTTAGTGCTTGTGCTTCGCTCCAATCCTGACTGGATAATATTTTTCAGAGGACCTGGAGAGCTTGTGCCTCACTCATTACGGCCCAGGATTAGAGGGAGATTTCACTCCAGAAACCCCAGAGGAGTTGCCTAGCCTAGAGGAGATTTTACCTGGCTGTTCTTAGATTATTTTTCTGTATTTATTGTTTTAGACTGAGACTGAGTTGTATTTATTATTTTGTGACTTTGTGAGGTCATCAAGACTCCAGATTTGAGTTGGACTTATTGTGGTTGGTTTTTAATAGAACTCTTTTCTATTCTCATCGTGCCATTATTTCTATTAGCTTGTAATTGAATATATCATAGAACTGTGCATTATTTATCATTGTTCTCCGTGCGGAGTTGAGACTATTGACAGGATATTTTATATGTTGAGACCTAGACAGCGTTCTACCGCCGATGCTGTGGCGTAGGCTGGACGTACCCACGACTCATGCCCAAATCCCGGGTGCGGGTCGTGACACGTTTTAGTGGTGGCCCATGCAGGTCCAGTCAATAGATTCGCATTAGAGCGATATCGTAGTGGTGCTCGCTTAGAGTATTACTACGAGCCTGTTTTAGGAAATAGTAATTAGGCCGAGGATATGCTCAATCACAATTAGGGAATTCTGATTCTTATGATACTACTCTTAATGATTTTTCCCTTAAAAATTTACTGTCCTTCCTTGATGATATCGTATCTATTGCCTTAATTAAATCTTTCGATCTGTCTTCAGGATGCCGCCGAGGAGGTCCCAGAGACTCGGAGCAGCAGATTCAGAGAGGTCTGCCACCTCTCGCCCTGCTGGACAGACATCCGCAGCACCTCCTACATCTCCAGTACATGTGGGAGTGTCTGCAGCATTCGGGGGTCCTCCACCACCTGTTCAGAGGGTCCCCACAGCTACGACGGGGCCTCTACCACCACCACCACCAGTTCAGCATCCAGGAGGTGTGCCCGTCGATGGGGCACAGATGTTCGCCTTGATTCAGGGCATGGTCGATGCCCAGAGGACGCCGGCAGAGGCCCAGAGAGTGCAGGCTGAGGCACATCAGGCTCAGACAGAGATGATGATGGTGAACATGGAGAATGCTCATCAAGTGGCATCCAGGCTGTGGATGGAGTTACTCAGCAGCAGCAGCGTCCTGATCAGCACCACTAGAGGCCGGGCACCATTGTGGATTTCAAGAGGATGATGCCTCGGGAGTTCAAGGGGACAGAAGGGATACTCTATGCCGATGATTGGCTAGAGGACATCGAGAGGATCTTGCGCTTGGCACAGCTTCCAGAGGCCCTCCAGATCGAGGCCGCTGGCAGCCAGATGTTCGACATTGCCTTGACGTAGTTTCGCACGGAGCCGAGACTCTTGCGCAAGGGACTCACTTGGGAGGATTTCAAGGAGCTCTTCAAGGAGAAGTTCTTTCCTGATGTTGCCCTGGGAGCTTTGGAGAGTCAGTTCCATGACTTAGCCCATGGGAGCTCGTCCGTCGATGAGTATACCGCAGAGTTTTCCCGCCTGAGCCGCTTCGCACCGTCGATGATTAGAGATCCGGGGGACAGGGCCCGAAAGTTCAGAAAGGGGCTGGCAAGGGAGATCAAGTCTCGCACGTCGGGACGTCGCACAGCTACCTACGAGGGCATATTGATGGATGCCCAGATAGCCGAGGACGACTTGGGCCTCAGTCCCAAGAGGGGACGCGATGGTTCCGGAGGAGCAAACAGTAGTGCGGGATCGGGCAAGCGTCCACACTTTCAGCAGTAACAGCAGAGACCCTTTCAGCAGCAGCATCAGACACCAGCCCGAGGGCAGGTCCAGCAGCAGCAACAGAGACAGACTCAGCCCGCCATCCAGTGTGCGTACTGCGGGAAGATGGGACATACTAGAGATATCTGCAGGAAGAGATTGGGCTCATGTCTGTCCTGCGGATCGACGACACACCAGCTGAAGGATTGTCCTACCATTCGTCCAGGTCAGGGTGGAGCAGCCGCAGAGAAAGGACCAGACAGGGTACCTACCGTACCAGGAGGCCAACAACAGAGGGCACCACTTCCACCGCAACATCAGAAGTTTGCCCAGCACCAGCAGCAGAGAGGCGTACCCCAGGGGCGAGCGTACGCCATGGCAGTCGAGGAGATCGAGCCAGCAGGAGACTTGATCACAGGTTCGGTTCTTCTCGATTGTATTTCAGCATTTACCTTATTCGACTCTGGCGCTTCCCATAGTTTTGTGTCTGTATCTTATGCACTTCGACATCATTTAGACATAGAACCATTAGCTAGGACTTGCAAGATCATGACTGGTGGAGGTATTATCCTAGTCCGTGATCACTGCAAGGACCGGAGAGTGTCAGTTGGAGGCAGGGAGTTGAGCGTGAGCTTACTCGTCATGCCACTTCCGGGGTACGATATTGTACTCGGAATGGACTGGTTGAGTAGGCATCATGCTACTATAGATTGTTATAGAGGCAGAGTATTATTTAGACCACCAGGAGAGCCAGAGTTTGAGGTCGTCAGGGGAGCAGCGGAACAGAGGAGGAGCGCATTTTGCGGAGCCGGGGCGGAAGAAGAGGAGTTGCCACATCCTCTGATAGCGGAGTTCCTGGATGTATTTCCAGAGGAGTTGCCAGGCTTGCCGCCAGACAGAGATGTTGAATTCTCTATAGACTTGGTTCCAGGAGCGGAGCCCATTTCACAACATGTCTATAGAGTCAACAACAGCGAGCTGGCAGAACTGAAGAAGCAAGTCGAGGAGCTGCAGGACAAAGGCTTCATCAAATCCAGTTCATCACCATGGGGAGCTCCGGTATTGTTCGTACCGAAGAAGGACGGCACGGTGCGCATGTGCATTGATTATAGAGCTTTGAACAATATCACTATCAAGAACAAGTACCCGCTGCCGAGGATAGATGATCTTTTCGATCAGTTGAGTGGGGCGAGGGTGTTTTCAAAGATAGATTTAAGGTCAGGCTATCACCAGGTGAAGGTGAAGAGAGAAGACACGCCGAAGACAGCTTTTCGGACCAGATACGGCCAGTTTGAGTTCATGGTGATGCCATTTGGTTTAACCAATACACCGGCAGTATTCATGAATCTGATGAACAAGGTGTTCCACTAGTACCTTGACAAGTTCGTAGTGGTGTTCATCGACGATATTCTTGTGTATTCCAAGACCCCGGAGGAGCACGAAGAGCACTTGAGGTTGGTCTTAGAAACTCTCAGGAGGGAGAAGCTGTACGGGAAACTCTCTAAGTGTGAATTCTTCCTTGACAAGGTTGAATTTCTTGGGCATGTGGTATCGGGTGAAGGAATCTCGGTTAACCCACAGAAGATCGAGGCAGTGGAGTCGTGGGCTACCCCCAGTTCGGTAGCTGAGATCAGGAGTTTTCTCGGGCTAGCAGGATACTACAGGAGGTTTGTACAAGACTTCTCCAAGATTGCAGCACCGATGACCAGACTGACTAGGAAGGATATGGATTTTGTCTGGACGGAGGAGTGCCAGGCTGCATTTGATGAACTGAAGAAGAGGTTGACGACAGCTCCAATTTTGACGTTGCCAGCAGGGACAGGTGGCTTCACCATCTACAGTGATGCTTCAAGGAAGGGTCTGGGATGTGTTCTTCAGCAGCACGGGAAGGTAATTGCCTATGCTTCCAAGCAGTTATGCCCTCATGAAAAGAACTACCCCACC
The DNA here is from genome assembly GCA_036927795.1 of Iris macrosiphon. Classification (NCBI taxonomy): domain Eukaryota; kingdom Viridiplantae; phylum Streptophyta; class Magnoliopsida; order Asparagales; family Iridaceae; genus Iris; species Iris macrosiphon. The sequence goes on along the minus strand of JAYESA010000004.1, from coordinate 277,977,619 downwards.
CACGATTTGGAGTTGGCAGCAGTTATTTTCGCTCTAAAGCTGTGGAAATATTACCTGTACGGAGAGCGTGTAGAGATTTTCACAGACCACAAGAGCTTGAAGTACGTATTCACACAGAAGGAGCTGAACATGAGGCAGAGGAGGTGGTTAGAGTTGATGAAGGAGTTTGACATCTCATTGCAGTACCACCCAGGAAAGGCCAACATAGTCGCCGATGCCTTGAGCAGGTATCCGATGGCTATGTACTTGACGACAGATAGACATTTGTTGGCTGATTTGGAAAGCTTAGATATTGAAGTGTTAGTTCCCGGTACTGAGATTCAGATGTGGGGATTGCAGATACAGTCCAAGCTGATGGATAGGATCAAAGCTGCGCAGTTTGATGATGAGGCTCTGAGGAGTATCAGAGCACAGGTTCAGACAGGATTGTCGGACGACTTTACTATCGCAGATGATGGTTCCTTATGGCACGGCACAAGGATGTGTGTGCCGAGCGGGGAGCTGCGCGAGGAGGTTTTGCAGGAAGCACACCGCTCTCAGTACTCGATGCATCCTGGTGCCAACAAGATGTATCGAGACTTGAGAGAGCACGTATGGTGGTATGGAATGAAGCGCGAGGTAGCACACTTCGTATCCCAGTGTCTAGTGTGCCAGCAGGTAAAGACAGACCGGCAAAGGCCAGGTGGTTTGCTTCAACCTTTACCGATTTCAGAGTAGAAATGGAAGCACGTGACCATGGATTTCGTTTCAGGGCTTCCACGTTCTCCAGGAGGGAAGGATGCGATTTGGGTCATCGTGGCCAGGTTGACCAAATCAGCCCATTTCTTACCTTTCAAGGTGGGCACGTCGACAGAGAGGCTAGCAGAGATGTATGTGCGACAGATCATTAGACTTCATGGAGTTCCTGTAAGCATCGTCTCGAATCGGGATAGTCGTTTTACTTCCCACTTCTGGAGGAGTCTGCAGGCTAGCTTGGGCACTCAGCTCAAGTTCAGTACCGCATATCACCCCCAGACAGACGGGCAGTCTGAAAGGACTATTCAGACTCTCGAGGATATGCTACGCACTTGTGTTCTAGATCTCGAAGGTTCTTGGGAGGATCATCTGTACCTGGTAGAGTTCGCTTACAACAACAGCTACCAGGCCAGCATCGAGATGTCACCATTTGAGGCTCTTTATGGACGAAGGTGTCGTACACCGTTATCTTGGGACGACGTTGGAGAGAGAGCCTTGCTAGGACCAGAAATGGTCGTGGATGCAGCAGAAAAGGTGAAACTCATCAGAGACAGACTGCGAGTGGCGCAGGACAGACAGCGGCATTGGGCCGACAGCCACCGTAGACCCCTTGAGTTTCAGGTATAGATTATTATTTTTCTGGCTTGTGTTTGTTTGTTTAGACTGCGTATTGAGACTGTTTTGTTTTAGGTTGGCGATCTAGTATTCCTACGAATTTCTTCGACGCGTGGCACGATTCGTTTTGGTCGAGGCGGGAAGCTTAGCCCACGCTACATCGGACCCTTTGGTATTCTTGCGAAGGTAGGTGCAGTGGCGTATAGACTGGACTTGCCGCCTGCATTAGAGGGAGTGCATGATGTGTTCCATGTGTCGCAGCTGAGAAGGTACGTGGCAGACCCTAGTCACGTACTTGACCACTCGGAGATTGAGGTTGGTCCGACGCTCAGCTACCCCGAGCAGCCCGTAGAGATCTTGGACCGCAGAGAGAAGGTGTTGCGGAACCAAACTATTCCTTTGGTTCGTGTTGCATGGAGACATCACTCTTCAGGGGAGTCGACCTGGGAGAGAGAGGACGAAATGCGCGAGCAATATCCGTACCTCTTCTAGACTTGAGGTATATCCCTTTCTGATTTATTCTTGTTCGGTTCAGTCCAAATTTCGAGGACGAAATTTTTTTTAGGAGGGTAGACTTGTCACTACCACATTCCAGATGAGGGCATTTGTGTAAATTCACTATTTTGAATAATTATGAATTTAATTAATCTGTCGAGTTTTATAAACTATTTATATATTGTTAGTGATATTGGATTTAGGTCAAACCCTAGAACTCATTAGGACAAACCCTAATGACTAAGCCCTAATTTGAAAACCTAATTCTAGAGAAACCCTAGAATTCAAATTTTAGGGTGAACCCTCAAACTCTAGACTGACTAAACCTTAGTTAATTAGGTTCTACAGGACCTAACCTGGGGGTTTAACCTAAAACTATTCATTGGAAACCCTAACCTAGTTTAATATAAAAGGGAGCCACCCACAACCCTTTTCTCCGTCCTGAAGAAAGAAACCCTAGCCTCCATCAAGAAAACCATCTCCCCCACCCCAAATTCGGAATTAAAATCCTAGGATTCCATCTTCCTCCTCCAAAGCAAGGGAAGCAAGGAACTTGGGTCAAGGAACCTTGGGGAAGAAGAACTTCCATTTGGAGAACCCATCTCTATAGGTAAAACCCTATTTTTAATTCTTTTATTGCTGTTTTCCGATGATTAATGCCCATTAGGAACCCACCCTTGCTGTTAGATTTCGATTTTAGGGTTTATACATGGAGATTTAGGAGAAACTAGGGTTTTGGTGTTCCAACGAGGGTTTTTCTAATTTCGTGAACCCTAACCCTAGGGGTTTGCATGTAGACTGAATTCACCTCCTACGTGTAGGTTAGATATTGATTTTTTGGGTTTTGTTTTGGGTTTTCAGGAGTTCTTAGTGTGGTTTTTGTTTTGCACATTATATGTTGGATGAAATGCTTCACAAGAGGAATTACCCATCTAATCTACTCCGCATCACCCAATTTGAAGAGTGTTTATATATATATATCTATGTATGTAGTTGTGTGTGTGATTTGTAGAGGGAATACATCGATGGGAAGAATCCCTGTGCACAGTCGGGGTCTTTTACTGTGCTGTGCGCACTGTGGGGGATCTTCCCTGTGCATAGTCGGGTTGGGTGTATCTGGGCATGTGTGAGGCATGTGTGCCTGTGAGAATTCTGTGCAGTATGTGTAGTGATCAGTGTCAGGATTTTATGTATCAGAAATACATGTGAGATTAGTGCGGGTACGGCCTCCTGGTGCGCCTACATGGAGTCTTACAACCAGAGGCTGACGATGATGCAGGATTCAATAGTTCATAGCAGTACGAGGCTGACGATGATGCAGGATTCAATAGTTCATAGCAGTACGAGGCTGTTATCTACCATGGAGTCTTACAACCAGCGACTCGCAGACTTGGAGCGGGTACGGCCTCCTGGTGCGCCTACATCGACACAGACTCTACCGACGTCACTGCCTTCTTATCCTTCAGGCACGCCGGTGGTCAGCCTCCTGCAGATCCGCAGTAGTATAGCTAGTTGCTGGATATTTATATATTTTTTATTATTTATGATGCAATTTTATGGATATAAATTTGCCATATTCTTTACGATGAGATTTGCTGGATGCTTTCTTTTCTTCAAATTTTATTATATTATTCATATTAAATATGTTATTTTACCGGTGTTGAGTGTTCAGTGCCTATTTTCCCTATTTTTTTCCAGTTCAATGATACAAGTTGCAATATAATACACAGTCCCTGTACAAACTCAAGCACACTGAATTATAATACACACACTCTCTCCCTATCTCTGAGTATATTAAGACCAACACACAACACAGATAGTACTGTCTTAATTCACTGATATTCACACAGTTCCTAATATATTTTGGTTTACAACTGATGACTGATACTTGGCCTGAATTTACCCAGTGCACTAGAATTTTCCCCCTTGTTGCTGCTACTGTGTCCCTTATTCAATTATTTCTACTACCATCATATACCTGATAATGAACCCAAGGGGTTGGCAAACCCAGAAATTCAATTCAGTATTCTTTTTTTTATTTTTATTTTGTAAAATTAGCGACGTTTTTAGCGACGTTTAGCGACGTTAATATACGTCGCTAACTACGTCGCTAATTAGCGATGTTGTTACACGTCTTTAATGACGTCGCTAAAATCGTCGCTGTACGTCGCAAATTGCTGACATGGCAGTATTGCCAGGTCATTAAAGGCGTCGGTGTAACATCGCTATATAAGTCGCTAATTAGCGACGTTTAGCAACTTTAATAAATGTCGCTAATTAGTGACGCTGCGTCGCTAAACGTCGCTAAATTTAGCGACACATTAAAGTCACTAAAAAACGTCGGCATAGCGACATTTAGCGACGTTTTTTCTTTTAGCGACTTGCTTTTTTCGACTTCTTTAAAACGTCGCTAATTACGTCGCTAAACGTACTTAGCGACATTTTTTGGTCATTTAGCGACGTTTTTAGATGTCGCTAATTTGACTTTTTCTGGTAGTGATATATATTCTCTAATTTATTTCTAATTTGTAAGTGACATATTTTTGCTACTGAGAGGGGAGTTGGCAGCAGCCAGAAAAAGCCACGAAGTATTGTCCGTTCGTTCGTCCAAGTGCGAGAATCGAGTTCCATGCATTTCGATGGTGACGAGAAGCATTACAAAAGTTCTTCTAACTTGCTGGTTCTTAGTCAAATCTTATATTGAGCAATTGATCTTCATCACCCCGACAACAGATTTTGATTCTGTTCTTCTTCTTCTTCTCAGATATTTTGTTGAAGCAATTGTGTTACAAATTTTTAATAGTTTCAATCCCAGCAATTTATTATCGCAATATGTCTATCTAAAAAATTATTGTATTTTTTATTTTATTTTGTGTACTTTGTCGGATATTTATAACCAGGCAATAACAGAGACATTATAATAGATAACAAAGGTTAGTGTTGAAATTATGCAACACTCTTGAACAAGTTCCTTAAAGATCTGCATGCACGTCAATTTCGACCTATCAATTTCAGTTGAATTTTCTCCATGGTTGGAAAGCCCTTGTCTCGGTTGGTGCATTGTCATCGTACGTGGTTCTTAGCGCGGCAAGTATATAACCACCCACCACCCCTTATTCAACACTGACCTATCGGAAACTGGAACAACATGTAAACAATTCTAAATCGATACAGCCCAAATAATCTCTCTCTCTCTCTCTCTCTCTCTCTCTCTCTCTCTCTCTCTATATATATATATATATATATATATATATATAACTACCAGTAAATTCACGGACCACATCAAATATTTCTTTTCTTCAAAAATTAATATAAAATTATCTAAATATTTAAATATATTAAAATAAAATTTATTATATATATATATATATATATATATATATATATATATATATATATATATATATATATATATATATATTATTTATTTATTTATATTTTAATTATAATTTATTATATATTTGATTATATTTTAATTATAATTAGTTATGAATATATTTCTACTTTTTATAAAGAATCTTTAAAATGATTAGTTACGTAATATTATCTAATTATAAACAAATATCTCTTCTAACTCACGTGGATAAGGTGGGAGATATTCTTTCTGGTTGGCTGAGTTAAAATTCATTTAGTGTTATTTATAACAAATTTATTTTTTTAACATTTTTTTTACGTAATATCAATTTTTTTAAATAATTAATTGATGATGATATACATACGGCTTAGACGTCTCATTTTTGAGCCGTTTTGAAGCCTCATTATTATATAGAAGATATATAGACTTGTGAATAGTGTTGTCAAAACCGGGTCGGACCGGATCTGATAAAAAAATTGGTCTGGTCTGACTTCAACCAGATTTTTTAAAAGAACCGACGAATTATTTTTTGAACCGGAATTTAACCGATGAACCGGCCGAACCAGTTCACGATTGAACCAGCCATTCTGGTATTTTTTTTTTTTTAAATTATCACGTGAGATTTGCACCATTTGGTACTTGGTTTGGTTTTGAAAGATCTTATTGTTGTAAAATCAAATCAAACCATACATACTAAGAAACAAACCAACCAAACCATACATACTAAGAAACAAACCAAACCAAGAAATAAATGTGGATATCTTATATGATTTGGTTCTGGTAAATGACATATTTGAACCCCAATTGAATTCCGGTTGAACCCCGGTCCGACCTGTACCAAAGATTTTTGATTCAATCATCGGTTCGGTTTTTAAAACATTGCTTGTGAATGCGTGTGCTGGGATTAATTGATACATGAACTATATATTTGCACAGGCTATATATAGAAGTATATAGATTATAGATGTAATTTGAATAAAAAAAATTAGTTCCTAAATAATATGTTTTTTACTTGCAACAAAAGCTCAAACTGGGATTTATGAAATGGAAAGTTCTGATACATATCGTACTCTACTCTACTACTCAATTAGCATGCATGGCTTGATTCTCCATGGTTGGAAGGGACTTATCAGATTGGTGCACAGTCACTGCTGTGGTTCTTAGCGAGCGCGGCCACTATGCAACCACCACCCACCACCCACCACCACCACCACCTCCTCCACACACCACTCCTACCCACCCTATCTTGCATGGATACCAAAAAATGTGTCCTTACCCGTATCATGGCAGTACTCGTGCAACGTATATAAGAGGCTACATTTGTACCTATATAAAAATATTTGCAGAAAATTACGCCCACACGAATAAAGTGTTAGAAATATATTATATATTTTTAGAATCCTGTAAACAAAATAAAAAAATCAAGTTGATATTACCGGCCTAGGATAAAGTCGTGTAAATGCACTGTCCTAACACTGCAAAAATACACAGTTTTAGCGACGAAATTATCCGCCGCTAAAATGTATATTTCCGTCACTATTTGCATTTAGCGACTGATTAGCGACGGAAATATACCGTCAGAAAAATTAATGTCAGTACGGAAATTTTGTCGATAAAGAGACGAATTAGCGACAGATTGAGCGACATAAATCCAGCGACAGATCAGTGACGTACAATTTTCGTCGCTAATTTTTCTGACTATTTACCGACAAAATAGCGACGGATTATGTGAGCCCTAAATTTGTCAATTTTTCAGAAGGTTTTGCACATTCAGGACTCACAGAGTTCGTCGCTAATCCGTCGCTAAGTCGTCACTCTCAGTGACGGATTAGCGACGGATGTTAGCGACGGACTCTGATACATGTTTGGTATATTTGTGTGTATCAGACATTTTAGCGACAGATAGTCCGTCGCTAGGTAGTCGCTAGCCTGATATTTTCCATCGGCAATCCGTCGCTGACCTGAGATTTTTCAGATTTTTCGTCGCTATTACGTCGCCAGTCCGTCGCTAAAGGTAATATATTTTCCAAAAATTAATTTCTGCTGAGCATATACCTGTTATACATTCACCAATTTTCACACAAATAAATTTCACACAAGTATATTCCACACAAACTAAAAAAATCCACAAAACAATGTACAAATGTTATATATACAATGAAATAATAAAGTTGAGTCATCCAAACATGTACAAATAACTGTTATACAATCCCACAAAGTCAAATAAATACAATCAAGTAAAAAAAAATACAACCAACTCAAAAAAATTTCACAAACTCAAAAAATCCATCAAGTCGACGGTGGAGGAGGAGGAGGCCGCGGTTGTCGGCTAGCCATGTACTGCGCCACAACCATAGCGATGATATCATGTAGATCAACAGGAGCAATGGCAGACGGTGCAGTGGCAGGAGCCGTCGAAGTAGCTTGATGATCCATCGATGCTGTCGAAGGAGCTGGAGCCGTCAGAGTAGCTGGTGGACCCAACGTAGTAGCCGTCGGAGGAGCCGTCATAGTAGCCGTCGGAGGAGCAGGTGCTGCAGCATCACGAATGTCTATCAACTGTCGGACCAGCCCATGTAGCTTATGCACAGTCGTCATGAGCTGCACCAGAGACATGGCACTAAAAGGAACGCCGGAGCCGGGCACTGATGGAGTTGGAGTAGATGTCCGAGGGGCTCTGGAAAGAACCGACGACTGAGATGCCAACAATCTGGTACCGTATATGCTACCACATTTTCCTTTCCCGACAGCTTGTACCCACCGACCGTTTCTTTTAGTCGGCGTATTGCTCTCAGCGCCCCCTCTAACGTTTCATACGTCTCCTATATTTATTTATATAAATAGGTTTAGAGTTAAGGATTTTAGAGTTATATGTGATATATTTAATTTTGGTTAGAGTATCATATTAGATACTAGATATCATGTTATATGTATATAATTTGAGTTATATTTGCTATATTTGATTTTCATGATATCTTAAAATAGTATATTAACCAAGGTTCAAAGTATCGAAATGGGTATCGGACCATTCCTATAAGGTTTAAATTAAATTGAATGAAATTATAATTTTAAGTATTTACAGTATTTACAGTGTTATTTCTTAAAATATGATATTAACAAAGGTGCATAATTTTGAGTATTTACAATATTATTTTTTAGTATTTTTGAAATTGAATGAAATAGTAATCACCCTTGTCGATTAAATTACATACGATAGATAAGTTTTTCTCTTTTATATGCTTTTACAATCTTAATATAACCTAATATAACTTCATAAACCATTAGAATGGATAAAAAATTAACCTATAAACTAGAAAATGTCATAGTTTGACTGTTTGACCTAGAGTTGACCTAGTTTGACTGTTTTGACCTAGAAACCTAGAATCTAATTAAATTATAAAAATAATCTAATTAAATTGACAAAATTTTATAAAGACAACTTACATATACTTTGGCGGCACGATAATCTACGAGCTTCCCATCCTTCTTTCTTTTGTGGGTCTGCTATAAGATTACTAGGAAGTCGACGATCTTGGGATCTTTTTTGGCTCTGGAGGCCTCGTCGCACCATAAAAAATAAGCAATTAATAAATAAGAAAAAAATTAGAATTACAAAAAAATTGATCTAGCGAAAAATTTTAATACTAACCATCTGTCGAAAATGCTCGATGGTCATAATGGATTCACCAGTATGGAGGCCATCCTTAGCACGGGCAGCCTTCGCCTTCTCGTACTTGGCCTTGTAGGCCGGGATGTCCATCTTTTTCTTTATCTCCTCCCAGTACTCCGTCTTCAGCCACTCCATGCGGTGATCCGGTCCAAGTAACGTCAACGCCTTCTGGTCATTGATCATATCTCTCAACCTCTTACTGGCGACGGTCTTGTAGTACTTCCGGATATCACTATCTCTATGATCCGGCCACCAGTACAACCTCTAAAACTTAAAAAATTATTTTTTATCATTGGAATCAAAAAATTTATATATTATTATAAATAAAATTTATATACATACCCCGAGCTTCTTCAGCCAAGCGAATCGTCGATCCAGCGGGATATCACTGAAGTTGATATAAGGGCCATCAAAATAGCCCTGCATAATTTCTCCCAGATCATTCCCACCCTTGATCGGGAAGAATATGAAATAAGTAGACAATATACAATTAGAATAAAAATTATAAAATAAATGTGTAAATTGACAAATAAATGCTTACGTCGCTCCATCGGCCCATCGCTCGGGATGACAGATATTGGTTGGCCGCTCTGGTAGAGTAGGACGGTCTACAAATCCTGGATGATGGACATATACTCCGCTGTCCACAAGAAGGCCTGGAAATGGATTTGCTCCTGTAGGAGAAACTGTTGGAGTAGCTGGTATAGTAGTGACGGTAGTGGTTGGAGTAGAAGAAGGGGTAGAAGTTGATGGCAATCCAGGAGATGGAGTAGCTTCTCCTACTGAAGAACGAGTATATGGTAGGGATAAACCATCCGCCGCATCTACGAACTCATCCTCGGGTCGTGTATGAGAATCTGGGGTAGCAGGCGTAGTGGAGGAAGGATATTGAGAAGATGATCCTCTCTGAACTTGTCCTCATCTTCGTCCTCTTCCTCGTTGTAAACCCCCTGATTTGTCAAGATTTTCAAAACTGGATTTTTTGAAATTTTCTAGGATTTTTCGGGAATTTTTTCTAATTAAAAACAAGATGTTTTTGGCATTAAGTAAAATTAAATGTTTTAAAAATATATTAAAATATTATGAAAATAATATTTTTTGGTGTAAAATAAAAAACTGGACTTAGGATAATTTTTCTGAAATTTATTGGGTCCCGGACCTATTTTTAATCACCTCAAAACTATTTTTATTTTTATTTAATTTAAAACCCAGCCCAAACCCAAGCACAAGCCCAACCCAAACCAACCCAGCCCGTTTTGCTAACGGGTCGGGTCGGGTCCGCCCGACCGAACCCGACCCGCACCCGAACCCGGAGAAACCCCTCTCCCAGACCCGTTCTCCCCCGCGCCCGCGTCCACCGCGCCTCCAGCCAGGCGGCGCCTCACCCGGCCGCGAGCCCCGGACCCCGCGGCCACGTCTCCGCCCAGGCCGCCTACCTCGGCCCCACGACCACCCGCCGTCTCCGCTATAAATTCTCCCCCAATTTCACCCTCTCCGGCCACTACCCGACTCCGCCCGCCGCTCCTCACCGCACACGCGCCGCCCCAGCACGCCGCCTCCCCACCGCCAGCGCCGCCCAGACCCCGCTGCAGCGCCGCCGCCCGACTCCCCTTCCTCCTCCTCCTTCTTCTCCACAGCGCCCCGAGCCCGACTCCGGCCCGCCGTGCCGCTCAGCGCCGCCGCCGCCGACGACACCAGCCTCCGCTCCCCAGCCCGCCTCCGGCCGGCCGCCCCTCCGCCTCAGCTCCGGCGTCTCCCCAGAACCCTAACCCTAGGTCTTGGGTCGTGTCGGACACGTGTCGGACACGGAGCTTTTCGGTTTTCTGAGCCCCGTTCAGGTACCCATATCTCTCTACTCGTTTACCCATTTTTGATTCCGTCTGTTGCGTCGCGAACCCTGCATGACCCTCTCGGTGCCCATGCAACCCGCTCGGGACATCGCGTCCTGTGGCGATCGCGAACCGCGATCCAAAAACAGGAAAAACAATGCCCTGATTCACCCCGGAACTGAGTACGCCCAGCCAAACGGAACGACTTGGTCGTGTGCGGTCTTCACAGATACATGCGCGTCGTTGATACGGACGTGCGGGATTTCGCAGAAGTTGATTTGGATGTGCGTGCACACCGGAATCAACTTGTATCCGCGGACACCGTCCCGTATCCGTCAGTTCTGCAACGCGTCCTAACTTTGTGTACACACGTCGGATCGAAACGAAACTTATGCCATCGGACTCGTAGCAATACGCTGGTCCTGTGAGCCAAGTTTGGATCAATTCTGAGAACGTTGACAAAATCGCATGTAGTGGGCCCCACAAGCTCCACTCGACGGGCGATTTTGAGAACGGCTCATCGGAATCCAATTCTGGAAGTTCCGTTGGGTTTGTATCATCATTCCTGACCTTTTGACACTAAGTTGGACTGATTTGGAGACCTTTGACCCTGACACGTTTCTCGGTGCAAAGCGGGCCCACATGTGGACCCCGTTTTGACCCGAAATTACCATTTTTGCCCTTGTCTCCAAATTGGACTCAAGGACAGGCATTTTTAGCTGATTGATATTTTTTGAATCTGATGGTGATGTTTGTTTCAGCAACTAGAGTACGGCCTGCAAATCCCGCTGAAGTCAGAGCCACAATTGGAGCCGAAACCACAGGCAAGTGTACCTTGCCAAACCCTGTAGCTTGCTACTTATTCCAATTTCTGTTATAGTACTTGCTTGAGTTCTTTGTGTAAATATATATAAACTTATTTAACTGTTCAACCCGACCGAGTGACTTTACTTAGCGTCCGATTACTAGTCGGGTGCCAACCCCGTACGCGGAGTTGTGTAACGTCACATAGAGATGGATATCGAGACCCTATGTATTCTCGTACTTATTTTATCAAGTACAACATAGCCCAGGACACTTGACACTATTCATGAGACAGAGTCTTCCTGAGACATTCAAGGTGATTCTGTATAGGATACATATTTTATGACATAGACATTGGATTCATAGCTATCAGACTTGCTGCATTAGTTATAATCGTGCGTGACATGGACATGAGGCATCGTGGAAATTAGACGTATGATTTTATTGGGTGGGGAGAGACACACAGGCTACAGGCTGATCTCATATATATATAACATAGTATATTTTATAGTATAATTCATAGTTATTGCTGCTACCCGGCTCCCCGACACAGAGCTTGTAGTGGCTTCAGCCTGAGTTCTAGTGATGCTCTCAACTTGCATATCACTTAGTTGGTTACATAGTTTACCCTGCTGTTTTATTTAATTTCTGCACTGCTTATATTTTGGCATGAGCTTTCTTGTACCTTGCAATGTCCCCTGAGGACCTGGATCCGGATTATATCCCCAGGTATAGCTGAAGAGAACTACCCCGAGGTGTACGGAACAAGAGCACTTCTCAGAACAGAACAGGAACATGAGGACGAGATCGTGGCAGAAGACTTCTCCTGAGTACCGGCATATACTCAGTATTTCTATTTCCAGTTGATTTATTTCCTGTCTATTTGCATTCGATGTACCAGACATATTCTCGGATTATTCCCCGAGACACTTATTTGAGATTTGCTTATTTATTCTATTGCATTATTTCTGGCATTTAATCTGTGACTATCTGTTGTGGATGAGATTAGAATAACCTGGGACTTGTAATAATTATTCTATTTCCTGTTAGACTACAGCTTAAGCATGCCCTGATGGATCCATTAAATTGGGTTGTCCATCGGTGCGTGCTGCTGGCCATTGCCACATGTCCAGTCCCTCGGCATTTTGGGACTGGGGCGTGACATAATTTTGTGGTGGCCCATGCAGGTCTACGACTAAATTGTTCGGTTTCAACTTAGGGACCGAACATTGCCTGCAATAAGAATAGGATAAGTTTCTAGGATCTCATCCACTTTCTTGAATCGTTCTTGATATCTATTCGAATTAATTTATTGACTTGCATCCTGCCTTGATTCCTGTGTGCCTCTTATTGTTTATTTTGGATGCAGGAAAATGGACCCACAAGAGTGCAACGAGACTCCCGCCGGAATACCACAAGCTGCAGGTGTCACCTATGACGACGAAGTGACACCAGTCGGAGGAGTTCCATCAACTCAACAGAGCCAGCAGGCAGGTCAACCTACCTCCAGATTTCGGCGTGATGACATCCCACCTCCGCCGCAGTTCGTTCCACCAGCGCCCGTATTCCCACAAGGACAGCCGATTGACGGGCAACAGATATTCCAAATGATATACGCGATGATGCAAGCCTAGCAACAAGTCCAACACGAGGCTCAGCGTCGCGAGGCTGATTACTAGAGGAGCAGCATCGTAACTGCACTGGAGCAGGCCAACCTACCAGCTCGACGGCCATCGACGGGCTCTATTACTGACTTTCGCCAACTGAAGCCTCGTACCTTCTCAGGTAAGGAAGAGCCCACAGAAGTTCATGAATGGCTCACCAACATTCGGCATCAACTTGAAGCAGCTGAGCTTCCTCGGGAACGCTGGATGACTGCCGTCAGGATGCAATTGACGGACAACGCTCACCACTGGTGGCTATCCGAGGAGACACGGCTCGGACCAGACCGAGTTACTTGGGAGGAGTTCTCCAAACTCTTCCAGGAGATGTACATTCCGGCTATCGCTCGATCAGAACTTCGGGATAAGTTCAATCGCCTCACTCAGGATGCTATGACGGTGGAGGAGTACAACGTTGAGTTCATTTGTCTAAGCCGCTTTGCCCCAACATTGATCCCGACAGAAGAAGATAAGGCCGAGAAGTTCTTCGACGGATTAAACTTTGAGCTACAGAAACTGATTGGGTCCGTCGTACCAACATCATACTCGGACGTCCTTGCTGCGGCTCGACGCATGGAGCGTGTCACCAAGAGAGAAACCAGTCTGAAGAGGTCTTCCCCATCAGCAACATCCATAGCACCACAAGAAGAAGCTGCAAAGAGACCGTACCAACAGCAGAAAGCATCTACACCACAAGTGATAGTCCTTTCTACTTGTCACTACTGTGGCAAAGCAGGCCATCTCGCCAAGGAATGCCGACGCAGATTAGGATTGTGTTTAGCATGCGGATCCCGTCAGCATTCGATAAGGGATTGCACCCAACGTGGAGAAGGAGCACCAAGGGCGAACCAGCAAGCTCCACCAGCGCCTCAAGCAGCACCCTACCAGGAAGCCCAGCAACAGCAGAGGGCACTACCTCAAGGACGCGGACAAGCTTACGCGATGACTTTGGAGGACGCGCAGACTCTTGGAGTAGCTAATGCGCGTAAGTGATTTGTAGTTATCCGTTTCTAGTCTTGTTTTAGCTCGTGCCTCTTGGTTCGTGACCTCAGCCCCAACCTAGTAATTTGCAACTTGTTAATAATAACCTGGTTTTTCTAAAAAGTTGTAGTTCTTTTGCTTAAACTAGATTTTCTCTGGAAAGTATATAACTTTCATTCTTAGGGAAACGATATTTCCCTAAGTATCTTGTGATGTGTTTCGAGCAATACTTGCAACCGTGTCATCTCTGCTGACCGGTTATTCTTTGATTGCGAGGACGCAATCCTCTTAAGGGGGGTAGATTGTAAACCCCCTGATTTTTCAAGATTTTCAAAACTGGATTTTTCGAAATTTTCTAGGATTTTTCGGGAATTTTTGCTAATTAAAAACAAGGTATTTTTGGCATTAAGTAAAATTAAATATTTTTAAAATATATTAAAATATTATGAAAATAATATTTTTGGGTGTAAAATGAAAAACTGGACTTAGGATAATTTTTCTGGAATTTATTGGGCCCCGGACCTATTTTTAATCACCTCAAAACTATTTTTGTTTTTATTTAATTTAAAACCCAACCCAAACCCAAGCCCAAGCCCAACCCAAACCAACCCAGCCCGTTTTGCTAACGGGTCGGGTCGGGTCCGCCCGACCGAACCCGACCCACACCCGAACCCGGAGAAACCCCTCTTCCAGACCCGTTCTCCACCGCGCCCGCGTCCACCGCCGAGTCCTCCGCGCCTCCAGCCACGCGGCGCCTCCCCCGGCCGCGAGCCCCGGACCCCGCAGCCACGTCTCCGCCCAGGCCGCCTCCCTCGGCCCCACGACCACCCGCCGACTCCCCTATAAATTCCCCCCCCAATTTCACCCTCTCCGGCCACTACCCGACTTCGCCCGCCGCTCCTCACCGCACACGCGCCGCCCCAGCACGCCGCCTCCCCGCCGCCGGCGCCGCCCAGACCCCGCTGCAGCGCCGCCGCCCGACTCCCCTTCCTCCTCCTCCTTCTTCTCCATAGCGCCCAGAGCCCGACTCTGGCCCGCCGTGCCGCTCAGCGCCACCGCCCCTCGTGCGCCACCGCCGACGACACCAGCCTCCGCTCCCCAGCCCGACTCCGGCCGGCCGCCCCTCCGCCTCAGCTCCGGCGCCTCCCCAGAACCCTAACTGTAAAACCCCTATTTTAAAAAAATTGTATTTATTATTTTTTTATTAATTAATAATTTAATTATGGTAATTATATGCTAAATAGGAGAAATAGATTTTTAATAATTTTTATTTTAGGTGTTCGGGCACTTAGAGGACTTATGTGACCATCAGGAATTTTTCAGAATTTATTCCATGTAGGAGACCCCTTGAGCAGTTGCTAGCCTAATGGTGTGCATTTTTCTAATCTAGAATTTTTCTATGAGTATATATATTATATATATATACAAATATATATATATATATGCATATACTAATAGGAAAAGAAAGTAAAAGAAGTATTATTAAAGTATTAAATAAGAATCTAATATAATAATAATAATAATAACAATGTTATGTTATTTCCTTCCTTAGCAAAAGTTGCTACGAGTACTTTGCTCCAGCAACTTGCTGTGACCAACCCCCCTTTAGCCATTTGCTAAAACACCTAGAAGGCCCGACCCCATTCAGCAGATAGCTCCAGGACCCCCCTTTTTATTGGCCGCCTCCTATTCTCTCTCTCTCTCCCTATTATATCATATATATATATATATATATTATAGTTCAAAAACCCTAACCTAATTTTCAGACCTCCTCTTCCCATCTAGAGCCGTCACCGCAGCCAGAGAAGCCCCACCAAGCCATCCAACCATCCCGACGACTCCGACCTCGCGCCCTGCAGAATCCCACTCGAAGCACCTTCGCTCCGGAGTGATTTCCCGTCGACTCGCTCAACCAAACATTGTTTCGTTTTCATAGGTATGATCACCCCTTAACCCTCTTCCATATTTGTTTTATAGCCAACCTCAGAAAACGTGTGTCCCTAGGTGAAAAATAGCGCCCAAGTTGGTGCGAGCAGACAGAATTCTGAAATCGCAGAGTTCCAGAATGACCACCCATATTGCCGAGTTCGTATCTCCCACCACAGAGATCCGAATTCGGTGATTCTTTTTGATACCTGTAGAACACTTGACCTAGTTTATTTTCTGTTAAATAACCCTATGCTATTAGTTGCTGTGGACATAATGATATTCGTCACAAAACTACGCGCACCCACTTTTTTTCCAGATTTCCAAAAGTTGGAAAACGGAGCTCGCCCCGCCAAACGGGACCGCCCCGCCGTGTGCCAAGTGTACCGAATGGTGCACGCAGTGTAACCGGACACGTGAACATTCGTGGGGACTGATTCGGACGCGTGTGCGCGCCGGAATCAGGCCGTATCCGCGGACACACACCGTGTCGCAACTTTTGTGGAACTCGAGCGTATTTTGTGCACGCTTGTCAGATTGTGACGAAACTTGCGCCACTGGACTCGTGGTAACGCGCTGGTCCTGTGACCCAATTTTCACGTATTTCTGAGACGGTTGACCAGATCGCCAATTGGCGGGCCCCACAGTTGACTTTTTGGACAAAATTGTGTTCGGCCCATCGGAATCCACATTTGGACATACCGTTGGGTTCGTATTGACATTAGAGTTGTTTGACCTATAGTTTGTCCCATTTATAGACTGTTACCCTTGGCACGCTTTTCGGTGCAAAGTGGGCCACATGTGGACCCCACTTTTGCCCGAAATTACCATTTTGCCCCTGTGTCCAAATTGGACGAAAGGGAAGTACTTTTTAGCTATTTTGCTCATTCTGGGAACGTTGGTGATGTTTATTTCAGCATCCGGAGACGTTCATTCTGAGGCCGTAGCTTCTGACTCTTGGTGTTGACATTGGGACACTACATTTTGCAGCTTTCTTGCCAGGCAAGATACCTTGCCAAATTGTTACAGTACCTTTACATGCTATTTATATTTCTTTATATTTATTGTATTTCTGTTTAGTCTTGCATGTGTAGTTTTCTTTCAGTCATTATTATATATTAGATATGTTGACACACACTTGACACTTAGTATCATAGAGGACAATCATTAGGCGTATGGGCTTTAACCACTCTGGTAACACCGTAGTCACTAGCACGCACTATGGTGGGTCGTGTCCGATGGTCGCTACCTCCGAGGTATGTCGATTGATGGAGTCCGAGGGTCACTACCCCCGAGGTATGCCGGCTGATGATGTTCATGGACGAGTGCATGAGTTGTGAGGCTTAGATCGAGTAGACTACCCTTGCCCATACGTCGAAAAGTTGTCCTTATTTGCATTCATATAGATTGTCTTGTACAGCGTACTTATTTATTTTCAAATTATATGCATGTTTACTGTATTCAAGTTGGCTCATATTTTCTGTATCTTGTTACGTCCCTCTGAGGACCTGGTCCTCTGCCAGGTGTATCTGCTCTTGAGTATTTGCAGGAGTACAGGCCTGGACCTGACGCATTCCTTTCTGCTGAGGAGGTCTTACCTTCGGAGCATCGTTGATTATCTAGCAATGGATTCTTTTAGCTGATACACTTCTGTCTTCACATTATTTTATATTGGAGATTTTATACTCCTCTATCATTTTAGTTTTGGATATAGTCTTGGTAGTGGATTTGTCTCCACCCGACTATTATTTTCTGGATATTTCAGACTCCTTACTCAAGCTTAGTATTTCTTTTCTATGACTTGTTGTGTGGATGAGATTAGCATATCTGTGACTTGTGACATTGTATATACCACATGTGAGTTTATATTCATATTACAGCGTACGTATGGATTATGGTTTCCATATATTGGAGTTGCCATATCCATGCGGCTGGCATGCTTACGTGTTCCTAGTCCTACGTATTTGGGACTGGGGCGTGACACTAACCCTAGGTCTTGGGTCGTGTCGGACACGTGTCGGACACGGAGCTTTTCAGTTTTTGGAGCCTCGTTCAGGTACCCGTATCTCTCTGCTCGTTTACCCGTTTTTGATTCCGTCTGTTGCGTCGCGAACCCTGCGTGATCCTCTCGGTGCCCGTGCAACCCGCTCGGGGCATCGCGTTCTGTGGCGATCGCGAACCGCGATCCAAAAACAGAAAAAATAACGCCCTGATTCACCCCGGAACTGAGTACGCCCCGCCAAACGGGACGACTTGGTCGCGTGCGGTCTTCACAGATACGTGCGCGTCGTTGATACGGACGTGCAGAATTTCACAGAAGTTGATTTGGATGTGCGTGCACACCGGAATCAACGCGTATCCGCGGACACCGCCCCGTATCCGTCAGTTCTGGAACGTGTCCTAACTTTGTGTACACACGTCGGATCGAAACGAAACTTACGCCATCGGACTCGTAGCAATACGCTGGTCCTGTGAGCCAAGTTTGGTTCGATTCTGAGAACGTTGACAAAATCACGTGTTGTGGGCCCCACAGGCTCCACTCGACGGGCGATTTTGAGAACGGCTCATCGGAATATAATTCTGAAAGTTCCGTTGGATTCGTATCATTGTTCCTAACCTGTTGACACTAAGTTGGACTGATTTGGAGACCTTTGACCCTGACACGTTTCTCGGTACAAAGTTGGCCCACATGTGGACCCCGTTTTGATCCGAAATTGCCATTTTTGCCCTTGTCTCCAAATTGGACTCAAGGACAGGCTTTTCTAGCTGATTGATATTTTCTGAATCTGATGGTGATGTTTGTTTCAACAACTGGAGTACGGCCTGCAAATCCCGCTGAAGTCAGAGCCACAATTGGAGCCGAAACCACAGGCAAGTGTACCTTGCCAAACCCTGCAGCTTGCTACTTATTACAATTCCTGTTATAGTACTTGCTTGAGTTCTTTGTGTAAATATATATAAACTTGTTTAACTGTTCAACCCAGGACCGAGTGACTTTACTTAGCGTCCGATTACTAGTCGGGTGCCAACCCCGTACGCGCGTCACATAGAGATGGATATCGAGACCCTATGTATTCTCGTACTTATTTTATCAAGTACACTAAAGCCCAGGACACTTGACACTATTCATGAGACAGAGCCTTCCTGAGACATTCAAGGTGATTCTGTATAGGATACATATTTTATGACATAGACATTACATGCATAGACATTGGATTCATAGCTATCAGACTTGCTGCATTAGTTATAATCGTGCGTGACATGGACATGAGGCATCGTGGACATGAGACGTATGATTTCATTGGGTGGGAAGAGACACACAGGCTACAGGCTGATCTCATATATATATAACATAGTATATTTTATAGTATAATTCATAGTTATTGCTGCTACCGGCTCCCCGACACAGAGCTTGTAGTGGCTTCAGCCTGAGTTCTAGTGATGCTCTCAACTTGCATATCACTTAGTCGGTTACATAGTTTACCCTGCTATTTCATTTAATTTCTGCACTGCTTATATTTTGGCATGAGCTTTCTTGTACCTTGCTATGTCCCCTGAGGACTTGGATCCGGATTATGTCCCCAGGTATAGCTGAAGAGAACTACCCCGAGGTGTACGGAACAGGAGCACTTCTCGGAACAAAACAGGAACCTGAGGACGAGATCGTGGCAGAAGACTTCTCCTGAGTACCGGCTTCATATACTCAGTATTTCTATTTCCAGTTGATTTATTTCCTGTCTATTTGCATTCGATGTACCAGACATATTCTCGGATTGTTCCCCGAGACACTTATTTGGGATTTGCTTATTTATTCTATTGCATTATTTCTGGTATTTAATCTGTGACTATCTGTTGTGGATGAGATTAGAATAACCTGGGACTTGTAATAATTGTTATATTTCCTGTTAGACTACAGCTTAAGCATGCCCTGATGGATCCATTAAATTGGGTTGTCCATCGGTGCGTGCTGCTGGCCATTGCCACGTGTCCAGTCCCTCGGCATTTTGGGACTGGGGCATGACACTCGTCCCGCTATATTATAGATAAATCTGCAGCAAATAAAAAAAATGGTGTCATAAAACAGATAATCATAAAGTAATGGTGTGATAAAATAAGTAAATACTAGTATGATGATGAACTAAATAATAATCGTGTCATGAAATAATTAAATAAATATCTAAACTAATGCATATGTATGTACATACTAATCTTCTTCATCTTTCGAATCGCCATCGTCTTCCAAATTATTTTTCGAATCGTCTTCATCTTTTACTTCTTTATTTTTATTATCACTTCCACTATCACTATCACATTCATCTTCCAATTCTTTTTCCTCGCTCGATACCTCCATATCAGAGTTCTCCTCTATATGAGATAAATCTTCTATCTCAATCTCTTCCTCAACTCTATCATCCTCTACGGTAACGTCAACCTCCATACCTTCAGCACAGGCCAAACTCATATATGCAAGTTGAGGCATGACCACCTCATCCTCTTGGTATGCTAGATCCCCAACATTATATGTGTTTCTAGATTTAGTTTTGCATACAACCCACCAATTTTTATTATTATGTCGTCGACTAGGACAGCTCGTATAATACACTTGAACCGTTTGACTAGCCAACACAAATGGTTCAAAACCTATATATCTTTTTCTATATTTTATATCAACAAACCCAAATTGTTTGTCAATTTTTCATCATTGCTTATGTGTTGTGATGAATCAATCACAGTTAAACAATACCATTTTTGTCTCATAAGAGTAATCCAGCTCCACGACATCTCTTAGTACACCGTAATAGCCAAATTCTGGATCGGCATCGTAGACTGAACCCCTCACACATACTCCAAAATTCTTTGTATAATTAGCCACCTCATCGACAAATGATTGATTAATAGACTTATCACTGGTTCTAAATTTGAAACCATTGATGGTGTATCCATCCCAACACTTTTCTCTCTTGCTTGGCCGATAGTTAATGCTCGAAGTCGTTCGTTCTGTAAGTCTGTACCAGGACGAAAAACCTGAAACATCATGTATCATATAGACATTAGACAAAGATTGGTCTGGATGCTAAATTTATAATGCTTAATGTTTAGGATCCATACATAATTATGGAACCACGATAAAAATTTGCTATCAACCTCTCTAGCAAGATCATCTTCATTAATATTAGGTCTCTCCATTTTTACCTCAGCTCTAAAAGTACTGTGATAATTAGGAGAACAGTTAGAGAATTCTTTTCCAAGTATATACAAATTAAAATATCTAGAAAACATGTATCGCTTACTTCTCAATATCTTGCATCTCTTTTATACCACTATTTAATAATATATACCGATGAGCGGCTTCAAACTCATCGTCTTCCAACCAACGTACTTTAGTAGCACTTGTAGGCTTCCCTCACATATTGACGATAGTATGGATTACACTATTCGGGGCATCAACCCACCATCATCATTCATTAGGGATCTATTGCGATTTGTTCTGACATGAGTATCAAAGTAGATAGAGAAAAAGTATAAAACCTCTGCAATGATATATGCTTTGCATATAGAAGCTTCTACATGAGCCTTATTGCCAACCTTCTTCTTTAGGTGATGTAGATA
The DNA here is from genome assembly GCA_036927795.1 of Iris macrosiphon. NCBI lineage: Eukaryota > Viridiplantae > Streptophyta > Magnoliopsida > Asparagales > Iridaceae > Iris > Iris macrosiphon. The sequence continues at coordinate 277,955,938 of JAYESA010000004.1, read as the reverse complement.
TCTATATATAATATATTAAATCTTAGAATTATTTTAATAAAAAAAATTATTATTATGAAGAATTTATACCTCTCAAATGGATACATCCATCGATAATGGACTGGTGCACCGACGCGTGCTTCGTATGCAAGATAATCGACAAATGCTTCATACTATCAAAAAAATCGGGGGAAGCACCATTTCTAACTTACACAATGTCAATATAATTTTCTCCTCGATTTCTATTATATGTTGCATCATCAACTTTTTTGAACACAAATCTCTAAAGAATATAGATAATTCGGCCAACGGAGTCCATACTTGATGAGGCAACATCTCTCTCAGAGCAATAGGTAGTTACCTCTCCATAAACACATGGAAATCATGACTCTTCATCCATGTTAGCTTGCGTTCGTTGAGATCAACACATCTTGCCAGATTTGAAACGTAGCCGTCAGGAAATCTCAACTTTGAAATCCAGTTGCATATTATCAATTTATCCTCCCTACTCAATGTAAATGGCGCTGGAGAATTGACCCAATTTTCTTTGCCACTTCATTTTAGGTGCAAATCTGAACACCTGCAAATAATTTTTAAGTCATTTCTTGGTTTGACATTGTCTTTCGTTTTCCCCTTGATATCCATCACTGTATTGAAGATGTTGTCGAATACATTCTTTTTGATATGCATGACATCAAGATTGTATCTTATGATATTGTCCTTCCGTTAAGGTAAGTCCCAAAAGATACTCTGTTTCGTCCAATTATGCCGACGTCCGAACCCTTCAAAGTGAATCCATCATAACATAAACCCAACCGAAAATTCCTGGGTTCCGCAGCAAATTCAGGATGACACATATCAAAATATTTTTATGCCTCTCTATCGAAAGGATAAGATAATTCTCCTTCATCCAACTTTAGTTCCTTGCTATGCCATATCATATGTTGTGCTGTATTTGCGGACATATACATCCTCTACAGCCTCTTTGTGATTGGAAAAAACTACATGTACTAGTAGGGACGGAACCTTACTCGGGCAGTTGACTTTTTTTGCCCCGAATTGGCTTGTACCAGTCCGCATGACAGAAAATATATTTATCTTTATCATTGTTCTCCTTGTAGTATAACATACAATTGTTTCGACAATAATCTATCTTTTCGTAGCCTAATCCAAGTTTTCATATCATTATCTTTAACTTTTAGAAGTTTTCAGGCAACTCGTTCGATCCTTTTGGCAACAACTCTTTAACAATCTGAATTATCCGGTCGTAGCATTCCTACGATAAATTAAAATCAAAATTTAGGTTCAACAGCCACATCACCACCGATATGACAGAATGAGAATCACAACCCGGGTATAACGAAGTATCTGTATTCTTGAACATATCATAGAATTTCTTCGCATCAGGATTAGGATCCTACTGATCAAAACTTGGACTGGTCGCATCAAATACCAACTCATACGCCAGGTTTCGCGGTTGATATTCAAATTTATCTCCGAGAGTGGACTCTTCTACCTCCGTATTGAAAGAGGAATGAAGATATTACGAAAATAAAGGTTCTCCTTGAACCATCAACTCATTGTAGTTCGGTATAAAACCCTTCTTATAGAGATGCTCCTTCACGAGATCTACCTCTTTGAATAGTATATTATGACATTTGACAAAAGGACACTTGATGAGCCTCTCATCCATGAAATAAGGTTGACTACTGGAATATTTGAGAAATTCATCAACGCCCGCCATGAAATCATCTGTCAAACCAATCATAGTCTCATGTCGCTGATTGTACATCCACAATCGGTCAACTAAGTATCGACTCATTTATTCTGCATATATCATATACTCAAATAATATGGATTAGATACAAGATGAGTTAGGATATTTGCTAAAGGATTAGTTAGTTAGGATACTTGATGAAGAAGTCTCATAATGAACTAAAGGAGCAATTGAAAAGACCATATTTAAGCATTTCTTCGTGTTTTACACGTATCCAAAACCATAATTCCTCGACACTCATCCGAATATGGTCGATACATGCCATAGCATAGTAATGTTGGAACTACTAAGTACTATTCATATTAGTACCATAAAGTATAACTATAAACGACTATAATACTAAGAAATAATACTTAAAATTATGCCTTTAGTATAAAATATATTTTCTAAAATATTAATAATTGGTGATAATCGTATCGGTTAAATTAGTGATAATCGATACTCATAGTAACGGTCTGATACCGATTCTGATACCAATACTAATACTCTAAAATGTTAATAATTCATTATAGGTTAAATTAGTGATAAACGTATTGATTTTAGGGTAGATAAATAAATCGATACCGATACGAATTTTTGAACGTCACATATTCTATTTTCGATATTCTAGGATATGCTCAAACTACTTATTAAGAATTATGTACGTCTAAGGATACACATATAAATCAAAATAATTATATATATAATATTCAATTTTGTAATCTTCTTCTAAGTTAATTATAGACACATACAATACATATTACCAATTGTGTCCTAATACTCGTGTCAATTTTTCGGAATTTTTTTGATACGTGTGTCCGTGCTATAAATTGATAATATATATATATATATATATATATATAACCTAATTTTTGACCTAATAAAAAATATACCTAATTGATCATAATAAATTGATAAACATGAACAAAATTAAAGAAAATGAACAAAATTGAAGTAGGGGAGAGGAAGATGACTTGTCTAAGGCTCCTCGACTTGCAATTTGAGGAGGAGGAGAGATAATAGAGATGTGGCTGCTGCTGCTAGGTCTTCTTGACTTTCCTAGGGCGCTTCGTAATTAGGGCTGTCGGAGGAAAGAGGAGATGGGGGTCGTCGGAGACGAAGGAGAATAGGGGATCGAGGTCGCGCCGGAGTAAGGGGAGAGGGGGTCGGGGTCTTCTGAGACGTCGGAGGAGGAGGAAAGGGGTCGGGGGTCACCAGAGCAAGGGGAGAGGGGGTCAGGGGTCACTGGAGACATCAGAGGAGGAGGAGAGGGGGTCGCGGGGAACGCCGGAGAAGGAGGATAGTGGGTCGGGGGTCATCGGAGCAAGGGAGAGGGGGTCGGGGGTCGCTGAAGACGTCAGAGGAGGAGGAGAGGGGGTCGAGGGTCACCGGAGCAAGGAGAGAGGGGAGAGGAGGAGGAGAAGGAGGAGGAGAAGAAGAGGGGGTCGGGGTTCTCAGAGTAGAGAGAGTTTGGGGGAAACAAAAATGAAACTGGGATATTGAATTTTAACGTTTGGCAGCGACAAAATATGTTCTTCGCTAGTCCGTTGCTGAGAAAAAGTCGACACCACAACGACGGACTAGCGACAAAAATTAATATATATTTCTTATATAAATATATTAGTCATTATTTCGTCGGTATTCCGTTGCTATAATAGCGACGGATAATATTTTGTTGCTGATATTCGTCGCTAAATTCCAGTATTTTTGTAGTGTAAGAGTTGATCTGGACACTATGTGCAGATGTTTCTCGAATGCTCCTATAAAATTCTCATGTTTCTCTACGTTGCACACAACTCGGAGAGATTGACTCTGACTTAGCTCTACCCAGAGCAAGGAATTGAAGAAGAGGACTTTGGTGTAGAATAAAAAATGAGAGAGATATTTTTTCGTTAATTAGAAAATGATCAATCTGTAACCAGCAAAGAAGAAGAAGGTTGGATTTATATAGACAGTCACGTGCACAAGCAAGGGGACAAGAACTTAATGATTATTTAAACCACGTATTAAAGAGTCATCCATGAAAAACATGTGAGAATGAACCTGGACATGGGCGATGTATTAGCCATAAAAAATATGTTGGAATGAACCTGGACATGGGCTATGTATTAGCCATGTAAAACATGTAAGAATAAAAGGTGAGGAGTGTCACTACCATATTTTCTAGGAAAGGATATTTTAGTAATTTCATGTTGTCACGCCCCAGTCCCAAAATACCGAGGGACTGGACGCGTGATAATGGCCAGCAGCATGCACCGATGGACAAACCCAATTTAATGGTTCCATCGGGCATACTTAAGCTGTATTACATCAGTCAGGGTTTTACTATTCTCATCCACAGATATAAGATAGCAATAACATCCAAAAAGAAATATTAAACAACAACAGTCAAAGTAAATAAAATCGGAGAACAATCCGATATTAAGTCTGTTTACACAAGTTCATAAAGACAGGAAATAAAGAGTTCAGAAATAAAGTTTATTTGCCGAAAGACTGAGCAGGGCGAAGCAATTGTTCAAGAGAAGTCCTCAGCGATCACCTTGTCCTCAGGTTCAGGTACTGCTCCGAGTAATGCCCCTGTTCCGTACACCTCAGGGTAGATCTCGTCTGCTATAACTGGAGAACAAAACCAGGTCCTCAGCGGGACGTAACAAGGTACAGAAGAATACGAGCCATAATACAGTGAATGAACATGCAAGTCAATCAAAATGTTAAACACAAGAGAAGCACAATAAATTAATAAGTCTAAGACAGTGGCATGCCGATGTTGCTATCAAACAAATCTGGGTAAATAATTAAACTAGCTAAGTGATCATGCAAGTTGAGAGTTATTAATCATACTTCAGGCTGAGACTACTACAGGATCAGTGACAAGAAACCATAGCAGTGTTTTCTCGAAGGGCCAGTACAGGTGCCAAAGCTCTGTGTCAGAGACTAGGACACTTCCAGATAACCAGATATATATATAATATAATCAGCCTTGATATGGTAATACTCTCCCCACCCAATGAAATCTCACGTCACAGTTCTCAATGTTCATGTTACGCAAGATTAGAACTAATGCAGTCAGTCATTAATTAAGTTCTAAGAAGATAAACTTAAATCATGAAATCTATACAAAAACCTCCTTGAATAATCAGGAAGATTCTATAACATGCTTTGTGTCAAGTGTCCTGGGTATAAAGTACTGGATAGGGCAAGTACAACAGTCACAGAATTTAAGGCAAGAGAATCAAAATGAATCAATAAACTGCATTTATGGCAAGGTACACTTGCCTGGATTTTCGGTTCCAAATGTTGCTCTGGCTTCAGCTGGATTTCCAAGCAGTACTCCGGTTGCTGAAATAGACATCACCAACAGATCCAGAAAATATTAATCAGCTAGGATCGCCTGTCCTTGAGTCCAATTTGGAGACAAGGGCAAAAACGTCATTTTCGGGTCAAGGCGGGTTCCAAATGTGGGCCGCTTTACACCGAAAAATGCGCCAGGGTCAAAGGTCTCGAAATCAGTCCAACTTAGTGTCAACAGGTCAGGAACGATGCTACGAACCCAACGGAACTTCCAGAATTGGATTCCGATGAGCCGTTCTCAAAATCGCCCGTCGGTTAGAGCCTGTGGGGCCCACGACACACGATTTTGTCAACGTTCTCAGAATCGAACCAAACTTGGCTCACAGGACCAGCGTATTGCTACGAGTCCAATGGCACAAGTTTCGTCTCGATCTGACGTGTTTACACTAAGTTACAGCGAGAAACAGAAAGTACGGATACGGGACGGTGTCCGCGGATACGCACTGATTCCGGTGTGCACGCACATCCGAATCAGCTTCTGCGAAAGCCCGCACGTCCGTATCAACGACGCTGACGTGTCGGTGAAGACCGCACGTGACCAAGTCGTCCCGTTTGGCGGGGCGTACTCGATTCCGGGGTGAAACAGGGTCTGGTTTTTCCTGTTTTTGGATCGCGGTGTGCGATCACCACAGGACGCGATGCCCCGAGTGGTTTGTCCGGGCACCGAGAGGGTCATACAGGCTACGCGACACAATTTATAGAATCAAAAACAGAGCTACGAGGGTTGAGATACGAGTACCTGAGTTGTGCTTCGCGGAACCGAGTTTTTGTATCCACCTCGTGTCCGACACGCGACACTGGGTTTGTATCCGGGCCGTGTCTGTGTCTGGCTGAGTCGTGTCCGGCTAGGGTTTGATGCTGGGGTGTCACCGGAGGGAGGCGGCTCGGCCTAGGGCTTCTGGTCGGAGTCGACAGCTCAGGTGGCAGCAGCTTGGGTCGGCCGGATCACTAGCGGGGGCTGTGGAGATCCGGGGAGGCGCCGACTAGGGTCCAGCGGGGTTGAGGGCTTCTACAAGGGAGGAGATCGAGGCTGCTCGGCGGGGGAGGACCGTCGACGAGGGGTCTGGATGGAGGAGGGCCGTGCTGGAGCCGTGCGGCGAGGTGGAAGAGTCGGGTGGCCGGTGCGGCTAGGGTTCAGGTAGGTACACTCGGCCGGAGAAGGAGAAGAAGGGGATTTATAGAGAGGTGGAGGGAGGCGGAGGGTCGTCGGTTAGGGTAGGGGAGGAGGCGGTCCGGTGAGGGAGAGGAAACGGAGGGTTGGGGAAGATGGAGAGCGGCGGCGGCGGGTTCGTAACGGCCGGCGGAGGCCAGCAGTCGGCTTGGGGCGGGTTCGGCTGGGAAGAGAGTGGGAGCGGGTTCGGTTGGCCGCGGGTCGGGCGGCGGTGGACCCGACCCGACCCGGTAAGGTGAGTGGGCTGGGCCGGTGGGCTGGGCCGGCTAATGGGTTTGGCCGGTTGGGTTTTAATAAATAATAACCTATTAAATAAATAAATAAGTAATTTTAATAATAATAGTTTTTAGGGCTTTTAAAAATCATCCGGGGTCCAATAAATTCCCGGAAAATTATCCTATGTCAGGTTTTCTATTTTACACCATAAAATATTTTTCATAATATTTTAATATTATTTAATATCAATTAAAAATCCTTTATTAATTAAAACACTGGTATTTAATTACAGAAAAATCCTGGAAAATTCCAGAAAATTCAGAAAATTCAGAAGAATCCAAATTTTAAATTTATGAAAATCAGGGGGATTACAATATACCCCCCTTAAGAGGATTGCGTCCTCGCAATCAAAGAATATCCGGTCAACAGAGATGACACGGTTACCAATTTTATTTGAATCGGAAAAATCAAGGTTGAGAGTGACACCTAGGAAAAATTATTTTCCCAAGCATTAAAAGTTATACAATTTCTCAAATGTGGGAAATCTAGAAAGTTACAGTTTTAGAAAACCAGGCTATCTTTAAAACATATTAGTTTAACAATTCTAGGTTATTATCAAATTCAAAATTACTAGGTTAACACTTAGGTTATCAATTATTAACAAGTTAGAATTATTAGGTTAAGTTATCAGGTCAAGTCTGGGGTCACGAACCAGCAGGCACGAACTATAGAAATACTAGAAACGAAACAACTACAAAGACTTACTCTCATTAGCAACTCCTTGGTTCTGCGCGTCTCCCACAGTCATCGCGAAAACTTGGCCGCGTCCTTGAGGTGGTGCTCTCTGATTTTGCTGGGCTTGCTGGTAGGGTGCTGCTTGATGTGCCAAGGGTGGCCTTGGTTGATGCCTTTATGGTGCTGGTAGAGCTTGTTGGTTTGCTCTTGGTGCTTCCCTACGATCAGGACAGTCCTTCACTGCATGCTGTCTAGATCCACAACCTAAGCACAATCCATGTTTACGTCTACACTCCTTCTCAACATGGCCTAGCTTGCCGCAGAAATAACAAGTAGGAAGAGTCAGGGTTTTGGATGCAGATCCCTGTGGTGCTTGATGCAGATGAGGTTTCTTGGTAACTTCTCCATTGTTTGCTCTGGCTGGTACTGAGGTGGAAGACCTCTTCAGACTGGTTTCTCTCCTGGTGACGCGCTCCATGCGTCGAGCTGCAGCAAGAACGTCCGTGTACGAAGTTGGTGCGACAGATCCAATCAGTTTCTGTAGTTCGATGTTGAGTCCGTCGAAAAACTTCTCGGCCTTCTCTACTTCTGTAGGGATCAAGGTAGGAGCGAAGCGACTCAGACGAATGAACTCGGCGTTGTACTCTTCCACCGTCATAGCTTCCTGAGCGAGGCGATTGAACTTGTCCCTCAGTTCTGATCGAGCGATAGCAGGTATGTACATCTCCTGGAAGAGTCTGGAGAACTCTTCCCAAGTAACTCGGTCTGGTCCGAGCCTGGTCTCTTCGGATAGCCACCAGTGATGAGCATTGTCCGTCAATTGCATTCTGACGGCAGTCATCCAACGATCTTGGGGAAGCTCAGCTGCTTCTAATTGATGCCGAATGTTGGTGAGCCATTCATGCACTTCTGTTGGTCCTTCCTTGCCAGAGAAAGTACGGGGCTTCAGTTGGCGGAAGTCTGTGATAGAGCCCGTCGGTTGCCTTCTAGCTGGTAGGTTGGCCTGCTCCAGTGCATTTACTAGACTGTTCCTCAAGTACTCAGCTTCGCGACGTTGGGCTTCAGTTTGGACTTGTTGCTGAGCTTGCATCATTGCGAAGAACATCTGGAACATCTGTTGTCCGTCCATTGCTTGGCCTGGTGGAAAGGCAGGCATCTGAGGAGTGAACTGGGGCGGAGGTGGAATATCATCACGTCGAAATCGGGAAGATTGCGGATCTGCTTGTCTGCTTCGGTGAGTAGAGGGATCTCCACTCAATAGCGTCACTTCATCTTCTCCGTAGTTGGCTTCAGCACCTATTGGTGTTCTTGCTGGAGTTCCGTCGTTTTCTCGTGAATCCATTACTCTGCATCAACAATAAACTATAAGAGGCGCACAGGAGTCAAGGCAAGATGCAATAAAAATTTGTTTGAATACGATACAGATATCAAGAACGTTTGCAAGCAAGTGGATGAGATCCTAAAACTGATCCTATTCTTTATTGCAGGCCTGTTCGGTCCCTAAGTTGAAACCGAACAATTTAGTCGTTGACCTGCATGGGCCACCACAAAAACCATGTCACGCCCCAGTCCCAAAATACCGAGGGACTGGACGCGTGATAATGGCCAGCAGCATGCACCGATGGACAAACCCAATTTAATGGTTCCATCGGGCATACTTAAGCTGTATTACATCAGTCAGGGTTTTACTATTCTCATCCACAGATATAAGATAGCAATAACATCCAAAAAGAAATATTAAACAACAACAGTCAAAGTAAATAAAATCGGAGAACAATCCGATATTAAGTCTGTTTACACAAGTTCACAAAGACAGGAAATAAAGAGTTCAGAAATAAAGTTTATTTGCCGAAAGACTGAGCAGGGCGAAGCAATTATTCAAGAGAAGTCCTCAGCGATCACCTCGTCCTCAGGTTCAGGTACTGCTCCGAGTAATGCCCCTGTTCCGTACACCTCAGGGTAGATCTCGTCTGCTATAACTGGAGAACAAAACCAGGTCCTCAGCGGGACGTAACAAGGTACAGAAGAATACGAGCCATAATACAGTGAATGAACATGCAAGTCAATCAAAATGTTAAACACAAGAGAAGCACAATAAATTAATAAGTCTAAGACAGTGGCATGCCGATGTTGCTATCAAACAAATCTGGGTAAATAATTAAACTAGCTAAGTGATCATGCAAGTTGAGAGTTATTAATCATACTTCAGGCTGAGACTACTACAGGATCAGTGACAAGAAACCATAGCAGTGTTTTCTCGAAGGGCCAGTACAGGTGCCAAAGCTCTGTGTCAGAGACTAGGACACTTCCAGATAACCAGATATATATATAATATAATCAGCCTTGATATGGTAATACTCTCCCCACCCAATGAAATCTTACGTCACAGTTCTCAATGTTCATGTTACGCAAGATTAGAACTAATGCAGTCAGTCATTAATTAAGTTCTAAGAAGATAAACTTAAATCATGAAATCTATACAAAAACCTCCTTGAATAATCAGGAAGATTCTATAACATGCTTTGTGTCAAGTGTCCTGGGTATAAAGTACTGGATAGGGCAAGTACAACAGTCACAGAATTTAAGGCAAGAGAATCAAAATGAATCAATAAACTGCATTTATGGCAAGGTACACTTGCCTGGATTTTCGGTTCCAAATGTTGCTCTGGCTTCAGCTGGATTTCCAAGCAGTACTCCGGTTGCTGAAATAGACATCACCAACAGATCCAGAAAATATTAATCAGCTAGGATCGCCTGTCCTTGAGTCCAATTTGGAGACAAGGGCAAAAATGTCATTTTCGGGTCAAGGCGGGTTCCAAATGTGGGCCGCTTTGCACCGAAAAATGCGCCAGGGTCAAAGGTCTCGAAATCAGTCCAACTTAGTGTCAACAGGTCAGGAACGATGCTACGAACCCAACGGAACTTCCAGAATTGGATTCCGATGAGCCGTTCTCAAAATCGCCCGTCGGTTGGAGCCTGTGGGGCCCACGACACACGATTTTGTCAACGTTCTCAGAATCGAACCAAACTTGGCTCACAGGACCAGCGTATTGCTACGAGTCCAATGGCGTAAGTTTCGTCTCGATCTGACGTGTTTACACTAAGTTACAGCGAGAAACAGAAAGTACGGATACGGGACGGTGTCCGCGGATACGCACTGATTCCGGTGTGCACGCACATCCGAATCAGCTTCTGCGAAAGCCCGCACGTCCGTATCAACGACGCTGATGTGTCGGTGAAGACCGCACGTGACCAAGTCGTCCCGTTTGGCGGGGCGTACTCGATTCCGGGGTGAAACAGGGTCTGGTTTTTCCTGTTTTTGGATCGCGGTGTGCGATCACCACAGGACGCGATGCCCCGAGTGGTTTGTCCGGGCACCGAGAGGGTCATACAGGCTACGCGACACAATTTACAGAATCGAAAACAGAGCTACGAGGGTTGAGATACGAGTACCTGAGTTGTGCTTCGCGGAACCGAGTTTTTGTATCCACCTCGTGTCCGACACGCGACACTGGGTTTGTATCTGGGCCGTGTCTGTGTCTGGCTGAGTCGTGTCCGGCTAGGGTTTGATGCTGGGGTATCACCGGAGGGAGGCGGCTCGGCCTAGGGCTTCTGGTCGGAGTCGACAGCTCAGGTGGCAGCAGCTTGGGTCGGCCGGATCACTAGCGGGGGCTGTGGAGATCCGGGGAGGCGCCGACTAGGGTCCAGCGGGGTTGAGGGCTTCTGCAAGGGAGGAGATCGAGGCTGCTCGGCGGGGGAGGACCGTCGGCGAGGGGTCTGGATGGAGGAGGGCCGTGCTGGAGCCGTGCGGCGAGGTGGAAGAGTCGGGTGGCCGGTGCGGCTAGGGTTCAGGTAGGTACACTCGGCCGGAGAAGGAGAAGAAGGGGATTTATAGAGAGGTGGAGGGAGGCAGAGGGTCGTCGGTTAGGGTAGGGGAGGAGGCGGTCCGGTGAGGGAGAGGAAACGGAGGGTTGGGGAAGATGGAGAGCGGCGGCGGCGGGTTCGTAACCGCCGGCGGAGGCCAGCAGTCGGCTTGGGGCGGGTTCGGCTGGGAAGAGAGTGGGAGCGGGTTCGGTTGGCCGCGGGTCGGGCGGCGGTGGACCCGACCCGACCCGGTAAGGTGAGTGGGCTGGGCCGGTGGGCTGGGCCGACTAATGGGTTTGGGCCGGTTGGGTTTTAATAAATAATAACCTATTAAATAAATAAATAAATAATTTTAATAATAATAGTTTTTAGGGCTTTTAAAAATCATCCGGGGTCCAATAAATTCCCGGAAAATTACCCTATGTCAGGTTTTCTATTTTACACCATAAAATATTTTTCATAATATTTTAATATTATTTAATATCAATTAAAAATCCTTTATTAATTAAAACACTGGTATTTAATTACAGAAAAATCCTGGAAAATTCCAGAAAATTCAGAAAATTCAGAAGAATCCAAATTTTAAATTTATGAAAATCAGGGGGATTACACATATTTAATTAAATATTATGCATAATAAATAATTATTGTTCTATTATTTAATTATTTTTAGATGTTATTTATTTATTTTGGACTTGTGTTAGTGGACTTAACTAGTTTAGTTTAGACTCATGGACCAACATATATTAATTGTTAGATTTGAGCCCACTTAAAAAGCCCATTGATTAGGAGGATGATTAAAATTAATTAAACCACTAGACTATAAACTTTGTTCCTTACATGAGAGGCCCCAAGGGGTATATTGGACAATTCATAGTGACATGAGGAAGAAAAAAGGGGGCCGGCCTATATAGAGGGGGGAATTATTTCTCTCTCCTCTTTTCATTTGGAAACTAGATCTAGAATTTCTCTCAACCAAATTTCTTCATTCCTACTTCATTTTCCTACCAAATTTTATTCCAATTCTTTCCCAAATAACCATTAGAGACTAATGGAGTAAGGATCTAGAAGGAGGAAGCAAGGATCTACAAAGAGAAGCACGGATCTGCAAGTTGGAGGCCAATTTTATCATATTTGGAGGTTGTATTGGGAATCCATCTCCCAATAGGTACAGTTTAGTTTTTTTCCCCTTAAATTAGGTTCTAAATCTGAGATTTAACCATGAGAAATCAACCCATATGCATAGGCTATCCATAGGATTTGGTTTTGTGTTCATAGGAGGCCTATTGAGATAGTTATGGTACTTTTTGTGTCAATTTTGGAAGAATTTTGAGATTGACAATTGTTGTGTGTCAATTGGTCTTATAGATCATTTTCGCAAGTACTTGTGTGTTTGGGTCTAGTGTCATGTCCACAATTGGGTACGTGTAGGTCGTATCCCAATAATTTGGTGATACGTGTTGATTTGGGAGTTTTTTCTCCGACACGGGACTTTGAGCATGTCACATTTTGACACGGGCACATAGATTTGTATTTGACTTTTCGTATTGTTCATAAATAATATATATGATTTGTTCAATTCCTTCGGGGTACGTTGGGATGTGTGGTGGACTCGTGTCGCAAGCGTATCCTAGATCTAGTGGGATACGGAGTAATACGTTCCATGAGATGTGCAATTTAATGGTAGAGGTATAATTTTATATATCTATTTCTCTTATGTTCTTGTTCATGGTGAGGTATATATATATATATATATATATTATTATATATTGTTGTTACATATATTTATGTATTAAATATCATAGATCTATATATTTATTATATATATATATATATATATATATATATATATATATATATATATGTGTGTGTGTGTTGTATATTTATGTAGTTATTATTTTACATATGTAAGATCTACTAGTTATTGTATATACATATGTGGTTGTTGTGTGTATATGTGTATGGTGGTAAATATATATATATATATATTTATGTTTCTTTGTATCTTAGATCAATGTATCTATTTATGTATAATGTATGTAGCTATTATTCTACATATGTAAGAGCTATTTAATAGTGTAGTGTATGTATATATATATATATATATATATATATATATATATATATATATATATATATATATTATAGTATATATATGTTGTGGTTATATATATATATATATATATATATATATATATATATATATATATATATATATATATAAAAGTTGTTATATTATATATATATACTTATATAATACATGTATACATATTATTCTATGATTATAGATACGTATACATGTATGTGTAGTTATATATATATTAGTAGTTATAGAATGTATGTATAAATTGTATAGTTACATGTATATATATATATATATATATATATATATATATATATATATATATAGTGTTAATATCGAGGGGTTTTTAGCGACAGCAACAGCAACAACGTAGCAACAGCACAGCAGCAGCAATAGAATAAAACAGCAGCAGCGTCGCCAAAGCAGCAGCAGCAGCAATAGCATACAACAACAGTAGCAGCGACAGTAGTTTAGCGACAACAGCAGAAACGTCGCTAAAATAGCAGAGTATCAGAGGTATCAGAGACTTCAGCGACGGTCAGCAGCAGTTATTAGTGACAGTTTGGCAATTTTCTTAATATTAGATATTTATTTATATATATATATATATATATATATATATATATATATATATATATATTTTCTTAATATTAATATATATGTAAATATGTTCCTAAATTGCTATTTGCATTATAGTATACTATATATATAATAATTAGTGTAGCATATATATATTTACGGGTAGTTAGTATAAAAAAGTATTTGGGTATTACCTTGAGATACCAAGGTAATTGGGGATACCCAAGGTATTGGGTTTGGGTATCAAATTATGGTTTAGTGTTGTGATATCAAGTTGGTTCAAAACCAAGGTATCTATTTAATGTTTGTAATTATAATTTTATATTATTAATAATTGTTTGATACTAATATGTAATATTTTACCTATTGATTTATGTATCCAGAGATACGGTATCCTAGTATTTTAAGATATAGTTTTTGTGACCTAGACTTTAGTATTTGAACCCAATATTTTGTATTAGACTTATGTAACCTAGAAATAGGTAGTTGACCATAGTTGACCATATTTGACTATAGTTTGACCATAGTTGACTTAGAGTTGACCTAATTTGACTTTTGACTTTGAATTGACTTGTTGACCTAGAAGTTGACTAGTGTCACTACCACATTTTCTAGGAAAGAGCATTTTAGTCTTTTGGTAATTAATTAAATATTATGCATGTTAAATATTTATTTATTATATTATTTATTTATGGTTAGCATGTTAGATTTAATTTTTTGGACTTGTGTTAGTGGACCTAACTAGTTTAGTTTAGACTCATAGACCAATATTTAATTCTAGTTAGAATTGAGCCCAAAATTAGAAGCCCAATCATTAGGAAGATGATTAATTATGTTAAACCCATTAGACTAGAAGCTTCCCTCCTTAATTAATTTCTTCATGAGAGATCCCAAGGGGTATTTTAGACTTTACATAGTAGCTTGAGGGAGGGGGCAAGTAAGGCCTATATAAAGGGGATAAAAACTTTCTCTCTTTATTTTTTATTCCAAATCTAGATCTAGAATTTTCCTCAACCAAATTCCATCAAATACCTACCAAATTTTCACCCAATCCCTTCCTAAATAACCATTAGAGGCTACTGAAGCAAGGATCTAGAAGGAGGAAGCAAGGATCTACAAAGAGGAGCAAGGATCTACAAGTTGGAGGCCAATTTCATCATATTTGGAGGTTGCATTGGGAATCCATCTCCCAATAGGTACAATTCAATTTTTTCCCTTAATTTAGGTTCTAAATCTGATATTTAACCATGAGAAATCAACCTATATGCAAAGGCTACCTATAGGATTTGGTTTTGTGTTCATAGGAGGCCTACTGTGAAAGTTATGATACTTTTTGTGTCAATTTTGGAGAAATTTCGAGATTGACAATTGTTGTGTGTTTCAATTGGTCCTATAGATCAATTTGGTATGTGCTTGTGTGTTTGGGGCTAGTGTCGTCTCCACAATTGGGTACGTGTAAGTCGTATCCCAACAATTTGGTCATACGTATTGATTTGGGGATTTTCCCTCCGATACGGGACTTTGAGCATGTCACATTTTGACACGGACGCGTAGATTGGTATTTGACTCTTCGTATTGTTCATAAATAATATATGACTTGTTCGTGTCCTTCGGGGTACGTTTGGATGTGTGGTGGACTCGTGTCGCAAGCGTATCCTAGATCTAGTGGGATACGGAGTGATACGTTCCACGAGATGTGCAATTTAATGGTAGATATATTTCTCTTGTCTCCATATTCATGGTGAGGTGTGTATATATATATATATATATATATATATATATATATAGTTATATAGTTATATATTGTTGTTATATATTTATGTATTAAATAGCATACATCTATATATCTATTATATTTATGTGTTATATATTTATGTAAGTTATTATTTTACATATGTAAGATCTACTAGTTATTGTATATACATATGAGGTTGTTGTGTATACATGTGTATGATGGTAAATATATATATATATATATGTTCTTTGTGTCTTAGATCTATGTATCTATTTATGTATATTGTATGTAGCTATTTCTCTACATATGTATTAGCTTTTAAATGTGGAAGTGTATTTATATATGTATTGTGTATATGTATATACATTTTTTTTTGTTATATATATACTTATATGTATGTTATGTATATATATAATTGTATGATATATATATACGTATACGTATATGAGATGTTATGAATAGTGTACGTATATGATTATATAATATGTGCTGTAAGTATTATTGGGGAGATATACATATATATGTATGTATAAATTTTATAGTTATATATATATATATATATATATATATATATATATATATATATATATATATATATGGTAATTAATATATATGTAAATATGTTCCGAATTGTAAATATGTTCCGAATTGCTACTTGTATTATAGTATACTATATATATAAATATGTAGTGTAGCATATAATATTATTTGGTAAGTTAGTATATTTTAGTTACCTATTGTTATGTTGTTATGAGTATCTTTAGTTATATATATATATATATATATATATATATATATATATATATATATATATATATATATATAGTAGCTAGTGTTTAGTTGGTAGTTAGTAATTGTATCTCTATTAGTACATACTAGTAGTTATATTGGATTGATACCTATATATATAGCTAGAGGGGTATATAATATATATAAGAATTCACAAATACCTTGTGATACCAAGGTAAGTATCAAGGTATTGGAGGATAACCAAGGTATTGGGTTTGGGTATCAAGATAGAGGTGTAGTATTGTGATACCAAGTTGGTTCAAAACCAAGATAATTATTTAGTAATTGTAACTAGGATTTATATATTTAATATGCATTTTTGTTAAAATATTTGATATTATCTATTATTTGCGTATCTTGAGATACGGTATCTTAGTATCCTAAGATGTAGCTTGTATGGTCTAGATTTATAGTGTGTGAGCCCAATATCTTTGAGTTAGACTTATGCAACCTAGAAATAGGTAGCTGACCATAGTTGACCATAGTTTGACTATAGTTTGACCGGTTTGACTTAGAGTTGACCTAGTTTGACTTTTGACTTAGAAATGGCTTTATGACCTATAAGTTGACAAGTTTAACTTATTTTCTTCCAAAACCTTGTATTAATGCAATATTCCATATATAGGTCTGTGTGACACCAGTTCGGACAGTTTGACATTCATTGCTCTGGACCGCAGGCGAGTACATTTCTCCGATTATTTTTGATTCATATTATTGTATATATGCATGTTCTAGAATTGTATACATTGATTCCCGACACAGTGATTTCACGGACTGGTGCTATATGGATCCCGTCAGGAGGTGTTATCCCCTACCGTATACAACGGGTACCCAATCACATATATTTCATCGTGTGTATCGGGTATTGACTTTTATGTGTTTCTTGTGCATCCTCTATTCCGTATGCTAGTGTGACTATATCGTGATCATGTACGTAACGTGTCATGATTGGATCCATGAGTATTGGTTGGGGAGGGGGAGTTGGAGTTGGTTATGTGATCAAAGCCCTCGTGATCTCATGTGCATGTCGATTATAAACCTCACGTATAATGGAGTTACCTTTATACCTCATGTGCAACATAAACTGATCACATAACGAACTTACACTCTAAATCACATAATTAGTTCTCTTGTTCTCTACTTGCAGTTATTTCTCGTATTTACTTCCTGTTACTATTGTGCTTATTGCCTGTTCACCCTGTATTGTATATTCTTTCTACCTATACATCTTGTATCCTTTTTCTATTGCTTGTTATATATGCTCGATTATGTATTTGAAACCATTTTCAGAGGTATGTACTTCGCTCCATTCCTGACTGAAAAATATTTTTTCAGAGGATCCGAGAGATTGGTGTCCGATATACTATGGACTTTGACTTATAGATGGTGCAGACTTGGACCCACTAGTTCTGGAGTGACTGCCGGGAGTTTTAGCCGGATTCACTAGGTAGCATAATTAGTTCTCTTTAGCATTTTGGTACCGAATTTGTTTTCGGCTTATATTTAAGTTTTTGATTATTGTTTCTATTGGTGTTGATATATATATATTTGAATAGATAGTTATGTTAGACTTTCTTGATATCTTCTCGTGCTTCTAGAACTATGATTGAGTTTTATGTGAGATATTATTGGCCGATTTTATATTATTGTGAGATATTTAGATAGTATAGTTAACCAAGACAGCATTCTACCGCCAATACTGTGGCGTAGGCTGAGCGTTGCTCCCGACTTGCATCCCTACGCCGGGTGCGGGTCGTGACAACTAGTTTAACTTATTTTTTTTTCGGAACCTTGTATTAACGTTATATTCCATATCTAGGTCTTCGAGGTACCGTATCAGACATCTGTAAAACTATTCTTTGGACTTCATGCGAGTACATTCTCTGATAGTTTCTCATTTATGATATCCTCTATGTTCATTGTATCTAGTATAGATATCCATGTTCTTTTGACACTATGGTTACACGAATTGGTATATCAGGATATCGTCATGAGATGTTATTCCTTGGTATATGGTGCAAGTATTGTTTTATTGGTTATCTTGTACATGTACAGACACTGATTCTCGGGAAGAGTCGCTATCTTCTTGGGGAATCTCGTGCCATAGCATACCCTAGTTGGATCTATTATGCCAGTCGAGGGTGGGGAGTACTTTAGTGTAGATATGTGATCATACCCCTATTGTATCAAGTACTGTTATTGAATAGTGTTAATCATACACCGCACGTATGATTAGCCAAGCCATATATATTGTATCATGTTCCCAAGTCGATCACATATTAAAGCTAGTACTCACACACTTAGTCATTAGTATTCTTGTTCATTGACATATTGTTTATTATTGTGTTCATTCCAGTATTTCCTTATTATGTATCTCTCGTATCTATTGTGCATCTTGTATATTCACATCTATTTACTGTTACATAGTTTTTATCATTGATTAGAACTATTGTTAGAGATATACTCTGCTCATTTCCTGACTGGATATATTTTTTTCAGATGACACTGAGGAGTGGTACCCTACACATTATGGACCCCAGGATGTTGTGGGTTTAGAGTCAGAGACCCTGGCTCATGAGGGACTTATCTCGATTGAGACAGATGATCCAGGATTAGTACCTTCTTAGCATTTCTTGTACTGGATTTGTCTCCAGCTTTTGTTAGCATTATTTCATACTCATTGATGTATTATTAGACTCATGAGTTGTATGTGACTATTTCTATTCTTTTATCTGATTCGTGCTCATTTTTATCTTAGTTCTGTGATTGAGTATATTGTTATTGTTGGTGGTTCATTATATTGCTAGATAGTTTACCCAGACAGCGTTCTACCGCCGATTCTGCGGCATAGGCTGGGCGTTGTTTTCGACTTGCATCCTTACATCGGGTGCAGGTCAAGACACATTTTTAGTGGTGGCCCATGCAGGTCAAGCTTCGCAAGTTATGCGATGTCGTGGTAGTGCGACGATTTAGTTGTACTATTGCGATCGTGCGATAGGATATAGGATGTAGGCTATAGGCTGAGAATACTCAATCACATCTAGGAAAATTATTTTGATTTAACTATTCTCCTTTGATATTGATACTTGATCTCTTAAATTGTCCTTTCCTTGAGTGTCTTACATCATGTGCCATATTAATTCTTTCTTTCGCTTTGTCACAGGATGCCACCTAAGACTAGATCGCAGCAGGGAAGAGCAGTTTCTGAGAGGTCTGCGACATCCCGAGGGCCTGCACCAGTCACTTCTCCGGTGATTGGAGTGTCAGCTACTTTCGAAGGTCCACCACCTACTCAGAGGACTGTGCCAACTGCATCTGAGGAGCTTCCACCTCCACCTCCTGTGCCAGCAAAGGCAACACAGATGTTTATACTATTTCATGAGATGCTCAAGGCATAGAGGGCTCAGTCTGAGGCACATCAGAGGCAGACCGACGTTCTACGATAGGGTATCAATATTACTCATCAGCTTGCTCGTGCCGTAGTCGAGAGAGAATTTTTGGTCCAGCAGCAAGTTGCTCCTCAGGTTGCTCAGCTTCGGCCAGGCAATATTCAGGACTTCAAGAAGCTGAAGCCTACGGTCTTCAAGGGGACAGAGGGCATCGTCTATGCTGATGATTGGCTCGAGGACATTGAGCGTCTTATGAGGGTGTCCCATCTTTCTAAGGATCTGAAGGTTGAGGCGGTAGAATTTCAACTGTTCGACATTGCTCATACTTGGTTCAGGAATGAGCCGATTCTGGTTGACGCAGGACAGTCTTGGGATGTATTCAAGGACCTCTTCAAGAAGAAGTTCTTCGCTCGGGCAGATAGGCTAGACTTGAGGAGGCAGTTCGAGAGTCTCATTCAGGGGAGCATGTCTGTAGAAAAGTACGCTACAGAGTTTGGCAGGTTGAGACGATTTACAGAGTATTTGGTGAGAGAACCGAAGGTTCCGGCTATTCATTTCTGTGAGGGTTTAAACTAGGAAATGAAGATCCGTATTCCGTCTTTTTATGAGACATACTCGGAGATACTTGCGGAGGCACGCAAGGTTGAGCGGGAGTTGGGTTTGAAGCCCAAGAGAGACCGTGATTCTTTTCTGGGGGCCAACAGCAGTGCAGTATCTGCCAAACGTCCTCATTTCCATTCCAGATCTTTCCAGCAGCCACAACAGCACCAGACTCCATCTAGGGCACCTTTTCACCAGGCACCACAATAGTAGAGACAGTTATAGCAAGCTTCCTGTCACTACTGCAAGAAGCTCGGACATATCTGGAAAGTTTGCAGGAGGAGGCTAGGAGTTTGTTTGTATTGTGGTACTGAAGGGCATTAGTCAAGAGAGTATCCTCATCATGCAGTTCAAGGAGCAGCTTCAGCTACAACGTCACAGACGAGACCACCTGCAGTACAGCCGAAAGGACCACTTCCGACACAGCATTAGCGTTATGTCCAGCATCAGCAGCAAGAAGGTGCACGTCAGGGACGAGCGTTTGCTATGACCGTTGAGGAGGATGAACCCACTGGGGATGTCATCGCAGGTTCTATCCTTCTTGATTCCATTCCACCTTTAGCTTTGTTTGATAGTAGTGCTTCCCATAAATTTATATTTATTTCTTTTGCTCTGAAGCATGGTTTGGTAGCTGAGTCTTTGCTTAGGACTTGCAAGATCATGACAGGGGGAGGCATTATCCTGGTTAATAATATTTGCAAGGATCGAAGAGTTACTCTGGGAGGCCAGGAGTTGAGTGTGTGTCTACTTGTAATGCCACTTCTGAGCTACGATATTGTACTCGGGATGGATTAGTTGAGTAGGCACCGTGCTAGCATAGATTGTAGAGGAGTTGGTGTTTTGTTTGGTCCGCCAGGAGAGCCAGAGTTCGAGTTTGCTAGAGGAGCTACGGAGCAGGGAGAAGGCATTATTTATGGAGCTATGGTGGAAGACAAGGAGTTGCCGCATCTGTTGATAGCAGAGTTCTTGGATGTGTTTCCTAAGAAATTCCCAGGTTTGTCGCCAGATCGAGATATTGAATTCTTTATAGACTTGGTGTCAGGTGCAGAACCAATTTTGCAACATGTCTATAGAGTAAACAACAGCGAGCTGGTCGAGCTGAAGAAGCAGGTAGATAAATTACAGGATAAGGGGTTTATCAGATCGAGTTCTTCACGTGGGAAGCCCCGATATTGTTTGTACCGAAGAAGGATGGATCAGTGCGCATGTACATTGATTACAGGGCTTTGAATAATCTCATTATCAAGAATAAGTACCCTTTGCCACGGATTGATGATCTATTCGATCAGTTGAGTGGTGCCAAGGTATTTTCTAAAATAGATTTGAGATCAGGCTACCATCAAGTGAAGGTGAAGCCGGTGGACATACCGACGACTGCTTTTAGAACTAGGTATGGTCAGTATGAGTTTATGGTGATGCCGTTTGGGTTGACTAATGCACCGACGATATTTATGAACTTGATGAATAAGGTGTTCCATCAGTACCTTGATAAGTTCGTGGAGGTGTTCATCGACGACATACTCATATACTCGAAGACACCGGAGGAGCATGAGGAGCATTTGAGGATTGTGTTGGATGTGCTGAGGAAGGAGAAGCTGTATGTAAAGTTATCCAAGTGTGAGTTTTTCCTGGACAAGGTGGAATTCTTGGGGCATGTTATGACTGGTGATGGTATTTTAGTGGATCCGAAAAAGATCGCAGCAGTAGAATCTTGGAAGACCCCGAGTTCGGTAGCAGAGATCAGGAGTTTCTTGGGATTGGCAGGCTACTACAGGAAGTTTGTGCAAGATTTTTCGAGGATTCCCGAGCCGATAACCAGACTCACCAGAAAGAATGTAGAGTTTGTTTGGACGAAGGATTGCCAGGTTGCTTTTGAGGAGTTGAAGGAGAGGTTGACGTCTACCCCTATTTTGACATTGCCATTAGGGTCTGGAGGCTTCACTATTTATAGTGATGCATCGAAAAAAGGTTTAGGTTGTGTTCTTCAGCAGAATAGGGAAGTGATTACCTATGCATCCAGGTAATTATGTCCTCATGAAAAGAACTATCCTACCCATGATTTGGAGTTGGCAGCAGTCATCTTCGCCCTGGAGTTGTGGAAATACTATTTGTACGGAGAGCGTGTGGAGATTTTTATAGACCACAAAAGCTTGAAGTATATTTTCACGCAGAAGGAGTTGAACATGAGGCAGCGTCAGAGGTTGAAACTGATAAAGGATTTTGATATATCTTTGCAATATCATCCTAGAAAAGCTAATGTAGTTGCCGATGCTTTGAGTAGGTATCTGGTAGCTATGTTCTTGACGCATGATCGATATTTGCTAGAGGACTTGGAGAGCTTGGGCATCGAGGTGATAGTTCCTGGTTGTGCTATGCAGATATGGGGATTACAGATACATTCAGATTTGATGGACAGGATCAAGGCAGCACAGTATGAGGATGTATCTCTGAGGAGCATCAGAGCTCAGGTGAGAGCAGGATTGGAGGATGATTTCACCATTGCTGAGGATGGGTCTTTGAGGCATGGAGTTAGATTGTGTGTACCTAGTGGGGAGCTGCGTTAGGAGATGTTGCAGGAAGCGCATCACTCTCAGTATTCCATGCATCCGGGTGCCAACAAGATATATCGGGATATGCAAGAGAGTGTGTGGTGGTATGGTATGAAGAGGAAAGTGACACAGTTTGTATCCAGATGCTTAGTGTGCCAGCAGATGAAAGCCGAGAGGCAGAGGCCAGGAGGTTTACTTCAACCATTATCCATCCAGAGTGGAAGTGGGAGCACATTACTATAGATTTTTTTGTCCGGACTTCCACGATCTCCAGGAGAGAAAGACGCAATTTGGGTCATCGTTGATAGGTTAACCAAGTCGGCCCACTTTTTGCCTTTCAAGGTGGGTTTGTCTACGGAGAAGCTGGCAGAGATATATGTGAGGCAGATCTTTAGGATACATGGAGTTCCCATCAGCATAGTCTCGGATCAAGATAGTCGTTTCACTTATCATTTTTGGAGGAGTTTGTAGGAGAGTTTGGGCACTCAACTCAAGTTCAATACTGCATATCATCCCCAGACAGATGGGCAGTCAGAGAGGACTATTCAGACTCTCGAGGATATGTTGCACACTTGTATACAAGATTTTGAGGGTTCTTGGGAGGAACATCTCCATTTGGTAGAGTTTGCTTACAACAACAGCTACCAGGCTAGTATAGAGATGTCACCTTTTGAAGCTCTGTACGGTCGGAGGTGTCGTACTCCCTTGTCATGGGACGATGTTGGAGAAAGAGTTTTGCTTGGGCCTGAGATGGTTGTAGATGCACCGGAGAAGGTTCAGTTGATCAGAGACAGACTTCGTGTGGTGCAGGACAGACAACGGCATTGGGCCGATAGCCACCGGAGACCTTTGGAGTTTGAGGTATAGTTTAGATTTTGTTTTGTGCTTGTTATTGGTTGATTGTTGTAGATTAAGTTCTTAAGGTGGTGTTTTGTTCTAGGTGGGTGGTTTGGTGTTTTTGAGAATTTCTCTGACACGAGGCACGATTCGCTTCGGTTGAGACGGGAAGCTTATTCCGTGATTCATCGGACCTTTCACTATTCTAGAGAGGGTCGGTGCAGTTGCTTATAGACTAGACTTGCCATCTACATTAGAGGGAGTGCACAACGTGTTTCACGTGTCACAGTTGAGATGGTACATGGCAGATCCTAGTCATTTATTGGATCACTCGGAGATAGAGGTGGGCCCTACTCTTAGCTATCCAGAACAGCCAGTTGAGATTCTGGATCAGAGAGAGAAGGTGCTGAGGAACCATACTATTCCTTTGGTACGCGTCGCATGGAGGCATCACTCTCCGGGAGAGTCTACCTGGGAGAGAGAGGATGAAATGCGAGAGCATTATCCATATTTGTTTGTGCCTTAAGGTATATTCTTTCCTAGTTATGTTATGTTCTTTCATAATTAGTTATGTTCTTTAGTTCTGTTCTTTTGTTATGTTCTGTTATTTTCTGGGGGTAGTTTTCATCTTTGAAATTTAGAGGACAAAATTATTTTAAGGAGGGTAGACTTGTCACTACCATATTTTCTAGGAAAGAGTATTTTAGTAATTTTATATTTAATTAAATATTGTGCATGATAAATAATTATTGTTGTATTATTTGATTATTGTTAGATGTTAGTTATTTATTTTTGGACTTGTGTTAGTGAATCTAATTAGTTAAGTTTAGACTCATGGACCAACATGTATTAATTGTTAGATTTGAGCCCACTTAGAAAGCCCATTGATTTGGAGGATGATTAAAATTAATTAAACCATTAGACTAGAAGCTTCCCTCCTTAATTATTTCTTCATGAGAGGCCCCAAGGGGTATATTGGACAATTCATAGTGACTTAAGGAGGAGAAAGGGAGCCGGCCTATATAGAGGGGGGGGGGAAATTATTTCTCTCTCCTCTTTTCATTTAGAAACTAGATCTAGAATTTCCTTCAACCAAATTCTTTCATTCTCACTTCATTTTCCTACCAAATTTTATCCCAATTCCTTCCCAAATCACTATTGGAGACTAGTGGAGCAAGGATCTAGAAGGAGGAAGCAAGGATCTATATAGAGGAGCAAGGATCTACAAGTTGGAAGCCAATTTTATCATATTTAGAGGTTGCATTGGGAATCCATCTCCCAATAGGTAAAATTTAGTTTTTTCCCTTAAATTAGGTTCTAAATCTGAGATTTAACCATGAGAAATCAACCCATATGCATAGGCTACCCATATAATTTGGTTTGTGTTCATATGAGGCCTATTAAGAAAGTTATGATACTTTTTGTTCAATTTTGGGAGAATTCCGAGATTGACAATTGTTGTGTGTGTCAATTAGTCCTATAGATCATTTTGGCATATGCTTGTGTGTTTGGGGCTAGTGTCGTGTCCATAATTGGGTACGTGTAGGTCGTATCCCAACAATTTGGTGATACGTGTTGATTTGGAGGTTTTCCCTCCGACACAGGACTTTGAGCATGTCATATTTTGACACGGACACGTATATTTGTATTTGACTCTTCGTATTGTTCATAAATAATATATATGATTTGTTCATGTCCTTCGGGGTATGTTGGGATGTGTGGTGGACTCGTTTCGCAAGCGTATCCTAAATCTAGTGGGATACGGAGTGATACGTTCCATGAGATGTGTAATTTAATGGTAGATCTATTTCTCTTGTGTTCTTATTCATGGTGAGGTATAATTATATATATATATATATATATATATATATATATATATATATATATATATATATTCTTATATATTGTTGTTACATACATTTATGTATTAAATATCATAGATCTATATTTCTATTATATATATATGTGTTGTATATTTATGTAGTTATTATTTTACATATGTAAGATATGCTAGTTATTGTATATACATATGTGGTTGTTGTGTGTATATGTGTATGGTGGTATATATATATATATATATATATATATATATATATATATATATATATATATATATATATATATATATATATATATATATATATATATATATATACATATTATTCTATAATTATAGATACGTATACATGTATGTGTAGTTATATATATATTAGTACATATGTATGGGTGTATATTCATATGTAGTAATTATATATATATATATATATATATATATATATATATATATATATATATATATATATATATATATATATATATATATATATATATATATATATATATATATATATTAGTAGTTATATAATGTTTGTATTAATTGTATAGTTGCATATATATATATATATATGTATATATATATTGTGTTAATATAGATGGGTTTTTAGCGACAATAACAAAGGCAACAGCAGTTGCGTAGCAACAGCACAGCAGCAGCAGCAATAGCATACAACAGCAGCGGCGACAACAGTTTAGCGACAGCAGCAGCGTCGCCAAAGCAGCAGCAGCAGCAGCAATAGCATACAACAGCAGCAGCGACAGCGGTTTAGCCACAGCAGCAGAAACGTCGCTAAACTACAGAGTATCAGCGGTATCAGAGACTTCAGCGATGGTCAGCAGCAGTTATTAGTGACAGTTTTCTTAATATTATATATATATATATATATATATATATATATATATATATATATATGGTATTTAATATATATGTAAATATGTTCCTAAATTGCTATTTGCATTATAGTATACTATATGTATAATAATTAGTGTAGCATATATATATTTACGGGTAATTAGTATAAACAAATATTTGGATATTACCTTGAGATACCAAGGTAAGTTCCAAGGTAATTGGGGATACCCAAGGTATTGGGTTTGGGTATCAAATTATGGTTTAGTGTTGTGATACCAAGTTGGTTCAAAACCAAGGTATTTATTTAATGTTTGTAATTAGGATTTTATATTATTAATAATTGTTTAATACTAATATGTAATATTTTACCTATTGATTTACGTATCTAGAGATACGGTATCCTAGTATTTTAAGATATGATTTTTGTGACCTAGACTTTAGTATTTGAACCCAATATTTTGTATTAGACTTATACAACCTAGAAATAGGTAGTTGACCATAGTTGACCATAGTTTGACTATAGTTTGACCATAGTTGACTTAGAGTTGACCTAGTTTGACTTTTGACTTTGAATTGACTTATTGACCTAGAAGTTGACTAGTTTAACTTTTTTTTTCGGAATATTGTATTTATGTTATATTCGATATCTAGGTCTTCGAGGCACCGTATGTAAACCCCCTCACCCAAAATAGATATTTTGTGTATATTTTATATTATTATATTTATTATAGATATTGAATTTCTTTAGAGTATTCTCTTAGTTAATTAGCAAATAAATTTTTTGATATATTTACTTATATAAATATTTATTTAGAATCATTATTAGGTTATTTTAGATTTTTGAAGATTTTTCTAGAATTTTTAGGTAATTAAAACATAGGGAATGTAAATTTCTAGGACTTCTATGATTTACTTTAAGACCATACTTGCATGTTATTCCTACCAAATATTTATTTTAGGTTAAAATATTTAATTATATTTTTTTTTATGATTTATTTAGAATTTTAAGAAATTTATTTAGATTTTTGAAATTAATTAGGATTTATTTGGTTATATATAGTCTTAATATTAGATAGATGTTAATTTAGTGTTAATAGATATTAATAAGATTATATATAAATTATTTGTATTATATTTAATTCTATTTAAGATTATAAATTTTTGAGATAAACTTAAACTCTATTTTTAAATTAATTCAAATCCTCAGCCTACTAGGAAAGCAACTTCATGCATATCATATCCTTATTTAAACTGATCATATTCATATTCAAATTAGCCAATCATAGCCGTATTCAATTAAGTAGTCCCCACCATTATAAATACCTCATCCTTCATATTTTTCTTCCCCAAATTCACCTCTTTTTCGTCCAAAAAGAGTCAAAATTCGTCATAAATTCAGCCTCATTTTCTAGTATGTTATGACGACTTAAAAAGACGATATCTCCTAGCTCTGGACTCCAAACGCGCTCCAGTTTTTTTGTTAGAACCATATCAAGGTTATTTTTCTGAATATATAAATTATTTTAATAATTTCAGAACCTATTTTTCCAGAAAATTCTAAAAGTGCCAGCAGTCCAAAATCAGACGCATTTTGGTATTTTCGAGATTTCGGGAGATCCCGCACTCGGAATTAAAAACCGTTTGAAGTTTCGGAAAGCTGACATGATGAACTTCCAGAAATATATTTTTACAGAATTTAAAATATAAGTTTATTCTACTATAAAATTTGTGCAACGTAGACGTAAATAGAAAACTACCGAAAACTGTTATTTGTGCGCCCTTGTGGCCATAACTCTTTACTGACTTGTGATTTTATGAAACCGTCTATTATAGTGTTCATGTAGCATTGAAATATATAGGATTCCATACACAAATCCAGGATTTGAGTCGGTTGACTTTTTGGTCAACGGATTGCCTCGATTTGTGTGCCACGGATCACAAATCCTTAAAGTTGACTTTCTTTGGACCAAAATTAGAGCTTAACAAAAAAATTAGATTATAATAAGATTAAAATACTATTTTAGATTATTTTATTCAGAATTAAAATAGATTAAAATGGAGGAACCTATTCACCCACTTTTGTAACCTAACTTATTTAATTTATGTGACGGGTAGATCGGACGACGCCTTGAGTTGGGACTTTATTCTTTTCCAGATCAGGCAAGATACCTTGACAAATTATTTACAGTATTTTGCATGCTTAGTATATTTTTGTATAGTTATTGCATTTCTGTATATTCCTTGCATGTGTAGTTCGTTCAGTCATTACTATATATATTAGATATGTTGACACACACTTGACACCTAGTATCATGAGAGGACAATCATTAGGCGTATGGGCTTTTAACCACTCTGGTAAACCATAGTATATAGCTCGCACTACGGGCGTGTGTCGTGCTGGTCGCTACCCCCGCGGTATGTCGATTTTTGGAGTCTCGCTGGTCGCTACCCCCGTGGTATGTCGATTTCTGATGTCCACTGACGAGTGTGTGAGTTGTGAGGTAGATCAAGTAGCCTACCTTGCCCATACGTCAAAAAGTTATCCTCATTTATATTCATATAGATTGTCTTGTACAGCATACTTACATATTTTCTACCTATTATGCATGTTTACTGTATTCAAATTGGCTTGTTGTTTTGTATCTTGTTACGTCCCTCTGAGGACCTGTTCCCCTTCCAGGTGTATCTGTTCTTGAGTATTTGCAGGAGCACAGATTTGGATGGTTATATATGTTTCAGGATGTCTTCTCTTCGAGCCTCGTGGTCGTTAGCTGGTATTCTTATATTGTATTTATTGTGTTGTGCTTTTCCATTCGAGTTGGTAGTGGATTTGTTTCCACCGAACTATCATCCTTAGATACTTCTTATTGAGATCTAGTTTCAGAGATACTGGTTATTTATTTATATTTGATTTTTTTTGTGGATGAGATCTAGATTATACCTTGTGACTTGTGATAGATTTATACCACTTGTGGATTTGATATTCATATTACAGCGTACGTATGGGTTATGGTTTCCATATATTGGGGTTGCCATATCCTTACGGCTGGCATGCTTACGTGTCCTAGTCCTACGTATTTTTGGGACAGGGGCGTGACACCGTATCAGACATCTGTGAGACTATTCTTTGGACTTTAGGCGAGTACATTCTCTGATAGTTTCTCATTTATGATATCCTCTATATTCATTGTATCTAGTGTAGATATCCATGTTCTTTTGACACTATGGTTACACAGATTGGTATATCCGGATCTCGTCATAAGATGTTATTCCTTGGTATATGGTGTATATGGTGCAAGTATTGTTTCATTGGTTATATTGTACATGTACAGACACTGATTCTCGGAAAGAGTCGCTATCTTCTTGGGGAATCTTGTGCCATAGCATACCGTGGTTGGATCTATTATGCCAGTCGAGGGTGGGGAGTACTTTAGTATAGATATATAATTATACCCCTATTGTATCAAGTAATGTTATTGAATAGTGTTAATCATACACCGCACGTATGATTAGCCTGGCCATATATATTGTATCATGTTCCCAACCCGATCACATGTTAAAGCTAGTACTCACACACTTAGTCATTAGTATTCTTGTTCATTGACATATTGTTCATTATTGTGTTCATTCCAGTATTTTCTTATTGTGTATCTCTCGTATCTATTATGCATATTGTATATTCATATCTATTTATTGTTACATAGTTTTTATTATTGATTAGAATTGCTGTTAGAGATATACTCTGCTCATTTTCTGACTGGATATATTTATTCCCAGATGATACTGAGGAGTGGTACCCTACACATTATGGACCCCAGGATGTTGTGGGTTTAGATTCAGAGACACTGGCTTAGGAGGGACTTATCCCGACTGAGACAGATGATCCGGGATTAGTACATTCTTAGCATTTCTTGTACTAAATTTATCTCCAGCTTTTGTTAGCATTCTTTCAGACTCATTAATGTATTATTTTAGACTCATAAGTTGTATGTGATTATTTCTATTCTTTTATCTGATTCGTGCTCATTTTCATCTTAGTTCTGTGATTGAGTATATTGTTATTGTTGGTGGTTCATTATATTGCTAGATAGTTGACCCAGATAGCGTTCTACCACGGATTCTGCGGCGTAGACTAGACGTTGTTTCCGACTTGCATCCTTACATCGGGTGCGGGTCGTGACAAGGAGTTTGGTTTTTTGAAATAAAAAATAGCAGCAGTTGCACCAACAATCCCTTCAAAAACCAAGTTTCGAAATATGGAGAGGATAAAGAATAGAGAATTTTTGGACAGTTATATACTATGCTTAGATGAGATTGACTACAGTCTTGAATCTCATTTAGTGACTAGTGTCTTTGTCTGAAGAAGTGCTTGATGGACTATGGGTTGAATCAGACTTCTTGGGCCTATTAAGAGTTTAAACCCTACATATCATGCTTTAGGTTTGGTGATAGGTTTCAACCCTACTTATCATGCTTCAACCTATTAAGAGTTTAAAAAGCTCATCCTAACCATATCACTCAGGAACACTGTCACCATAGGGATAGGGAATCATTGTACACATGTACAGCCACTTAGGTATTATTTTAATAAGATTTTAATCTCGGGTTAGTGTTCCATAAAAGTCACCAAAGTCCAGTTTATTTATACCTATTGAGCCGGCTTCTTGGGATCTCCAGTCAGACTCGGTTGGATTGTCACTGCTGGTGACTTACTTATGGGCTTAACCCCATCCCCCTTGATGATTCTAGGATCAAAGTCCTAGACAAACCCTTCTTCAAGTGGTCTGCAAGGTTCTTTTCTGACTTTATATAGTCAATAACCATATATTTGCCTAAAATGCTCTTTATTGACTTGAAGCGCAGTTGTAGGTACCTGTTCATCTTAGCATTTATAGAGTCATGCTTTAGTAGTTCTATAACATATTTATTATCATAGTTTATAGAAATTGCAGGAAAAGGAATATGAGAAACAAGTATATGCATAATAAGATTTCTAAGCCATTCGGCTTATGTACATGTAGTGTCTAAGGCTATCATTTTAGAGTCCATTGTACTCCTAGCTATGATAGTTTATTTACATGAACCCCAGAAGATTGCAAATCCTCCTAGAGTAAAAATATATCAAGTAGTGGATTTCATGTCATGTGAATCAGTTATCTAGTTTATATCTGAATAACCTTCTATGATATCGGGGTATCTAGTATAGTAAAGTTTATAATCTAGAGTAGCCTTTGTCAAGCTCCAATTCTATGGAATCGATAGTCGCCCCCGGGCATGATGACGTGCGTGCCTAAGTTGCATAACGCACAATGCCATGGCATTTGATACAACGAGCACATATTCAGAGTACGCAGATAATTGAACACAATATTGTAACAAGGAAAAGTTCTCTTTATTGATAAAGTACATCATTTACAAACTCTTGAATAAGTAGAAAAGGTTGTCGCACGGGCTTACAAAAGAGGACACAAAATGAGATAGTCGTCTGATACATTACATCCTTTTACTAAAACTTTAAAAGATAATAGACACATTCGAACGAAGGTATCGCCTTGCCACAGAGCTGCTTAAGCTATGTGCACGAGCTCCAAAATTAAATAATACTTCAAAAGATTATGAACAGGGCGTGCCGGCAGGTGGACTGCATTGGAAATCGCCTGAACTCCTCGCAGTATTGCCTTGGCGCGAAGAACCTGTTGCAACAAGAGTCAGTACATCGAAATACCCTGGTGAGGGAGAGCTAACCCAACTATTTCAATTAACATGTTATTTATATGAAGAATGCAAGTTATTATGTGGTCTTTCTATCTTGCTTTAGTTCAAGTTACAAGCATGCAATAGATATGAAAATTGATTGAAATAAGCATGGCACTGTTTGGTGACTTTACCTACCCGTCAGAACCACCTGCACAAAATTTACCATGTCCTTTCCTGCCACAAAAACATAGTTAGCTTGCAAAGTTTAAATATACTAGGGGGTCACTAGCACAATGCCATAGTGGACGAGATATAGTAATGGACGAGAACGGTGTACAACGCGAGAAACATGCCATCCCGTCCTGTACATGAGACTATCGTGAAGTTTCGTCTAGATCAAATCGGTGTCAGTGCCCAAGTGACCATCTGCAGGAACCATAAAACTTTGTGCACAAGTTGTCCGTGACCAAGCGACGTCTAATACTAATTTATCAAATGAAGCAGATCAAAGCAACAAAGCATGAGACAAGTAACATGTCATGATCTTGATTTGCATAGTCTTCATGTTCAGTTTATCGCATAGTAAAGTGTGTTCTATACATAGAACAATAATAGAAAAATATGTTCTAACTAGAATTAAAATACGATAAAAGAATATTCAAAGCGAACTAGCATGCAACAGTTTAACCGTTCACAAATCTAGTTGACAAGCATAAAGCAATCCAAGACTATTCTATTTTATCTTGATATCTTTTAGTTATTTTGGTATCGTTGATCGGAATAATATCAAGAGATCAATTTTATTAGGTGTGAAGACTTGGGAGAAGAGCTAGCTAATCGGGATGGTAGCCACTCACAAGTTGGAGGAGATAGGGAAGGAAAGAGGTTCTTCAAGACTCTGCTCGCGTGACGCCTACACGATCACCTATATTATCACAAACAGACGATCAATACCTCTTCTTCTCATTCTCAAAGATCAAAATAAAAGTGAAGTTCAACAAACAAAATAATAAAAATTATCGAAATTGTTCAAGAAAATGCAAGCTCAAAAACTAACTCGAAAGCATGAAAGCAATAATACGACAACAAAAATAAGGCAAGAAAACTTACAACAGAGAGGTCCCTCTTGACTCTGCCGCTAAGTCCGTCCTTGGGACAAAGTCCACTGAATATGGGTATCAATTTCGAAGAAGCCAATCTATAACAAAAAAAGGATCTTGTTTCTATCTATCCCAACCGAACGATACTGAAAGTATTTCATAGTCGCGCTCCCCGAAAAGGGGGAACGTGACACTACATCTTAACCAACTAATATGAAGTTTCATCCTCAAAACTTAGGAATCGAACCTTCTACTAAGAAAAAATAAAGAAAACTTTTTCTTCATATCATACTTAAGTTCCCATGTCAACTTCTTGACCGAATAATTTCTCTACAGCACGCGAACGAGAGTAACCGAACGACTTCGAAGCAGCTTCTCCTTTCGATCCAAGATTCATACAGGTTGTTAGATATATAACAAGTCTGCCTTCAAGTCCTGTTGACCAAAATCCACCACATGACTCGGATCGTACATGTAATTTCTAAGTTATGAAATATGGAAGATATCATGCACCGCTGATAATGACGGTGGCAGGATAATCTGGTATGCGACTGGGGTGACTCGCTTGAGTATCTTGAACGGGCCGACGAATCTCGAACTTAGCTTCCCTTTTGCTCCATATATAGTGACTCCTCGCATGAGCGAGACTTTAAGAAATACATGATCGCCTTCTAAGAACTCAAGAGGTCGACAGAGGGCGTTCGCGTAACTATTTTGATGGCTTTGTGCTACCTTAAGCATCTCGTCAATCAAACGGATCTTCTAGACGGTTTGCTCTACGAATTCCGAGCAAAGAATTTTTTGTTCTCCCAATTCAACCCAACAGATAGGGGATCTACACTTTCGTCTATACAATGCCTCATACGACGCCATATGAATGCTGGATTTATAGCTATTATTGTATGCAAATTCGGCTAACAGTAGATGCAAGTCCCAACTTGACTTTGAGTCCAAGGCTCAGAGCCATAACATGTCTTCAAGGATCTGATTCACCAGTTTGGTCTGGACGTCGATCTGAGAATGATAGGCTGATTTGAACTTTAATTTTGTCCCCATTGTTTACTGAAGGCTCTCCCAGGAGCGTGATAAGAATCATCCATCTCGATCGGTGACAATGGAAATTGGCACACCGTGGAGATAAATCTGCGCCAGACGGTCAACACTTCAAGAAACTTTAATAGAAAGAAACTTAGCTAACTTGGTGAGTCAATCGACGATGACCCAAACGACATTACTTTTCTATTGCGTCTTCGATAAACCAACAATAAAATCCATAGTTATGTATTCCAATTTCAACTCCGGTATATCAAGGTTATGCATCTTCCCGTTCGACTTCTAATGTTCGGCCTTTACGCACTGACAGGCCATGCATTGCGACACAAACTACGTTATGTACCGCTTCATGCCGTGCCACCAAAATATCGTGCGGAGGTTTTGATACATCTTTGTGCTGCCAGGGTGTGAAGTGTAACTCGC
This sequence comes from Iris macrosiphon, assembly GCA_036927795.1. Lineage (NCBI taxonomy): Eukaryota > Viridiplantae > Streptophyta > Magnoliopsida > Asparagales > Iridaceae > Iris > Iris macrosiphon. Next base: position 277,921,343 of record JAYESA010000004.1, on the reverse strand, counting down.
ATAGTGGGCTTCAGTAAGTATATCTTTTCTGAGGTTTGCATCATTGGGAACACATAATCTTCCATTCACCTATATCATTCCATCCTCACTAACCGTAAAGTTGGTCGCATTCTCTGCTGAGATAAGCACATGTATCTTCTTCAAGAATAGGTCATCCTTTTGAGCAGACTTGACTTTCTCTAATAGGTCCGGTTTGAGGCAGAACTGAGCTGACTATGCCCCTTTGTATCTAATTCGGAGTGTAATGCCTAAACTCTTCGGATACCTCGCCATAATTGGTAGTAGGAGCTTGCAAACTTAGTGAGACGATTGAACTCGGTGGAGTACTGCTTCATTGTCATGTTGCCTTGTCAAAGTTGCACAAACTTGTTCTAATCTTGTCGACGAATGGGAGGGGTAGGAACTCCTCTTCAAATGCGCTATGGAAGGTAGCCCACACGATCGTTTCGTCTTCTTTGTCCGCGGGAAAAGATCTTCAATGCACGTCACACTAATCGTGTGCGTTCAAAAGGAGATATAGTTAGGAACACGCAACTCGCTTCTCTACAGGTACCTCAAGAAGTTTAAAGTGATCTTCAAGCTCTGCTAGCCAATTTAGAGCCACGACTGGATCTTCAGTCCCATGGAAAGACGTATTGCAGACCTTCTTAAAGTTGATAAACTCAAAATTAGTCACTTCCTACTTCTTTGGGGTTTGAGGCATCTTGACTTTAGTTGTTAAGGGCTCCACCTACGTCGCTGTTGTCGTCGCGGAATGGTTGGAGGCTAAGGTCTGAATGATCTGCAAGGCATCTATCTACTTCTATTGGACTACAAATAGGGCTTTAAGATTGCTTTCAAACTTGCTATAACGTTCTTCCGCCTGTATCTTGTCTCACTCATAACGATTCTCATGTTAATATCACAAAAATAAGGGTTTTTGATGAAGAGTGTAAAGTTTTTTATTTATTACGAATTGAGAAATAGTAAAAGAGAATCCCTATTACAAGAGAATCTAAGTAGAAAAAAAGAAGATATGGGCAAGTGTGACTATGGAGATCGAGCACTATAGAGGATCCTTTACTCCATTGACGATCCAGGACCAAGGAGGTTGAAGAGGATTCGACGCTCCTTCTCCTTCCTGTGGTAGTGGCACTGGTTCTTCTTTATGTGGAGATATGGTGCCTCTTTTTCGTCTGTGGTCTATTTTTTTCTTGGAAAAACACCCATTATTTATAGCCTTTAGGAATGTATTATGTAGGCGTATGTACGCGGGCTGCAATGGGCGGATGGCACGACATTCATATACTATGTTAAGGCTGTCATGTGGCAAGTCAAGATTTGGGATTAAGGATGTCCATAATACTCGTGACACGTGTCATGTCCTAATTTTAATGGTTGTGATTGCTGTCACTACCACATTTCCAGATGAGGGCATTTGTGTAAATTTACTATTTTAAATAATTATGAATTTAATTAATCTGTTGAGTTTGATAAACTATTTTTATATTGTTAGTGATATTTGGTTTTAGGTAAAACCCTAGAGTGCATTAGGACAAACCCTAATGACTAAACCCTAATTTGAAAACCCAGTTCTAGAGAAACCCTAGAATTTAAATTTTAGGTTTGGACCTCAAACCTTAGACTAACTAAACCTGAGTTAATTAGGTTCTACATGACCTAACCTGGGGGGAGGGGTTAACCTAAAACTATGTATTAGAAACCCTAACTGGTTTTAATATAAAAGGGAGTCTCTCTCAAAGCCATTCTTCATGTAGAAAGAAAAAACCCTAGCCTCTATCAAGGAAACCATCTTTCCCCCACCACAAATTCGGAATTAAAATCCTAGGATTCCATCTTCCTCCTCCTAAGCAAGGGAAGCAAGGAACTTGGGTCAAGGAACCTTGGGGAAGAAGAACTTCCATTGGAGAAACCATCTCTATAGGTAAAACTCTATTTTTATTCTATTATATTTTGTTCTTTATTATTGTTGGCCATTAGGAGCCCACCAAATTGGTTTGGATTTCGATTTTAGGGTTCTACCTGGAGATTTAGGAGAAACTAGGGTTTTGGTGTTCCAACGAGGGTTTTCTCCAAATTCGTGGACCCTAGATCATAAGGGTTTGCATGTAGGCTGATTATATCACATACGTATAGATTTAATCTCGATTTTAGGGTTCTGATTTGGGGTATTCAAGAGCTTAGTGTAGAATCTGATTTTTTCAGCCCTAGGTGTTCGATGAAATGCCTCACACGGGTTTACCTATCTATGTATCCTAATTTTGCATTGTTTGATATATAAAACTATATACATGTTGTAATTACTGGAGTTGTCAGTTATGTGTTGGATTTTTCCCTGTACAGTTGATGATTTGAGATGTGCATGCAGTCGGGTGTATTGGGGCTGATCTGTGCAGTGTAGTGGGGAAAAAAACTGTGCAGTCGTGTTAAGTTTCAGTGTAGGATCTGTGTTGTGTGTCTCGGTGTCTGAGAACTGTGTGTGTGAGTTCCTGATTTCAGGGTGTCTGAAAAATTCCTTAGGTATCAGTGAGTGCAACCTGGGTGTCTATGTGCAGAACAGTGTATGTAGGTGTGTAGATGTATAGGTCTGTGTATCAGTGAGTATCTGCCTGTGTGTTAGTTTCTGTGTGTGTGTTAACTGTGAGTGTATCTAGTGATCCTAGGTGACAGTGTGCCTGTATGTGGTGTGTGTGAGTAAACAGTCAGGTATCAGTTAAGGAAATTTGGGGATTTAATTGATGTCATATGTTATATACATATATATATATGAGGGAGTTATGATGTGTTGGGTTATCAGTGTATAGCCCTATGTGAATTCCTGTGTGTGTAAATTAGGGTATGAGTGTATCAGTGTTAGATACCTGTGTAATCCTGAGTCCTAGTATCAGTGTAGTTATGTACTGTAGCATCAAGGTATCATTAGTCATATTAGAATCAGTTGGTTGGTATATATGTGTCTGGTACACAGGAAATCAAAGATGGGTGAACTGTGTGTTTTAGATACTGATTTGTGATAGTAAGGGTAAAAGGAAACTCTGTGCAGTTGAAGAGAGTATGTGAGTGAATACATGTGACTGTGTAGTGTAAATTCTGTGTGAGGGAACTTGTGTCTGTGTGTATCAGTGAGCATTGATACTAGTTGAGGCCTGACAGTATATATATTAACCCATGTGTTAGTGTTCCTATGTGAATTCCTATATGTGTTGTGAGAATTTCTGTGAGAGAGTAGAGAGAGAGAGAGAGAGAGCAGTGAACCCAGAATACCTGTGTCTACCTATATGTGCAGAATAGTTGTACCAGCAATTTTTCAGCTGATGTGCTGTGTAGTCAGAGGTTAGGAAAAACTGTGCAGTGTGGGTTTCAATGTACTGTGTAATCAGTAACTTAGAGGAAATACCTGTGTTGTTTCAATAGGAAAATAGAACTGTGTGTGTAGGTGAGATATCAGTGTGAGTCCCTGATTTCACTTAGAATGTGTGAATTCTGTGTCTGGGTAACCTTGTACCTATGTGAGATACATGAGTGAGTGCCTGTGTACCCAGATCAGGGAATACACATGTGTGCTATGTGTGTGTGCAGTGAGATACCTAGTGTCTAGTGTACCAGTGTCAGTATAGTAAGAGAAAAAGTACCAGTAAGTGGGTAGTCCTAGTGTAGTGTATCAGTATGAATACATGGGTGTGTGTGTATTGGTAAACAGTAAGTGATGGTTTAGTATCTCACTATCAGTGTTTCTGTGGGTGAGTAATGAGTGGTGGGCAGTAAATTTCAGTAAGGGAGTTTAATTAAGGGTTGCAGTTGGAATACTAGTAGGTGAGGGTTAGATAGATTTAGTAATACCTTAGAACCTAAATGGGAGTTGCATCTATACTGAAATGCCTAGTAGGTAATTATTGCTTAGTATTAATATGAAGCCTAGAGTAACTAGTTAACCTAATATTGACCACTAGGTTTAATATGACTAGTATCATCTTGGAGGAAACCTACCACATAAGAAATTATGAACCCTAAACCTTAGTATGACCTAGAAACCTCGTATTTAATTAGTTAAACATGTTACTCTTTTAATTCAATATCTGACATTAATATTCCATAAATAGGTCATTGTGATCCACCTTTGGACATCGATCCTCACACCTTGCTCAGGACCACAGGCGAGTACATTCTCTAACAGTTTTCATTGTTGATTATTTCTATAATGCAGTTGTATTACATACTTGATTCCGACACTATGGATACACGGGTTAGCACCCTAGATCCCCATCATGAGGAGTCATGATTGGAATCCATCGTGCTAGCTGGAGGATGGGGAACTATTAGTAGATTATGTGATCATATCCAACCCTCTACATGCATCATAGTTCACCCCACTTCTCACGTCGGGTGCGGCCTGACCTTTTACATGCATCATAGCTGTTATATATGATTAGCCTGACCACTACATGCATCATAGCTAACCATATGGTTAGCCTGACCTACAAGAATCATAGCTAATCATATATAACCAGCCTGATCAAGTCCCAAGCCGATCACATAATAAACTGATAATTCAAACACTTAGCTAGATGTCTATTTATTCAGTTTCACTTGTTCTACCATTCACTGTCTATTGTTCATTGCTAGATGCTCTATTGCCTATTTCCATTTTCTCCAGTACTTTATATTTCCAGCATTTATTTCCATCTTGTATTTCTTACACTGTATATAGTCTTTGTCAATTTAATGAAACTGCTGTTAGTGCTTGTGCTTCGCTCCAATCCTGACTAGATAACATTTTTTCAGAGGACCTGGAGGATCTTTGCCCCACTCATTACGGCCCAGGATTAGAGGGAGATTTTACTCCAGAAACCCCAGAGGAGTTGCCCATCCTAGAGGAGACCTTACCTGCCAATACTTAGATTATTTTTTTGTATTTATTGTTCTAGACTGAGACTGAGTTGTATTTATTATTCTGTGATTTTGTGAGGTCATCTAGACCCAAGATTTGAGTTGGACTTATTATGGTTGGTTTATATTAGAACTCTTTTCTATTCTCATCGTGCCATTATTTTCTATTAGCTTGTGATTGAGTATATCATAGAACTGTGGATTATTTATCATTGTCCTCCGTGCGGAGTTGAGACTATTGACAGAATATATTATATGTTGAGACCTAGACAGCGTTCTACCGCCGATGCTGCGGCGTAGGCTGGACGTACCCACGACTCATGCCCAAATTTCAGGTGCGGGTCGTGACACGTTTTAGTGGTGGCCCATGAAGGTCTAGTCCTAGATTCGCATTAGAGCAATATCGTAGTGGTGCTCGCTTAGAGTATTACTACGAGCCTATTTTAGGAAATAGGAATTTGGCCGAGGAGATGCTCAATCACAATTAGGAGTTTCTGATTCTTATAATACTACTCTTAATAATTTTTCCTTTAGAAATTTACTGTCCTCCTTTGATGATATCGTGTCTATTGCCTTAATTAAATCTTTCGATCTGTCTTCAGGATGCCGTCGAGGAGGTCCCAGAGACTCGGAGCAGCAGATTCAGAGAGGTCTGCCACCTCTCGCCTTGCCGGACAGACATCCGCAGCACCTCCTACATCTCCAGTACATGTGGGAGTGTCCGCAGCATTCGGGGGTCCTCCACCACCTGCTCAGAGGGTCCCCATAGCTACGACGGCACCTCCACCACCACCTTCACCACCACCACCAGTTCAGTATCCAGGAGGTGTTCCCGTCGATGGAGCACAGATGTTCGCTTTGATTCAGGGCATGGTCGATGCCCAGAGGACGTCGGCAGAGGCCCAGAGGGTGCAGGCTGAGGCACATCAGGCCCAGACAGAGATGATGAGGGTGAACATGGAGAATGCTCATCAAGTGGCCCTCCAGGCTGTGGAGAGAGTTACTCAGCAGCAGCAGCGTCCTGATCAGCACCACCAGAGGCCGGGCACGATTGTGGATTTCAAGAGAATGATGCCTCGGGAATTCAAGGGGACAGAAGGGATACTCTACGCCGATGATTGGCTAGAGGACATCGAGAGGAACTTGCGCTTGGCACAGCTTCCGGAGGCTCTTCAGATCGAGGCCGCCGGCAGCCAGATGTTCGACATCGCCTTGACGTGGTTTCGCACGGAGCCGAGACTCCTTGAAAGGGGACTCACTTGGGAAGCTTTCAAGGAGCTCTTCAAGGAGAAGTTCTTCCCTGATGTTGCCCTGGGAGCTTTGGAGAGTCAGTTCCATGACTTAGCCCAGGGGAGCTCGTCCGTCGACGAGTATGCCGCAAAGTTTTCCCGCCTGAGCCGCTTCGCGCCATCTATGATTAGAGATCCGGGGGACAGGGCCCGGATATTCAGAAAGGGGCTGGCAAGGGAGATCAAGTCTCGCACGTCGGGACGTCGCACAGCTACCTACGAGGGCATATTGATGGATGCCCAGATAGCCGAGGATGACTTGGGCCTCAGGCCCAAGAGGGGACGCGATGGTTCCGGAGGAGCAAACAGTAGTGCGGGACCGGGCAAGCGTCCACACTTTCAGCAGCAACAGCAGAGACCCTTTCAGCAGCAGCATCAGGCACCAGCCCGAGGGCAGGTCCAGCAGCAGCAACAGAGACAGACACAGCCCGCCATCCAGTGTGCATACTGCGGGAAGATAGGACATACTAGAGATATCTGCAGGAAGAGATTGGGCTCATGTCTGTCCTGCGGATCGACGATACACCAGCTGAGGGATTGCCCTACCATTCGTCCAGGTCAGGGTGAAGAAGCCGCCCAGAGAGGACCAGACAGGGTACCTACCGTACCAGGAGGCCAACAACAGAGGGCACCACTTCCACCGCAACATCAGAAGTTTACCCAGCACCAGCAGCAGAGAGGTGTACCCCAGGGGCGAGCGTACGCTATGGCAGTCGAGGAGATCGAGCCAGCAGGAGACTTGATCACAGGTTCGGTTCTTCTCGATTGTATTCCCGTATTTACCTTATTCGACTCTGGCGCTTCCCATAGTTTTGTGTCTGTATCTTATGCACTTCGACATCATTTAGACACAGAACCATTAGCTAGGACTTGCAAGATCATGACTGGTGGAGGTATTATCCTAGTCCGTGATCACTGCAAGGACAGGAGGGTGTCAGTAGGAGGCCGAGAGTTGAGCGTGAGCTTACTCGTCATGCCACTTTCGGGGTATGATATTGTACTCGGAATGGACTGGTTGAGTAGGCATCATGCTACTATAGATTGTTATAGAGGCAGAGTTTTGTTTAGACCACCAGGAGAGCCGGAGTTTGAGGTCGTCAGAGGAGCAGCGGAACAGAGGAGGAGCACATTTTGCGGAGCCAGGGCGGAAGAAGAGGAGTTGCCACATCCTCTGATAGCGGAGTTCCTGGATGTATTTCCAGAGGAGTTGCCAGGCTTGCCGCCAGACAGAGATGTTGAATTCTCTATAGACTTGGTTCCAGGAGCGGAGCCCATTTCACAATATGTCTATAGAGTTAACAACAGCGAGCTGGCAGAACTGAAGAAGCAAGTTGAGGAGCTGCAGGACAAAGGCTTCATCAAATCCAGTTCATCACCATAGGGAGCTCCGGTATTGTTCGTACCGAAGAAGGACGGCACGGTGCGCATGTGCATTGATTATAGAGCTTTGAACAATATCACTATCAAGAATAAGTACCCGCTGCCGAGGATAGATGATCTTTTCGATCAGTTGAGCAGGGCGAGGGTGTTTTCAAAGATAGATTTGAGGTCAGGCTATCACCAGGTGAAGGTGAAGAGAGAGGACACGCCGAAGACAGCTTTTTGGACCAGATACGGCCAGTTTGAATTCATGGTGATGCCATTTGGTTTAACCAATGCACCGGCAGTATTCATGAACTTGATGAACAAGGTGTTCCACCAGTACCTTGACAAGTTCGTAGTGGTGTTCATCGACGATATTCTTGTGTATTCCAAGACTCTGGAGGAGCACGAAGAGCACCTGAGGTTGGTCTTAGAGACTCTCAGGAGGGAGAAGCTGTACGGGAAACTCTCTAAGTGTGAATTCTTCCTTGACAAGGTTAAATTTCTTGGGCATGTGGTATCGGGTGACAGAATCTCGGTTAACCTACAGAAGATCGAGGCAGTGAAGTCGTGGGCTACCCCCAGTTCGGTAGCTGAGATCAGGAGTTTTCTCTGGCTAGCAGGATATTACAGGAGGTTTGTACAAGACTTCTCCAGGATTGCAGCGCCAATGACCAGATTGACTAGGAAGGATGTGGATTTTGTCTGGACGGAGGAGTGCCAGGCTGCATTTGATGAGCTGAAGAAGAGGTTGACAACAGCTCCAGTTTTGACGTTGCCAGCAGGGACAGGTGGTTTCACCATCTACAGTGATGCTTCAGGTAAGGGTCTGGGATGTGTTCTTCAGCAGCACGAAAAGGTAATTGCCTATGCTTCCAGGCAGTTATGCCCTCATGAAGAGAACTACTCCACCCACGATTTGGAGTTGACAGCAGTTATCTTCACTCTAAAGCTGTGGAAATATTACCTGTACGGAGAGCGTGTGGAGATCTTCACAGACCACAAGAGCTTGAAGTACGTGTTCACACAGAAGGAACTAAACATGAGGCAGAGGAGGTGGTTAGAGTTGATGAAGGACTTTGACATCTCATTGCAGTACCACCCAGGGAAGGCCAACGTAGTCGTCGATGCCTTGAGCTGGTATCCGATGGCTATGTACTTGACGACAGATAGACATTTGTTGGCTGATTTGGAGAGCTTGGAGATTGAGGTGTTAGTTCTCGATACTGAGATTCAGATGTGGGGATTGCAGATACAGTCCGAGCTGATGGACAGGATCAGAGCTGCGCAGTATGATGATGAGGCTCTGAGGAGTATCAGAGCACAGGTTCAGACAGGATTGTCGGACGACTTTACTATCGCAGATGATGGTTCCTTACGGTACGGCACGAGGATGTGTGTGCCGAGCGGGGAGCTGCGCGAGGAGATTTTGCAGGAGGCACACCGCTCTCAGTACTCGATGCATCCCGGTGCCAACAAGATGTATCGAGACTTGAGGGAACACGTATGGTGGTATAGAATAAAGCGCGAGGTAGCACGCTTCGTATCCCGGTGTCTAGTGTGCTAGCAGGTAAAGGCAGACCGGCAGAGGCCAGGTGGTTTGCTTCAACCTTTACCGATCCCAGAGTGGAAATGGGAGCATGTGACCATGGATTTCATTTCAGGGCTTCCACGTTCTCCAGGAGGGAAGGACGCGATTTGGGTCATCGTGGACAGGTTGACCAAATCAGCCCATTTCTTACCCTTCAAGGTGGGCACGTCGACAGAGAGGCTAGCAGAGATGTACGTACGACAGATCGTTAGACTTCATGGAGTTCCTATAAGCATCATCTCGGATCGGGATAGCCGTTTTATTTTCCACTTCTGGAGGAGTCTGCAGGCTAGCTTGGGTACTCAGCTCAAGTTCAGTACCGCATACCACCCCCAAACAGACGGGCAGTCTGAAAGGACTATTCAGACTCTCGAGGATATGCTACGCACTTGCGTTCTAGATCTCGGAGGTTCTTGGGAGGATCATCTGCACCTGGTAGAGTTCGCTTACAACAACAGCTATCAGGCCAGCATCAAAATGTTACCCTTTGAGGCTCTTTATGGAAGAAGGTGTCGTACACCGTTATCTTGGGACAACATTGGAAAGAGAGCCTTGCTAGGACCAGAAATGGTCGTGGATGCAGCAGAAAAGGTGAAACTCATCAGAGACAGACTGCGAGTGGCGCAGGACAGACAGCGGCATTGGGCCGACAGCCACTGTAGACCCCTTGAGTTTCAGGTATAGATTGTTATTTTCTGGTTTGTGTTGTTTGTTTACACTGCGTATTGAGACTGTTTTGTTTTAGGTTGGCGATCTAGTATTCCTACGGATTTCTCTGACACGTGGCATGATTCGTTTTGGTCAAGGCGGGAAGCTTAGCCCACGCTACATCGGACCTTTTGGCATTCTTGCGAAGGTAGGTGCAGTGGCGTATAGACTGGACTTGCCGCCTGCATTAGAGGGAGTGCATGATGTGTTCCACGTGTCGCAGCTGAGACGGTACGTGGCAGACCCTAGTCACATACTTGACCACTCAGAGATTGAGGTTGGTCCGACGCTCAGCTACCCCGAGTAGCCCGTAGAGATCTTGGACCGCAGAGAGAAGGTGTTGCGGAACCAAACTATTCCTTTGGTTCGTGTTGCATGGAGACATCACTCTCCAGGGGAATCGACCTGGGAGAGAGAGGACGAAACGCGCGAGCAATACCCGTACCTCTTCTAGACTTGAGGTATATCCCTTTCTGATTTATTCTTGTTCGGTTCAGTCCAAATTTCGAGGACGAAATTTCTTTTAGGAGGGTAGACTTGTCACTACCACATTTCCAGATGAGGGCATTTGTGTAAATTCACTATTTTGAATAATTATGAATTTAATTAATCTGTTGAGTTTGATAAACTATTTTTATATTGTTAGTGATATTTGGTTTTAGGTAAAACCCTAGAGTGCATTAGGACAAACCCTAATGACTAAACCCTAATTTGAAAACCCAGTTCTAGAGAAACCCTAGAATTCAAATTTTAGGTTTGGACCTCAAACCTTAGACTGACTAAACCTGAGTTAATTAGGTTCTACATGACTTAACCTGGGAGGGTTTAACCTAAAACTATGCATTAGAAACCCTAACTGGTTTTAATATAAAAGGGAGTCTCTCTCAAAGCCATTCTTCATGTAGAAAGAAGAAACCCTAGCCTCCATCAAGGAAACCATCTTTCCCCCACCACAAATTCGGAATTAAAACCTTAGGATTCCATCTTCCTCCTCCAAAGCAAGGGAAGTAAGGAACTTGGGTCAAGGAACCTTGGGGAAGAAGAACTTCCATTGGAGAAACCATCTCTATAGGTAAAACTCTATTTTTATTCCATTATATTTTGTTCTTTATTATTGTTGGCCATTAGGAGCCCACCAAATTGGTTTGGATTTCGATTTTAGGGTTCTACCTGGAGATTTAGGAGAAACTAGGGTTTTGGTGTTCCAACAAGGGTTTTCCCCAAATTCGTGGACCCTAGATCATAAGGGTTTGCATGTAGGCTGATCATATCACATACGTATAGATTTAATCTCGATTTTAGGGTTCTGATTTGGGGTATTCAAGAACTTAGTGTAGAATCTGATTTTTTCAGCCCTAGGTGTTCGATGAAATGCCTCACAGGGGTTTACCTATCTCTGTATCCTAATTTTGCATTGTTTGATATATAAAACTATATACATGTTGTAATTACTGGAGTTGTCAGTTATGTGTTAGATTTTTCCCTGTACAGTTGATGATTTGAGATGTGCATGCAGTCGGGTGTATTGGGGCTGATTTGTGCAGTGTAGTGGGAAAAAAAAACTGCGCAGTCGTGTTGAGTTTCAGTGTAGGATCTGTGTTGAGTGTCTCAGTGTCTGAGAACTGTGTGTGTGAGTTCCTGATTTCAGGGTGTCTGAGAAATTCCTTAGGTATCAGTGAGTGCAACCTGGGTGTCTATGTGCAGAACAGTGTGTGTAGGTGTGTAGATGTATAGGTCTGTGTATCAGTGAGTATCTGCCTGTGTGTTAGTTTCTGTGTGTGTGTTAACTGTGAGTGTATCTAGTGATCCTAGGTGACAGTGTGCCTGTATGTGGTGTGTGTGAGTAAACAGTCAGGTATCAGTTAAGAAAATTTGGGGATTTAATTGATGTCATATGTTATATACATATATATATATATATGAGGGAGTTATGATGTGTTGGGTTATCAGTGTATAGCCCTATGTGAATTCCTGTGTGTGTAAATTAGGATGTGAGTGTATCAGTGTTAGATACCTGTGTAATCCTGAGTCCTAGTATCAGTGTAGTTATGTACTGTAGCATCAAGGTATCATTAGTCATATTAGAATCAGTTTGTTGGTATATATGTGTCTAGTACACAGGAAATCAAAGATGGGTGAACTGTGTGTTTTAGATACTGATTTGTGATAGTAAGGGTAAAAGGAAACTCTGTGCAGTTGAAGAGAGTATGTGAGTGAATACATGTGACTGTGTAGTGTAAATTCTGTGTGAGGGAACTTGTGTCTGTGTGTATCAGTGAGCATTGATACTAGTTGAGGCCTGACAGTATATATATTAACCCATGTGTTAGTGTTCCTATGTGAATTCCTATATGTGTTGTGAGAATTTCTGTGAGAGAGTAGAGAGAGAGAGAGAGCAGTGAACCCAGAATACCTGTGTCTACCTATATATGCAAAATAGTTGTACCAGCAATTTTTCAGCTGATGTGCTGTGTAGTCAAAGGTTAGGAAAAACTGTGCAGTGTGGGTTTCAATGTACTGTGTAATCAGTAACTTAGAGGAAATACCTGTGTTGTTTCAATAGGAAAACAGAACTGTGTGTGTAGGTGAGATATCAGTGTGAGTCCCTGATTTCACTTAGAATGTGTGAATTCTGTGTCTGGGTAACCTTGTACCTAAGTGAGATACATGAGTGAGTGCATGTGTACCCAGATCAGGGAATGCACATGTGTGCTGTGTGTGTGTGCAGTGAGATACCTAGTGTCTAGTGTACCAGTGTCAGTATAGTAAGAGAGAAAGTACCAGTAAGTGGGTAGTCCTAGTGTAGTGTATCAGTATGTATACATGGGTGTGTGTGTATTGGTAAACAGTAAGTGATGGTTTAGTATCTCACTATCAGTGTTTCTGTGGGTGAGTAATGAGTGGTGGGCAGTAAATTTCAGTAAGGGAGTTTAATTAAGGGTTGCAGTTGGAATACTAGTAGGTGAGGGTTAGATAGATTTAGTAATACCTTAGAACCTAAATGGGAGTTGCATCTATACTGAAATGCCTAGTAGGTAATTATTGCTTAGTATTAATATGAAGCCTAGAGTAACTAGTTAACCTAATATTGACCACTAGGTTTAATATGACTAGTATCATCTTGGAGGAAACCTACCACATAAGAAATTATGAACCCTAAACCTTAGTATGACCTAGAAACCTCGTATTTAATTAGTTAAATATGTTACCCTTTTAATTCAATATCTGACATTAATATTCCATAAATAGGTCATTGTGATCCCCCTTTGGACATCGATCCTCACACCTTGCTCAGGACTACAGGCGAGTATATTCTCTGACAGTTTTTATTGTTGATTATTTCTATAATGCAGTTGTATTACATACTTGATTCCGACACTATGGATACACGGGTTAGCACCCTAGATCCCCATCATGAGGAGTCGTGATTGGAATCCATCGTGCTAGCTGGGGGATGGGGAACTATTAGTAGATTATGTGATCATATCCAACCCTCTACATGCATCATAGCTCACCCCACTTCTCACGTCGGGTGCGGCCTGACCTTTTACATGCATCATAGCTGTTATATATGATTAGCCTGACCACTACATGCATCATAGCTAACCATATGGTTAGCCTGACCTACAAGAATCATAGCTAATCATATATAACCAGCCTGATCAAGTCCCAAGCCGATCACATAATAAACTGATAATTCAAACACTTAGCTAGATGTCTATTTATTCAGATTCACTTGTTCTAGCATTCACTGTCTATTGTTCATTGCTAGATGCTCTATTGCCTATTTCCATTTTCTCCAGTACTTTACATTTCCAGCATTTATTTTCATCTTGTATTTCTTACACTATTTATAGTCTTTGTCAATTTAATAAAACTGCTGTTAGTGCTTGTGCTTCGCTCCAATCCTGACTGGATAACATTTTTTCAGAGGACCTGGAGGATCTTTGCCCCACTCATTATGGCCCAGGATTAGAGGGAGATTTCACTCCAGAAACCCCAGAGGAGTTGCCCATCCTAGAGGAGACCTTACCTGCCAATACTTAGATTATTTTTCTACATTTATTGTTCTAGACTGAGACTGAGTTGTATTTATTATTCTGTGATTTTGTGAGGTCATCTAGACCCAAGATTTGAGTTGGACTTATTGTGGTTGGTTTATATTAGAACTCTTTTCTATTCTCATCGTGCCATTATTTTCTATTAGCTTGTGATTGAGTATATCATAGAACTGTGGATTATTTATCATTGTCCTCCGTACGGAGTTGAGACTATTGACAGGATATATTATATGTTGAGACCTAGACAGCGTTCTATCGCCGATGCTGCGGCGTAGGCTGGACGTGCCCACGACTCATGCCCAAATTCTGGGTGCGGGTCGTGACAATTGCACCATGGGAATACTATCACTTGGCGTATGAAAATGACTGAGGGAGTAGTGGTGCATGGCACTATTGGCGCATGGAAACACTTGAGACTTAGTGGCGCATGGAACCCTAGAGACTTAGTGGCATATGGCACTGTGGGAACATGAGACATTGCTTAGGCTGTTGGCATATAGGGCTGGATTACTGAGCCGCATGGGGTTGATTTTATATGCTTCTACAAGACCTCCTTCAAAGTTTCGGAACTTAAAATTTCTAAGTTTTGAATTTCAGAATACTTTGAACAGAAGCATGTAGAATATAAGTACAGGGATTGCTTTGGCACATGTGTGAAGCATCCTTATGTTTGGTGCATCTGTGGAGTAATTTTTCCCTTGGCGCAGCAAACAGTATGGTGCATTGGCTATTGGGTGCATCAGGCCTATACGAAGATTCATTCATTGACTGTCAGGTTCATCCTGCGGTTTCGATGCTTAGGAATTCGTGATCCATTAATGGCTTTCTTGCTATAAATATAGGGCTTAGGGAAGAAGAATGGTGCTTTTATCCCTCACACAATGTCTCTGTTGAAGTCGGACATGGGAAAGTCAGTTGAGCGGTTCGTCGACCCTCTCCCTCTGATGGTCGACCATCCTTCTGTCGTCGACGAAGGTGAGGAGTAAGACTCGTTACTCTTTTGGGTTCTTGGGTCACTTCAGACACTTCTTGGCACTACCTATTCGCACTCCTCTTGGCACTATCAAAATTGCTTGGCCTAACGCGCATGGTCATTGTCGAAGGGCTTCTTCTTAAGGATATGCTGACAGAAAGGGTTCTACCTTGGTAGCGTGGGTGATGTTGTCTCTGGACACTCACTTGAAGCATGTGCTGAGAACTGATGCGTAACCACGCTGTAGGGGTATATTCGCCTCTAAATGGCGATGGTTGTCTTTATACTTTGGCGGCGGTGTGCATGTGTGCGGGACTTTGTGCCCATACACGACTTTCCTGGGTACATGATCAGCTGGTTTTGCCGAATGGCACATAATTTCGAGGATGCGCACCTTCATATTTTCTCGCAATCATTCTAACTTTTGTGTGCTTGTTTGTGCAGGGACTGTCTCGGATTGCTCTGGTTCCGATAGAGCATGGAAGGTTATCATTGTCACCGTTGTTATGGCGAACAAGCACATTACCCAGAGTATTGTTGGCGATCTTCCAACCTAGACCATTGTATATTCTCTCCATATACGGCCAGGATATGATGGCTGGATCTCGGGTTGAGTCCTGGCGGCCCATTTGAGTGGCAGCAACGGGGTTAGTTGTCCCAACCGGGACTTCTAGTCGCATCCTTTCATATGACAGAATTGGGTCTGTAAAGACTTGGATCTGTGTTGCAAGCTCCCTTGCTATCGATTAGTATGGATTCTTTTCTCACCTTGTTTGTGGCTTGCACTAAGGAGTCTTGCTGAAATGATGACCCATAATGCTTTGAGCTGCTGTCCTTTACACGTGTTGGTACCGAAAATAGCACAGAGGGGTCTCCTTCTTTTCATATGTACCCATGATCTTGAATATTAATGAAAATTCTTCAATGTAATGGACTTCCATGTATATTCATAATCTTGAATATTAACAAAAAAATTGTTTTATTTCCTGTTTGGAACTCTTCTTGTTGTTGTGGATGTCTCGGCTATGAGTATTATACCAGAGGTAATATGGAAGTATTACAAAATCATAATGGGGATAAAGCTAAGCCCTATCAGAGGTAGTATAAACATGATAGGTTAAAGTAGTTCCATTAAGGAGGTTCGGTGGGGACATCTTCTGTGATGGTAGGGATACTGTGGTATAAAATCAATAGTCAAGCAAGTTTGCTGAGTACGACCTTGGCAGAATATTTTGTGGAGAGAGAAGGAAACGAGTCGGAGATAATATTGACGGGATTGCTTTCATGGAAAGCTCGTAGTTCAGAGGTGATATGGACGTGAACTACTTGCTTTGTATGAATTTTTGTGGGAACAACAATAAAAGGGACGAGTCAGAGGTAATATGTACGTGACTGTCTTCTTTGGGGGGGGACGACTCATAGTTCAAAGGTGATATGGACGTGAACCATTTGCCTTCAGAAAAGTTTTTTAAGGATCCGTTACACATTGTGTACTTGGGACTCCGGAGTACAGGTAACATATTTGTCCGTGTGCTACGGCCGGAGATAATATGCTATGGAGGATGCTAACTGTAGACATTGTCCTCTCATATCCCTCTATTAGGGATAGAAGAGACAATAACTCTCTCTTTCTTTTCTTTTCATTTATTTTCTTTTCTTTTCTTTTCTTTTTTGAAACTACCTTGTATAGGCATAGTACTTCTTTAGGAACTTGTCGTTGATGGGCATCATGAGCAAGTCACTGTTGGGCTTATCAAGCCTATATGCACCGTTGGAATAGAATGTTTCTACCACAAAGAGGCCCTCCCACTTAGGTTAGAATTTTTTCTCCTTCTTGTGGGTCATGACCATTGGTCTTCTCACTGCAAGGACCTGGTCGCCCACTTAAAATGTCCTTTCTTTGACTTTTTTGTTGCAGGCGCCGGAAAGTCATGCTTAGTATAGCTCAATACGCTGTCGAGCCAAGAGGCACTTTTTATCGAGTGCTTATAATTTTTGCAAGCGTCGACGATGATTGTCTTCGGTGGTCAGTTGATTAGAGAGTGCGTCTTCGTCTGGGTCTACCGATATTATATTGATGGACAATATTTGTTTTAGTAAGTCTTCGATGCTGGTGTCAGAGTCCCAAGCGTAATACTATGAAGAGTGAGATTGTACGTCATCTTCCTCCCCCGAGTCTTCGGGAGTTGTAGGAGGAGTGACATATCCCAAACCATGACCGGTTCATTGGTAGTATATTTTAGGCTTTCCTTTGGAGGCAAAGTGATACAATGATAAGCGACGTCCTTTGCCATAGTTCATGCATTGGTCGCTCTTCAAGTCGTATCCAATTTTTTAGAGAATACGCTTAGTTTGTATACTGTAGCGATGGAGTTGCATTCTACCGCCCTCTGGTTCTGGCTCTTCGGAGAAGAAGTCCAGACAACCTTCAATTTTTCTGAAAATGATAGGTTTGTTCCCTTTCTTTCTTGCTGGAAAGATGAAACATGATTCTTGGTTTAGGCAGATCTGGTTGACCGCGTGAGCAGTAGCTATTTGTGTAAGAAGGTGTAAACCTATACCATGTTCCAAAGAATATGCGGCGCTCCAATCCGCGACAACAGAGCAATTCAAAGAGAGACCTTTGTTGAAGAAATACGGTATCTCCTTTATAGGAATTATATCATCGTAGGATGGTACGTCGGTAGATGTCGCGATATACTCTTCTAGATCATCTTCTTCAATGGCTGTTAAGGATGTCGATGGTGCTGAAGTTCTTCTTCGGAGCTATACTACCAGTTGCTCTGGGTTCTCGGTGTCACGACCCGTACCCAAAATAAGGGTACGAGTAAGTAGGTACGTCCAGCCTACGCCACAGCATCGACGGTAGAACGCTGTCTAGGTCAACAATACTATATATACATCTCACACAATATATATATAATACCTGTCATGATATCTTAACTCTAAATGGAGGACAATATGAATATGATAATCAATACTCAATCAGAATATAAAACTAAAGGAAAAAAAGGCACGATATGGAATAGAAGAAAGTATCACAGAGTCACAATATAACCCAAGTCCAAGTCTAAGTCTAGCCATAACACAATAGTCTCAAATATAATATACATACCAAAATGTCTAACTGAGACATATACAATATAATAATGGCAATAGCTAAGTCTCCTCAGTAGCTAGCTCTAGCTCAACATGCTCTACGGGTGACATCTCAATTGGCTAGCCATCCTATAGCCCGAAATAGGTGGGACACATCTCTTGTAACCAATCATCTAAAAAATATATCCAGTCAGGATTTGAACGAAGTACAAAACTCTGAAAGTAGTTCCAAATATATGGTAGATAATATATGACAAGTAATAAAAAGAATACAAGATGTACAAGTAACTAGAAAATAAAAATATAACTGAGATAAGCAGGTAAAATATTGGAAAGATAAATATATGCAATATGGAATAAACTACAAGTAGAAGAAAAAATAATACTAACTAAGTGCCTTAGAGTACAAGTTCGTTATGTGGTCGGTTTAGGTTGAACAAGAATACACTAAGGTAACTCGATTATATGTGAGGTGTATAATCGACATGAATACGAATACACTATAGGCTTGATCACATAACCAACTTCTACTCCTCCGCCCAGCTAATACTCATGGATCCAATCACGATACGTTACGTACACGAATAATATAAGTACACGGAGAACACGAAAGAATATGAGTACAAGGAATACCCGATGAACACAATAAAGTACATGTGAAAGGAGTATCCAGAGTAAACGATAAGGTATAACATCTCCTGACATGATCTATATAGTACCAGTCCACATAACAAAGTGTCAGAATCAATTATATAATTCTAAAATATGTGATATATATACTATCATAAAATAAAAACTAACAAAGAAATGTACTCGCATATGGTCCTGAGAAAATGGTACAACTCGGTGTTCGAACTGGTGTCACACTGACCAATATATAAAATTCTATGTCATTTGGTGTAATAAAATGATAAACAAGCTTAAAAGAGCTAAAATATGATTTTCTAGGTCAAGACCAGGTCACACTAGTCAAACTAGGTCAATACCTTAATTCTTTTTGTCCAAAACTAGTTTTTAGGTTGGTTACAAGTCTAAATTAGTTAATATTAGGTGTTACTAGGCTATACCTAGGTTTCTAGGTCTATACCTTCAAGGCATTAACTAAACTAGCTAATATTACTAAGTATCATAAATAACTTATATATACTAGTTAATATCACCAAGTATCTATATGTATATAACTTATCTATGCATATATTAGTTATCTCTATATTCTAGTATTACCCTAGTATATAAATTATTACCCCAATACTTAACTTATAATATTTACCTACGTATGATACACCTCACATACCCTAACTTCCCTCAACTCACTACACTAATCTCTTACCTTAATATCCTAATACCTTACTACAAGTCATTACCTCACTTCAAGTATTTTGATACCAAGGTATTACCCTTAACTCACCAATACCCAATTTACAACTTACCTCTCATACATATGCTACACCTCACTGATATATACATACCTTCTCTAATCTCAAGTGGATTATTCATCACGCACACATAATTACTCACATATTACCTACACTCACACACATGAAACAACAACACATATATACCTAAACCCCACACTAGGATGGCACCCTAATATCATTGAACACACAATGTTGGATCTCCCCTTCACTGCCTTTGCTGAACCCACACCCTCATATAGCTTATTCTTATACATATATGTATCTAAGACCAACCAACACCAATCTCATATATCCTTTCCTAATACTCCACACAACAACCTCACATTAACTCCCCCCCCCCCCACACACACACACTACCCCATGCTCACTTTCCCTCTTCCTTAACACCTGATACCCTCACTGTTCACAACAGCAACAACAACTTCAACCCTTGACACAGCCCCGAGCATTAACCCCCCTATGGTTGCAATGCAACCATAAAGTTGTTCACTGTTGCTGCTTCTAATGATTCATTTCTCACACACCTCCAAACATCAACACCCCCCATCTCATTCTAACCCGACCTATTCACAGATCCTAGAACACAACCTCAAGTGTTCCCACCATACCTGGTGCATCGAGTGCACCCTCAACTAACATTAAACCATTGTAGTTTTAACCAACTGATACATCAAGTTTGATACTCATGTTCAACTTAGATACTCAGATCTGTATTTGATTCCCCTTCACTCGAGTAACTCTCCCTCTTGCATTACCATACCCATTCGCATCCCGATAACTGAGGACACCCCAACTCATCAGACCTACACTCTACCAAAACCATATCTCCAACACCAATTAACCACAACAACAAGTAGAAGTAGCTACTTCCCACACTCGGGCACCTCTGTGCATCACAAACACAACCTCATACAGCTCCAAGTATGCACACAGTCACAAGTGCACAACACAACACTTAGTTATACTCCTCATTGCCACCTGCACAGTCAAACCATATCACACACCCTCACAACACCTCAAAAACAAGCTCCTACACACACTGTCTAGTGTTCAACATCACTTAGGTACAGTGTACTCTAAGGCACAGTGACACCTTCATAAATACCCCTCTAATCTACACATACACCAGCCACAAATACATATATATACCAATATATATATATATATATATATATATATATATATATATATATATATATACATACACACACACACACACACACACAATACCCTCAAAATACTAGCACTAGGCGAAGTTCCAAACACTTGGTGTGCACACATTAAGTGTTTAAATGCCATAAGTAGAATTTGGTATGTTAGAGCCCCCTATACATGCAAATACCCATCATACGATACTGTATCACGACGTATCGGGATACGCACTCTTTGTATCCAATTATGGACACGTACGTCCTCTCAAATCATGAATCAAAACCTAAAATCACTAGAAAAATATTCCTACGAACACCTAATGGTCCAAACTCAGATTTTTTTCCAATTTGGCCACAAAAGTCAATGTAACTTCCACAATATGACTCATAAGAACCTAGTTCTTCCTCTTATAGGTATTTCTTAGCTATGGAAGGGTTCCTAAGGGTCTAATACCATAAATTAACCATGAAATTGAAGGGAAAAAGGGATTATACCTATTAGAAATTAAATTCCAATAAAAACTCCTCCGGGTGGACACAAAATGGACACAAGCTCCTCGAATCTCCTCTCCAATTGGTGCTCCCTGTAATCCAAGCTTCTAGGCTTCCTTGATGATTAAAATGAGTAGGAAAATAAGAAGAATTTGGTAGAATTTTGTGGAGGGATGGGTGAATTTGGGATCTAGGGTTTTGGTGAAGGTGGAGGCTAAGGAATGAAATAAAATGAATGGGTGAACCCTAATTAAACATCTCTTATAGTAGGGTTTGGCCATGCCCAAAATATCAAGTTTGCCCCTCACCATTTGTCATAAATAGAATCTAATTAATTAAAGAAAGTATCTCTACAACCAATAAAAATATTCTATCATTTCTCTAATGAGAAACTAATTAAACCATGACTAGTCTAGTTAATTGAATCAATAGGTCAAGTCAAGTCTAGTTGGGTCCGCTTGGGCTCACTAGCACTAACTCTAATCAATGGGCTAACTACTAACCATCTAATCACATAGTCTATTCTAATTTAGCTAGCACACAACCAATGCTAATAATAATAATAAATATTATTATCACTAATATAATTATCAAATAATTTTTTAAATAACAAAAATATCCCTCTCCCGAAATTAGATGGTTATAATCCAACCCTCCTTAGAAAAATTTTGTCCTCAAAATTTAAGGAAGAAGTTAGCACTAGAACAGTACAAGCACGATCAAGAAAGAAGCAATACCCACGACTCTAAGATAAAATAATACTCACACATATCCTCTCGTAGGAATATCACCTAATCATCATGTTCCACAAAATCTTGATTCCTTATTACAATGATCTTGAAGCTTCCAACACAAATCCTTACGCTGTTCTTGATACATCAACTTCTATTATACCCTTCTAATCTATCGATCAAAACATTAAACCATGAAACTCCTTGTAAGTCCACTCTCCCTTATCGCTCAATATTTCTCTTATCATTTCTAGCTAATCATGTGATCCTCTGTCATCAATTGTAACTCTTGTAAGATGTAGTTACCCCAAAAATTTTATCTTATCTATTGAAAAGTCCATATTTTAAAAAAAACTCATACACCATTCCAAGTCCTCGTATCCATAGTATCAATTTCAAAATTTCTACCCACTGAGTATTTTCTCCCAAGTCAGCAATATTTTGTATCTCGTCTCACTTGACATTTACTTCTATTCTCATATATGAAATGTGCTTGCAACTTCACTACTAATGTTCTCCTCTTCTAGCTTAACCTCTAGTTTATTTTAATTCGTATCTGTAGATTAGATTATCTCATTATATGTATCCCTGCCACTTCAAGGTTTTATTTTGTTCCATCCAATCATGTTTGAAATCCAAATTCAGTGTTTGATAATAATATTGTTTTCTTTATTACCCTCGAACACTCTCATTATTTGCATTCCCATCTATTTTATCTCTAACATAATTTTTTTTCTCACTTGAATATGCACATATTAAAATCCATCAAAGTTTTACCAATTTTTATTTGATCCAAAACTTATCTTAGTTATCATTCGATTTTTTCTCAACCTGTAAGCCATTGATACTCAATATTCATCACGCTTTTAGCACCATAAAATTTGAATCCTCAATTTTATTCATTATCCATTATCACTAGATTTACTAAAGTAGGATCCTCAGGATCAACATCACCCTCCTACTTTGTTAATCCTCAATACTACCTTAATTTGCACCACAACTAATAAACAACACCTCCTTTCTGTAAGTTTCTTATTTTACATCCTCTATTACTATAACTTAAATTTTTGCTTTCAATCTTTGATTTTTATATTGATTTGATTCCCAATATCATTCTTTCGATAAAATCACTCTAGTCATCTCGTCGAATTTCTCTTCAGAGTTATATCCCTCCAATACTTCTGACTTATGAAGTTCTATCATCAGTGTTCATGCATATGTTTCCATCGTCAATTATTTCTTATTATCTTTAATTCTCATTCAAGATCTCCACTTGTCATAAACCTTGCAGTTCCCACCAAAAGCTCTACTTATGAACTATTCCTCAAATATCCTAATAAGATTAGCACTACTAGGATAAACAATAATATAATCAAACTGGTATGGCAAAATATTAAAATAAATCTGGTATAAGCCAATACAAGAATAGAGTTATAACAAGATAGGATGGATGGTGGAGAACATAATTCTAGAGTATCTATTCGATCTTCCTCAGAAGTAACTGTTCCTCAAAGCTCGTTCCTATACTTCCATATAACCTCGTGGTCATTTATCAGATTTCGTAATCCACCATCAATTAAAAAAATTCCACTTTCCTCAATTTGTGCCTTTAGCTAATCCATAACCTTAAGTCAATTTTGTATCTTCTAATCAAATTCAATTCTTTCATTTAATTTCGAATTATTCTTTGTATTCCCTAAGTTTTTGTAGGTCTTCAATGTTTAATGTTACTACCAATTTCTTATTTTCTTCATCAATAAGGTATGTCACTATACTAATTCTTGACCTTGAAATATTTATACCTTTCAATCTCCATTTACCAATTTAACCTTATGATTTAAAACTCCTTAGTCAAAATTTTGTCGTCGATTATCATTTTTCCAACTAAATTTATATCCAAGAATCAATGGTCACATGTCCTCTTATTTACTAAAACTTAGTTTTATTTTGCAACTCTATTTTACCATCATGATAACTTCCGATTCATCAAATAAAAATTTAATTTATGACATCATTCCCAATAATTCTTCAATCCTTAAAAATTAAACCTCAAAAGTATTTAAAATATATCATCTATATACGTATCTGAATTTATACTCTCGAAGAGTCCTTTTTGTTAGGAGACTCATAATCTTCAAACTAACTCTCACATTTTATATTTCTTTGACTTGCCACCCTTCACAATTTACGTAATGCCACCAATTTCAAAATTCTTCTTTGTTTATTTTAGTGATCCTCAATATCACAATATAAATATTTAAACCATTTTACACATAACCACTTATAGTTTTAAATCCTTATTTCACCATCTTCTCTAAAATCTCATGTTCAGTATTTATCAATTTGTCCTTATAAGTTATAACCTTAAAGTATTGGCAATCTAAAACTCAGTCATCAATCCTTCCAATTCATTCTCTTATCCTTCTTGATCATCATTCTAAGCCTGATTTATGCAACCCCTATATTCCTCCATTTTTATATGTTATGTTTGCTATCATTCTCCATTCATTATATATTATGAGCATCATACTATCATCGTCGATTCACTATCAAAAGTATCATAATGTCATCATTTTTATTAATCGTTATGACTGAGATATTATCCAAAAGGTATATCAAAATTTTAAATTAATCACTTTTTTCTAGCCAGTATTGGAGGCATTATATCCTCTGAGTCTTCTATCATGCAACATTCTTGCTTACATCCCCCTCCACCATATTGAAAGTTGTCATTTCTGATAATATAGGTGAACAGATAATGAGTTTCAAAGGAATAAGAATTTAAATATTATAAGAAAGAACGAATATCAAGGATCAAATGAGTAAAAAAAATTATATGATTGAGTATTCTCTCATCCTAGTATCATATATCGTATATCCTATCGTAGGCTCACAGTAGCACAACTAAGTCATTGTACTACCATGATATCGCATTAATTGTGAATCCTAGCCAGCATGGGCCACCAATAAAATGTGTCACAAATTGCACCCGGAATGAGGGTACGAGTACGTTGGTAGGTCCAGCCTACGTCGCAGCATCAGCGAAAGAACGCAGTCTAGGTCAACAATACTATCTATACATCTTACATAATATATATAATGTACCTATCATGATATCTCAACTCCAAATGGCATGATATGATAATCAATACTCAATCATAATATAAAACTAAAGAAAGTTAAAGGCATGATATGGAATATAAGAAAGTATCACAGATTCATAATACAACCCAAGTCCAAGTCTAAGTCTAGCCACAACACAATAGTCTCAAATATAATATGCATGCCAAATGTCTAACTGAGATATATACAATATAATAATGGCAATAGCTAAGTCTCCTCAATAGCTGGCTGTAGCTTAACATGCTTTACGGGTACCATCTCAACTGGCTCGTCATCCTGTGGCCCGTAATAGGTTGGACACATCTCCTCTAACCAATCATCTGAAAATATATCCAGTCAGGATTGGAGTGAAGTACAAAACTCTGAAAGCAATTCCAAATACATGGTAGAGAATATATGACAAGTAATAGAAAATAATACAAGATGTATAAGTAACTAGGAAATAGAAATATAACTGAGATAAGCAGGGAAAATACTGGAATGATAAATACAGGCAATATGGAATTAACTACAAGTAGGAGAAACAAGAATACTAACTAAGTACCTTAGAGTACAAGTTCGTTATGTGATCGGTTTAAGTTGAACACGAATACACTAAGGTAACTTGATTATATGTGAGGTATATAATCGACATGAACACGAATACACTATAGGCTTGATCACATAACCAACTTCTACTCTTCCGACCCAACAAATACTAATGGATCCGATCACGACACGTTACGTACACGAATAATATAAGTACACGAAGAATAAGAATAAATACGAGCACAAGGAATACCTGATACATACGATAAAGTACATATGGAAGGAGTATCAGGAGTGTACGATAAGGGATAACATCTCTTGACAGGATCCATATAGTACCAGTCCGTGTAATAAAGTGTCAGAATCAAGTATACAGTTCTAAAATATATGATATATACACTATCATGAAATAAAAACTAACAGAGTGATATACTCGCCTGTGGTCCAAAGAAAATGGTACAACTCAGTGTCCGAATTGGTGTCACACAGACCTATAAATAAAATTATACGTCATTTGGTGTAATAAAGTGATAAACAAGCTTAAAAGAGCTAAAATATGGTTTTCTAGGTCAAGACTAGGTCACACTACTGAAACTAGGTCAAACTAGGTCAATATCTTGATTTTTAGGTCCAAAATTAGTTAATACAAGGTGTTACTAGGCAATATCTAAGTTTTTAGGTCCATACCTTGAAGGTAGTAGATAAACTAGCTAATATTACTAAGTATCATATATAACTTATATATACTAGTTAATATCACCAAGTATCTATAAGTATATAACTTATCTATAAATATATTAGTTATCTCTATATTCTAGTATTACCATAGTATATAAATTATTACCCCAATACTTAACTTATAACCTTTACCAACATTCGATACGCCTTACATACCCTAACTTCCCTCAACTCACTATACTAATCTTTTACCTTAATATCCTAATACCTTACTACAACTCATAACCTCACGTCAAGTATCTTGATACCAAGGTATGACCCTTAACTCACCAATACCCTAATTTATAACTTACCTCTTATACATATGCTATACCTCACTAATATATACATACCCTTTCTAATCTCGAGTGAATTATTCATCACACACACACACACACACATAATTACTTACATATTAGCTGCACTCACACACACGACACAACAACACATGTACACCTGAACCCCATACTGGTCTGGCACCCTAATATCACTGAACACACAATGCTCGATCTTTCTTCACTGCCTTTGCTGAACCCACACCCTCATATAGATTACTCTTATACATATATGTATCTAAGACCAACCAATACAATTGTCATGTATCATTACCCGATATTCCACACAACAACCTCACATCAACTCCCCCCACACTACACCATGCTCACTTTCCCTCTTTCTTAACATATAAAACCCTCACTCTTCACAACATCAACAATAACAACTTCAACCCTTGACACAGACCCGAGCATAGACCCCCCCCCCCCCCCCCCGTGGTTGCAATGCAACCCAAAACTTGTTCACTACTGTTGCTTCTAATGCTTCACTTCTCACACACTTCCATACATCAACACCCCCTATCTTATTCTCACCCGACCTATTCACAGATCCTAGAACACAATCTCAAGTGTTGCCTCTGTACCTGGTGCATCGAGTGCACCCTCAACTGACATTGAACCATTACAGTTCAACCAACTGATACATCAAGTCTGATACTCATATGCACTTTAGATACTCAGATTTATATTTGATTTCCCCTTCACTTGAGTACCTCTCCCTCTTGCATTACCACACTCACTCACACCACGATAATTGAGTACACCCCAACTCATCAGACCTACACTCTACCAAAACCACATCTCCAACACCAATTAACCACAGTAACAAGTAGCAGTAGCTACTTCCATACCCGAGCACCTCTGTGCACCACAAACACAACCTGACACAGCTCATAGTCACAAGTTCATAGCACAACACATATTTATACTCCCCATTGCCACCTGCACAGTCAATCCACATCATACACCCTCACAACACCTCAAAAATAAGCTCCTACACACACTGTGTAGTTTTCATCATCACTTAGATACAGTGTACTCGAAGGCACAGTGACATCATCACAAATACCCCTCTAATCTACACATACACAAGCCACAAATACATATATATACCTATCTATATATAAATACATACATACATACATATATATATATATATATATATATATATATATATATATATATATATATATATATATATATATATATATATCCAAGTTCCAAACACTTGGTGTGCACACATCAAGATACTCACCTTAGCTCATGATACGCACTCAAAATACCACGATACACTCCCAAAACCCAATGAACACATCCAATATATATATATATATATATATATATATATATATATATATATATATATATATATATATATATATAACATGTATTATAGCTATTTAAATGCCAAAAGTAGAATTTAGTAGAATTTGGCATGCTAGAGTGTAAACCCACTAACCCAAAATCTAGGTTTAGGAATTTATTTAGAATTATTTTGGAATAAATCTTAGAGTTATAATTCACTACTGTGATTTTGATTCAATTGTTGTACTTTACGATTGTTTAAATATTTAGAGCACTACACTAGCTTTTATCTTCCAACAAAATTTATACCCTTGACCTAAACAAGGCAATCTTAAAAACTGAGATTTATGTCGCTCACAATTACACTCTCTTGTGCTTTATTTTAATCGCACAACATTCGTCACCCAATATCTAATTTTAAACCCAAACTTGGCACCTATGTTCGTTCCAATCAAAATTGGAGACACAAGCTCGACACGTTCCTTGCAACCCAATATATATTAATAATCTACTCTAAGTCTACTACATCCATGACACTTGTGTCACCTCCGATTGAGATCCTATGTACTTTCAATATATTATAAAACACCTATGACGTAATTCCTATTTAATTTGATGCAACCAACTCAACCTATCCAAAACTAGACCCAACACCAATCCAAACCCACACCCTCATGGCTCATAAAAATTACCATACCCCAATTTTTCCTACTACAACACACCAAACATGGCTTTTTCCCACATCCAATCCAGTTTCCTTCTTTTGTGCAATTTTTAAACTATTAGGGACTTGTGTGTAAAAGATTAGCTAGGTGTCCACCTCCTATTGATTGGAACAAATAAAGAGGACCCATTATTGAGGCTTGATCGGTCATATACACTCCCCTTTTCCTTTTTTGTATGGTACTATGCAACTATACCAATTTTCAATCTCAACCCTTCATTCAAACTTTCGTCCATCACCACCACTCATCCATTCATGACAATACCACACACACTCCTAGGAATGCCATAGCTGGCCCTAATCCCATTACCCCCTCTCTTCATTTAATACACATCCCATCTCTCCCCCCTTCCTCCCTCAACACATTCGGTCACCACCTCCCAAGTCAAAACCGACACCACCATTACCATCATCACC
This sequence comes from Iris macrosiphon, assembly GCA_036927795.1. NCBI lineage: Eukaryota > Viridiplantae > Streptophyta > Magnoliopsida > Asparagales > Iridaceae > Iris > Iris macrosiphon. Next base: position 277,892,432 of record JAYESA010000004.1, on the reverse strand, counting down.
TTCCTTCTCGTCTCCTTCTCCCCATTGCAAACCGACCTCCGCCTTCCTCTATTTCAGTCGACGACCACCACCATCACCTCCACGATAGCCACCACCATCTTATCCTCCATCTCCTTCCTTCACCACCACCTCCATCACCTTCACAAGCATCACCACCACCACCATCACAATTCACCATCACCAACACCTACATCACCACATTGCAGGCCGGTCCCCTTTGCACCACCACCACTGCCACAATCACCACCACAACAGGTCCTACACCAACGTCACTTATTCCCCTTCACCTCCCCTACCTTCTCCACCACCTTCAACCACCGCATGGCCACCTCCGACCACCCCCCACTGTGGACAACAACCCCCACCACCACCGCTAATGCTGCTTCTCCGGGCAGCGACTGATGCTGTCTTCTCTATTTTGACCACCACTTACACCACCACCCGACCACCACCATCATCCCCGACTACCTCCACAACCACCTCCACCACCTCTGTGACCCCCTTACCTCTCCCCTCCTCCTCCCTTGACCTAATGCAACTGCTACTCCTATTTTTTTATAGTTGCTGCTACTTTATTACTGCTACTGCTGTTATTTCCTCTACTGTTGCTGCCTTTCTCGACCCCCCTCTAGCGACCCCCGACCATCGGTGACCACCCCTCAACAACCAAAGACCCACCCCAGACTGCCACCAACCACCGCTGGCCACCCACAGAGGACCCGAGTACACTCCAAGACCGTGAGCACCCAAACCCAAGTCAGAACCAAGTTCCAACCACCTATTTTTATGAGGCAATTTCTCCACCTATGCTCAACCGATTTTCGAAACTCCTTCTCTGGTATGATCTCCATGTAACCCTCTTTTAATGTCTTCAATTAGAATAATTTAATTTGATTTCTATTGTTAGAAATTTGAGTTCCAATTTATGAGAAAAACTATTTTATAAAACAATAAAAACATTCGATATAGAGTTGATCCCATCAAACCGGACAACCTTGTCGCATACCGATTGCACCGAAAGACGCGTACAGTATTCTCTGACGTGTGGAATTTGGCAAAATTTAATTCGATCGTGTGTGCACGACGAAACGAACCAGTATCTGTCATAAATGTCATATTCCTATTTGTGTTGCTTGTATCTATTTTATAAGGTATGATATATATATAACATATGTATATAGATGTAGGAGTATATATTCACTATGTTAGTGATTATATATTACTTGTATCATGATCTATACTATGTATATTATATATATATATATATATATATATATATATATATATATATATGGTATTTATATTTTTGGACTGTGGGAGGGGTTTACCCGAGATTTAAGGGGATGTTTGTGCACTTCTTTAAGTATTAGTCATCTGGTTATAGGAGAGTGTCTGTCCAAAGGAGTATATATCATGTTGAAAACAGATTTGGGGAGCAACACAGTGAGCAGTGAGATGGAGAGAGTTGTGCACTCATGTGCACAGCAAATGTGCACTGTCGGGTCTGTGCAAATGGTCTATTGCACACTATATAGCAATGTGCAGAGGGAGATATGGGTGTTGTGGCAGACTTCACAGGGTCTGCATACCATCGTGCACAGCATGGTTCGACATTAGGCAACAGCAATTTGAAGTTATATTTTAAACTTGAGTATCACAACAGGCATTAGAAGATTGGGTAAATCTTTGTGTCTTATGTGTATCAATTATTAATATATATAGGTAAGGAATGGATATAGGTATCAGTTGTGAGTAAGATTCATATCAGTTAGTATCAGTTTTGGATGGGGGTTATATCAGGTGTGGCAATTAAGGATGGTCTCAGTATACTGAGCTCGAGTTGATCACACTACAACTAAGGGCTTGATGTCACTATAGTTTGGTATTAGTAGTACGCTGATGGGGCTTGGGTTAGTGCCTTCAGTAGGAAGGTATTGATGTATATATGATAAATAATATCAGTAGTGGCGACATTAGTTTTCATTCCACTGTGCTTATGTACTGCAATGTGTGTATCACTGACTGATGAATGTATCAGTTAGATACATTGTTAGTGAGTGCTAGTTAGTAATTATCAGCTAGGGTAAAGTTCAGATTTTAGTTAGTTGAGTTAGATATCAAGTTAGAATATCAAATATCAGTTAGAGTAAGCTAAGTTAGTATAGTTAGTCTAGTGCCAGCTAGCATTAGTATTGATATTAAGTTGGTCTCAGTTATATTAAGTTAGTAGCAGTTATTGTAAGTTAGTAAGTCATGATAGTATAAGTTAAGTACTAATTGTATAGTATTAAATGTCAGTCATTAGTTATAAGTTAGTGAATATTAGTTTCATTCCTAAATAGTTGGATAGTTATATACTAGTTAGAGTATATTTATATATGTGTTGATACTAAGTAATACTAATAGTGTAGGTTTTAGCTATGATATCATCCATATACTAAGTTAATGACCAATATGAGCCTAAAATATTAGTATGGACCTAGTTTAGCTAGAATAACCTAGTCTTGACCTAGAAATTATATTAGTGCATCATTTTACTCATTTATCACTTTATTGCACCCAAGTGACATGATATTTCATATATAGGTCTGTGTGACACCAGCTTGAGCACCGGATTACATCAATTGCTCAGGACCAAAGGCGAGTACATTCTCTGACAGTTTTTTGTTTATGATATCCTCTATGTTTCTTGTATTTAGTGTAGATATACTTGATTTTTCCTGACACTTGGTTTCATGGATTGGCATTCCTGGATCCCGTCATGAGATATTATTCCTGGTAGTTCCTGGTGTATTTCTTGTGCGAGCCCCGTTATTCTTGTACATGTATGGATACTGATTCATGAGAAGATTAGCTCCCTTCTCAGAGAATCCTGTGTCATAGCGTGTCATGGATTGGATCCACTATATCAGTCGGGGGCGGGGAGTGTGTAGTGTAGATATGTGATTATACCTCGTAGTTTTTATTTTTCTTGTATAGTATTACTCATACACCGCACATATGATTAACCAGGTCCGTGGTTCTTGATCAGTACCCAAGTCGATCACATGTTGTCACTAGTACTCACTTACTTAGATATATCCATTGATTCTATATATAATGTTCGTATCTCTTGTATGTATTTTCTGTATTTTCTTATTCCTGTATATTTCTATTATGTTCTTTTCATCTTGTATATGCTATATATTTACGGTTACATAGTTTTTATTATTTATTAGATCTGCTGCGAGATGTGTACTTTGCTCCTTTCTTGACTGATTATATTTTTTCCAGATGACACTGAGGAGTGGTATCCCACTCACTATGGGCCTCAGGACGTAGTTGGCTTAGAGCTAAAGACTGTGGCTCAAGAGGGACTCATCCCGGTTGAGACAGACGACACTTTACCAGTAGCTTAGTAGATAGGATTATTGTACTGGATTTGTCTCCAGCTTTGACAGTTGGTACTTTATTATATTTGGTGACTTATTGGGTATTATTTTTGTCTTGTAAGTTGTATATTGACTCTTTAGTTCTTTATATTATATTCATGCGTTGTTCTATCTTATAGTTCTGTGATTGAGTATTCATATTTCATTGGTGGCATTATTTACCTTGATGATGATTATTTTTAGATAGTATAGTTTACCAAACAGTGTTCTACTGCCGATGTTGCGGCGTAGGCTGGGCATTGATCACGTACTCGTGTCCCTACACTGGGTGCGGGTCATGACAGGCACTGAATGCTAATGCTGCAAAGTTTATTGAGTTACTGGAAAATATAATAACTCCATTATATCCTGGTTGTCAGTATCATTCACCGTTGGAGGTGGTTACAAGACGGTTAAGCATCAAGTCAAATTTTAACATGTTCCAATTATGCTACAACCTAATGATGGAGTTGATTATAGAGATCTTGTCGGCGGGTGCTAAGTTACCTAAAGACTTCTACCAGTCTTAGAGGATGGTGAGATCTCTTTGGATGGGATATGAAAAAATTGATACATATCGCAACGGGTGCATAATGTACTACAAGACGACAAGGATGAAGGCGTGTGCAGATTTTATGGTGTTGATCACTACAAGACAACTGGTACAGAAAGGTCTGTCGGTGCAAGAAAGTCGACCGATTTGATGTACTACTTGTATTTAACGCCGCAAATTCTGAGGTTTTTTATGGTGAAGGAGAGTGTCGAAAACATAAGTTGGCACAGGCAAAAACAGATTGAAGCAGTATTGGATCACCCATATGATAGATAAGCATAGAAGCACTTCGATCGTGAGTATCCCAATTTTGCTTCGGATCCCCGAAAAGTAAGATTAGGGCTCTCCTCCGACGGTTTTACCCCATTCAAACTTTTGGCTCCCAGTATTCATGTTGGCCTGTGATTGTCACCCCGTACAACCTACCGCCTTGGATGTACATGAAGACTCAGGTTATGTTCTTAACCGTTATTATTCCGGGTCCGAACAATCCAAAAAGGAATATTGATATATACTTAAAACCGTTGATAGATGAGTTGAATCAACTATGGAAAGTAGGTGCCAACACGTACAATATTTCAAAAAAATAAAAAGTTTAAATGAGGGCAGCACTTATGTAGACCATCAACGACTTTCTGGCTTATGGTATATTATCATGATGGAGCACTCATGGTCGTCTCTCACGTCCATATTAAATTGACCGTACAAAGTCTTTTCGTTTGAAATACGGAGAAAAATCATGGTTCTTCGACTGTCATCGACAATTTCAGCACAGACTCCTCCATCGGGTGTCATAACACTTTCATCGGAGCAGTGAGCCGCACTGATATCCCAGATTCGCGGTGGTGCTCCTCCTTCTCCTTTTGATCAACAGTAGTTCTTTGGATATTTTTGTGTATTGACTCATTCATAGGTCTTTTATTATTATTTTTGTACACTTTTACTGTGTGAGTGTGATACTTTTATTGTGTGACTAAATAGAGATATTTTTTCGTATATTTATCCATTTATTTCTATTTTTATCAATTTTATTTTGTATACATTGTGTGCAATTGGTGTTGAGTGTGAATGTACTAGTGTTGAGTGTTCCACCGAAGGGATCAACGAACACAGAAAATTCAACAGATGGTTGCTCTTAGTCTGTCTATTTTTATGAACTGTGAAATTGCAGGGATAAATGACAAACTACAATCATTATTCCAGTTTATTTTTTTTAAATCATAATTTAGCGACATTTATATACGTCACTAACTGTATCAGAACGTCGCTAATTATGTCGATAAATGTCACAAAATTCTTGACATGGTAGTATTTATCAGGTCAGTAAAATATCGCTAAATGTGTTGCAAAATATCGCTAAATAAAAAAATATTAGCGATGTTTAGCGACACACAACACGTCGCTAATATAGATACGTTGCGTCGCTAAACGTTTCTAATAAAAAAATATTAGCGACGCGAATATGTCGCTAGAAAATATCGATATAGTGATATTCTTTGACGTTTTTCCTGTCAACGACTAGCTTACATGTGACTTTAATGAAGTATTGCTATTATGTGGCTAATTTTTTTAGCGACATTTTTATGCCATTCAACGACATTTCCAGACGTCGCTAATTTGACTTATTCTGGTAGTGACATATCGCAGGGTCTTCGGGTGGTGGTTTGACCTTGGCCAGTTAAGAGTCGGTGTTTTATAATGCCTCACTTAGGGCATGACGAGTCTCTTTGGAGATACGTAGAAGCTCAAAGAGAAACAATTTTTCTGGAGTGTTGGCCAGTTGTGCCAAAATATCAAAGTTATAAGGCTACTCCAGCCCTTGAGCTGTGTCCCTTCGCAGAGGTTTGTTGAAGCGTGTCTCCTTCTGCTTTTGTATGTCTACTGTGGGAAGATAGGATAGACCCAGATCGGAGGTAGGAGGTAGAACAGTTGGAGGTGTACCATCGTCGGGAACGTTGTAGTCGCGTTGGTAATCTAGGCCCGACCTGGTCACACCAGCGAGAACTTCGTCTGCTGATGGGGAGACCATGTAACAAGACCTGGTCTTGTTTTCCTTTGGATTTAGAAACATAAGGCACTGCTTGCTGCGTCATTTCGGGAATAAGGTCTGGGTGAACCCACATGATTTTGCCTCTTTGAGTAGTAATAGGAACCAAACCCTCAGCTTGCGCTGAAGGGAGGTTAACGACCTCCATGGTTGTCCTAGGTATGGGGATGATACCATCTTGGGCCTCAGTTGTCGGAAAAGTGCCGAACTGGAGAGACACCATATTTGCAGTGAGTGTCTTGTCTTCATAGTCCAAAGTGAGGGCTTTTGAGTCGACCAATCATTGTATGTGCCTTTTTAATATGTAACAATCACGTGTAGCATGATGGACATATAGATAGTAGTAGCAGTACCTGGGGTTTTCCACCTTGCCTGCATCACCAGGGAGTCGGATGTCAGGTAGCTTGAGTTTGTTACCCTCATAAATACATCAAAGATTTCCATTATATCATCTTTATTAAAAGAATAAATCTCATGTACTCTTGGTGGCTCTACCGACTTAGTAACTGGTGAGGTTGGACCCTTGGACAGGTTACTGTCAGGGCTTGCTTTCCTTCACTGTCATGATTGTTGGCAGTTGTAAAAGGACTCTTTTCTTTGTATTCAACGCTGGAAGCTTGGAATCCTAATAGACGGGCATATTTTGCACTTTTCTCTGCAATAACGACACGTATGATAAATGTCATCCAGTCACTGAATGGGCCAGACGTCGTCCAGGAGATAATTGATGGTAGAAGGTTCTTAGTCCATCAGCGTAGATTCAGGAATGCCATGAGGTAGTTTTAACATCGCCTATCGAAAACGCTCGATATAACTTCGTGTAAGTTCCCTGTCCCCTTAGGCGATATCCATCAGGGAGGACATAGTCATATCCATTCCTCCTTCATAGAATCGAGCGAGGAAACGAGACTTCAGGTACTCGAAGGAGAAAATGTATTTGTTTGAAAGGCTACAGAACCACTCAAAGGTGATGCCGGATAGTGCCCCAACGAACAAGTTGGTGAGTAAAGCGTCATATCGAGGCAAATGGCCTGGTATAGATTGAAAGTACCTCATGTACTGACGGGGTGACGTCTTCCCGTCGAATGAAGCCAGAGACAATGGCTTATATTTGGGAGGATATACCACATTATCCCATTCAGGAGGATAGGGTTGTCGAATCCCAAGCTTCTGGAGCCTGTCTTGGTTGTCCTGAGCATCGACGCGGGCGCACAAGTCCCTAAGAGTTTTCTGGATATCGTCTGGTAGAAGAGTAGCAGAGGATTGAGGTGATATCTGACTACTTGCAACCTGAAGAGCTGGATCATGCAAACCAGATTCCTCATGGGTTCTCTGGTCTGGGTTTGTTTGTCCCGGAGCTTGCGGCTGTGTTGGTACGATACTTTCTCTGAGTTCCAACACTGTGTGAGTCAGAGTCTTCATTAAAGTGCTCATATCCTGCATTATGGCTTTGAGTGTCTCAAGGTTTTGTTGGTTCTGGATTCTATGTTATGCTCGTCTTCTGCCATGTACACTGACATTAAGTGGGAGGAGGAAGACGGGAAGGTAGATGCCTCACTTTTTTTCTCCGATGTTTGAGTATCATTGTCCTCGGGGAGAGTGGCTAGTGTGGTATCACTTTCATTGTTGGAGGGATTACTACCCCCAGTCTCAGTTGTGGGCTCGTCCTGGAGTGTATGGCCACCCCCAACTAAGCTATCATCCATGTGCAGAGGCTCACTATACTTTTGGAAGGATGGATTATTATAAAACACCGGAGGACTGCTACCACTAGCTCTGGTCGAAGCTTTATTTGGGAAGGTATGGCTACCCCCAGCCCTTATTATCGACCGTGTGCCTTGGAATACTCCCATAGTAGATATTTGTTTGTTGGTCCTCGGACGACTTCGTAGTGTGCTAACCAACACCCTTAGGTTAGGCAAGCTTTTCTTTGAGATCTTCTTCATGGGAGAGGACCTCCATGTTGAGCAGCATGAGACGACGGGCAGTTCCTCTTAGTCATGTTGAGGTCTCCGGGGACATTGTCGGGTTGGTGTCGCGGGTTGTAGCCACTGGAATACCGACTTTCTGGATGGAGGAACTGGTACTTTTGAGCAACAACAGTTGATGATGATTTTCACACAAGTGTGTCTGTGAGAGAACACATCATATGCGAGGGTTGCCTCTGTCGTCTTACGCTTGTGACTAATCATGTTGCATAAATCAGACGATGGAAGCTTCACTGTCACTCCCATTTTATGCATTCGGGCAAGCCTAGAGCAAGGAGGTGAGAGTGGGATGTTTGCTCCCTGACCGAGTTCTTCCGCAGAGAATGCAAATGGATCATTGATGGAAGACTTGAGGTATGGACCTACTACATGCGCGCAGGTAAACTGGACGCATGGGTAAGTCATCTCAATGTGTCACGCCCCAGTCACAAAATACGTAGGACTAGGAATACGTAACACGCCCAGCCGTATGTATACGAACTCCAATATATGGAAACCATATACACACGTACGATGTACATGAATATCCAATCCATTAGTAGTAATATACTGTCACACAAGTCACACACAATCTATATCTCATCCACAGCACAAATAATAAGTAGGAATAAAGAGCTGCATAATAACTTATTATCAAAGATGAGTATCTAGTCTGATAGTCGGGTGGAAACAAATCCACTATAAAATGACTATACTGAAGTAGCAACAAGGATCTCTAAACAGCGGTAATAAAATCGCAGATACTCCGAAGGTAAGACCTCCTCCATCTAGTAAGTAGCGTCAGGTCCAGGTCCATACTCCTGTGGATACTCCCGCTCGTGTATATCTAGAAAGAGACCAGGTCCTCAGAGGGACGTAAGAAGATACATATAAATATGCCAATAAAGTAGTGAAATATAAACATCCAATGGGTCGCCTAGCCGTCTAGGTGAATGCAGTTTAAGAACAACTTTCCACAAGTGGGCTATCTGGCCATATAGTGGGATTGGCATGATTCTCTCAGAGAATCAGGGGCCTACAAAGTATGTCATCTTTTGAACGGCAGAGGCTGACAAGTAGTATAGGGGTCATCATGACCGCGTATCTCCGGTGGAGCGTACGGGTTACATAAAAAGAAAGTACAAAGGAGCCCAAATATCTTACTTGTTGTTCTCCCCATCCCATGCTCTAAGCATGCCACATCTATGATACGATAAAAACCTCTAAATAACTGCCAGCTCTACTAGCATACAAAGTTTCTATCAGCAGTCATGCCTAACGCACGGCCCATACGTACAGGAGGCCAGACCTGTCACGCAGTCTGTGATCTATATGAGACTCACAACTCGTGTAACAACTGTGTCACGGCCAATGAACCTAGTGATGCTCCATAATGATAGGGTGGTCTCATGAAGTAGGTCCAATGCATATACATAAATAAAATATGATACGACGATATTGTCGTTGCACCCAAGTTTCCTTGGACGCATAATTTATATAGCAATAAATGAACTAAATAAGCATAAATAAATTATGCAGGCATCATATGGAATGTAAATAATAGTACGATGGCAAGGTATACTTGCCGAGCAAGAGTTCGTATAGTGCAAGCATCCAATACTGTGTTTAAGTTTGATGGAAGAAGTGGGGTTAGGGTTTGGAAGAGTTGTAATATATATATAGAGATAAGAGGCGGTGAGGTAATTTAGTAGTTTCAAAAACTACTGCTGCTGTTGTTTCTTCTTTCTTTGTTTGGTTTCGGTTGAGGAGATTTTAGTAATAATAGTGTTAAGAGGCGGTGGAATAAGTCGGCTCACACGTGCGGAGAGGAGAAAGAAAAGTTGGTTTTTGCTACTGCTGTTGTTGATATTTTTCTTCTCCTAACGGGTCCGGGTAGGGCTAAACGGGTAGTGGGTTTAGGATAGAGGGTTTGATCCAATAGGAATTTATTTCCTAATTAATTATATTTAGATGTATATATATACATATATATACATAGAAAATTCTAAGAATTATATTTGTGCATACAATTAAGCTAGCACTGTCCAAAGGGTCTCCTACATGGAATAAATTAGAAAATTTATAATGGCTCCATAAATCCCCTAAATGCACAAATACCTCAAAATAAAAATCTATCTCCTCTATTTAGCTCATAACTATTATAAATAAATAATTAATACGGTTTTCAGAATTAGGGGTTTTACATTCTACCCAACTTATAAAAATTTTGTCCTCGAAATTAAAGCTAAGCCACGATAGAAAGTCAATGATGGTATAAGATAGAGATTTGTAGCTTATCCTATACCTTCCTCCATCCTAACCTCTATAATTTTCTAATTATCATGGGGACGTTTGGAGGGCTATAATTTGTATTGTTTAAAATGCAAGGCTAGGTTTAAATGAGTGGGCGATGTTGCGCGTTGCACATTCCAAAAATTCATGAAGAAGATTCACATGAACAAAAAAAAATAGTTTTCTTCAAGTGTCATGTCCAATGGTGTGGACACCTTAATGCATTTTTGCATAAAAGCGCCCAACAATTGGAAAATAGCACAAAGATAGAATTTTGATTAATCAAAATTAATACACAAGGTGTTCTTGAATTAATTAGAAGTAGATGGGCTAAAATCAGGTGGGACACGAGTATCATAGACATAGAGGACTCAGAGTAGAATATGGTCATAGATTGGGTTATACGAAATGGTTCAAGATTATGTCTCCAATTTCGATTAGAACGCACAAGGATACAAATTAAAATTATTTAGAATTAATTAATAACGTCCGCGACGAATATTGTGCGACTAAGACGTAGCACAAGAGAGCATAATTATAAGTTACGCAAAGGTCAGAATAGAAGATGGACATGTCTAGGACAAGAGTGTGAGATTTGTAGGAAGACAATAGCTAGTGTAGGGCTCCAGTTATCGGAACAACGGTAAGGTATGCTAAGTGATATAATTATTGCAAAATTAAATAAAATATCATGTCATGTATTCAATTGGATACAAAATAGTCCTAGTTTCTCCTTCTAAGCCAAGTAGGCCTAATCTTGGGTGAGGGTTTATAATCTACCCAACTTAAAAATATGTCATCCTCGAAATTAAAATAAGACATAATTTGTAATCCAACAATAAAAATTTAACCTTCAATTCAAATCATCAAATTTGGAATTTAATCCGTCAATGTTCATGTCCAACAATCAAAATTTAACCTTTAATTCAAATCATCATATTTGGAATTTAATCCGTCAATATTCATGTTTTAGAGTTCTATTCATTTTCCTCAAGATTTAAATCGATGATTCAACCTTCAATATTCAAAATTTAAATCATGTACTTAAAGTATAAATATTTGGTCCGACATATCAAGATTTTAAAATTCATTTGATACCCATCATCTAATTCCTTCTTCTAAAATTCCCCACATTTAAAATGACTTAATCACTTAATCTAATCCTACTTGATCATAATCTAAAAGAATTTAACCTCAAATTAATAATGCGACTTCTACTCAACATAGAATTTACCCATCTATCATATAAGGCTATACACTTAAGAAAATATTCCTTAATTTATTTACTCATGTCTTTCAATCCTCAAAACTTTAACACCAATTATATCATAGATGATGGGCCCTTAATCAATTATAAAAGATAGTCACCAAATAATGTGATTGACCTATGGGTATATTTAGTACTTATCTGTATATCAAACTTATACCAAGCATGAGGGTTCGTTCTTCCGAAATAAGGGAAGACGGAGATCAATAATAAAGAGTTCACGGGAGAGGTAATAAAATAGAAGTATGGGGATCAAGGCGTTTAATAAATTCAAATGGGAATTGTCAAGGCAATTATGGATTAAAATCTTATTTTGATAATTCCTATTCACATGCTCGTATCAGTACAGTTATGTAACTGATATGATCGGCTCAGACATATCTAGAGGGCAAATACATGTGTCTACTAGTCAACTATATATCTCGATCCACGTAGAGTAGTATTGCGAAAGGCGAATCAAGCGCACTATGGTTGATCAGACCGTAATACACTGATTCTGAAATATATTAGTGTAGCGCTCCAATAATACATATGTCATGAACAAGCTTGATAAAGAATAAGCTTGCAAAACTAGGCTATAATAGCAGTATAAGTCAAGGTAGTATAGCAAATATAAGTATGCTGGATTATGATGAGAGAAAGTACAAATAATTCAATTCACAAAGAGATAAGACTCTACAATCTCTACAGTTGTCATACAACTCCTTGTCTAAGTCTCTAGTCGACCAAATAGGGGTATAGTCTCTAAGTTCTATATTCGGAATAAATATTATCTTCTTATGCTAGCGTACAGTTAATGTCATTCAACTATACTTTATTAAGGAGTCAAGAGGATTATGTGATACTACGTTGTGAGGTATACTACCCAACTTATAAGAATAAAATAATACTGTGACAGTCTTACGGAAAATCTACAAAATAATCTTGCACTTATAAATAAAGCAGAAACTCTTATTGGGGTACACGAGAAAAGATCTTGATACTCATTAAGGTCTCCTATTGCATTATATAGGTAATGGTCATTTCAAGTCTTAGTCATTGTACTTTATAGAACAAGTGTCTATAGTAAGAATGAAAAAGTTACTGACCTCAAGGGAAAAGGGAATATAACCTATATTGAGGTGGGGTAGAAGTTACGTGAATTTATACTAAGAATAATTAGCTCACAATCTAGAGGAACAACTCAACTTTTAAGCTCTAGCTACCAAGTACCTAATTTCAAAGTTTAAGATTACAATTATAATCCTAGCAAACTATATATCCTTAACATAAGATAAAATTACTTGGTCTAAAATCAGAAGTGTCAAGTGACACGAGTTGAAAGATGAAGGAAAGAAACGTAATTAGTCATCGCACAATAGCGAGTGCTATGGGTTCAGAGGAACAAGTCATAAAGATAGAAAGACTTTAGATAATGTCATAGTTTCCTAAGGGAAGATGCTATGCTAATCTCTGTGTTTGAGGTATGATCAAGGAAAATTTTATATCCATTCCCTTTGGCCTCCTAGGGTACTGTCTGCTAATATCAAGACAAGCATCTAAATGTATAGTTCTATAATACTATCTCATTATAAAAGTTAGGGTTGGTCCTAATATTCTACCTTGGATTTCTAGTGGTCTCTCAATACTAGGGTCAAACAATATGATAAAACTTCTAGCTAACTCTAGTAGTGTCTATACTACTCTCAAGCCCTCATAATACATCAAGGGATAATGGTAAACCAATCAATAGATAAGGAATTCTAGGATTCCCTAGATATTCTAAACTTAGTGGTGTGTCAACACTCTAGTTGTACTCTTAATAGGAAGGTTATCCTACTTATCATCTAACAACAGGGACTTCTATATTCTGGGAGGGGACTATACTCAAGAAACTATTAAGGAAGTACAAGAATCAAGCAGGATGCAAGCATTAAATAGGATGTAGAAGCATAAAATATGCTGGAGAATTGTTCGCGTATTTTACAGTCAAAACCCCCAACATACATGAAGTCCCTTCCTGCGTAAAACAGAGCTTCAAGGTTGTTTGCGTAAAATAGGTTGCTAAGCTGTCCGCGTAAAGCAGAGCTTCAAGGAAGTTTGGCATAAAGTAGAGATTCAAGGTTGTCCGCGTAAAGCAGAGAAGCGTAAAGTAGAGCTTCAAAACTGTCGGCGTAAAACATGGCTTCAGAACTGTCTGCGTAAATAGAGGTCCAAAGTTGTCGGCGTAAAATATGGCTTCAGAGTTGTCCGCGTAAAAGGTTTCTATACCTCCCTGCGTAAAGTCCGCATAAAAAGTGGCTATACTTCCTGCATAAAGTTTGTATAAAAGGATGCTGCGTAAAGTCTGCGCCTCGCGTTGCCAAGTTGATTCTCCTGGTCTATTTATCTGCTGAGCTGGCTTCGGTGCTGGAAGTGCTAGCTCCTATACTGACGGTAAAAGTGTCATTGTCTGCTGCATGGGACAGTCTCTTACCAAATGCTGTTCGGAACCACACTTTAGACATTGTCCTAAGCGAGTTCGACAGTTTCTCAAAATGTGCCCGCGTCTCCCACAATAATTACATCAGGGCTTCTCCGAAATCTGGTACGGTCCGGCTCTGTGTTGATACTGTTGTTGTTATTCCAAAGGACGTCTGATAGGTCCTCCTTGCTGTGTCCTTATTGGTCCTGGATGTGTCCTTACACCCGTCATCCATAGGTCTGCAGGTAGCTGCGATGCCTCTAATAATTTTCAAGTGTGATTGATCCAGTTGGTAGTTTATTCTGGGCTCTCAATGCCTTTGTACGGCCTTGGACCCATCTGTACAAAGTCCTTTACTGAACCAACTCTAGCTCAAGGTACTGGAGCTAGTGCTTGAGCTGGTATAATAGCTTGTGCAGCCATCCTCTCAAGTGCTGCCAGAAATTCTTGCCTTTGCTCGGCTGCCTGCTGCCTTTGTTCCTGCATCATCATCTGGAAGAATTGGACACTTGTGTCTGGCCATCCTGCGGTATCGATGATACTGGAAGGTTCCCATTAGGTGGAACGGGAAGATCAGATGGAACTGGATTATGAATCTGTCCATCTGGTCCCGGAAGTCTAAAAATTATTGAGGTTTCTCCTTGGGTCTGACCATTGACTCCAGAAGTTGTGTCGCCATCGGCGATAGTACATCCCTTCGGCATATCCATGTCTCTGCAGGTGATGTATACAACGATTTAGAAGAAGTACATGAATCAAACAGGATGCAAGCATTAGATAGAATGTAGAAGCATAAAATATGCTGGGAAATTGTCCACGTATTTACAGTAAAAAACTCCCAACATACATGAAGTCTCTCCCTGCATAAAACAGGGCTTCAAGGTTGTTTGCGTAAAATAGTTTGATAAGCTGTCCGCGTAAAGCAGAGCTTCAAGAAAGTTTGGCGTAAAACAGATATTCAAAGTAGTCAGCGTAAAATAGAGATTCAAGGAAGTTTGGCGTAAAGGTTTTCAGAGTTATCTGCGTAAAATAGAGAAGCGTAAAGTAGAGCTTCAGAGTTATCCGCGTAAAGCAGAGAATCAAGGTAATTTTGGCATAAAACAGAGAAGCGTAAAGTAGAGAATCAAAAACTGTCGGCGTAAAGTAGGGCTTCAAAGCTGTCTGGGTAAAAGTCTGCATAAAAGTTTTCGCGCGTAAAGTCTGCGTGAAAAGTCTGCGCGTAAAAGATCTGCTGCATAAAATATATGTTGCGTAAAGTCTGCGCGTAAAAATTTTGCGCGTAAAAGATCGCTATACTTCCTGCGTAAAGTCTGAGTAAAAAGTAATCGTAAAAAGTGGCTATACTTCCTGTACAGGGCTGCGTAAAAAGTCTACCTGCGTAAAGTTTGTAAAAAGTCTACGTAAAAAGTCTGTGCGTAAAATCTGTGTAAAAGTCTGCGCATAAAAGATCTGCGTGTAAAAGATCTCCTGCGTAAAGTCTGCGCGTAAAAGTCTGGCATACGTTGCAGCGTAAAGTTGTACGATGAGCTCTTCGTATTCCTCGGATGAATTTGTCAGACTAATTAGTGATCCTGTCATCTGACAAAAGTACTGCACGATGATCGAGAGGACGACTATGATGATGATTTTGTACAGAGACCCAGGTTATCATTTAGTAACATATTTGATACAAGTTATTTTGTACGTATTCAAAAGAAAGAATAATGGAGTCTTCTGAATACGCTGCCTACAGAATTGAGTTTTTATGCTCAAGATAAGATAAAATTAGCTGCCACGTTAAAAACTGTTTCTGTACAGGGCTCGAGGCATATCTCTGCATTTAATGCACGAGATTGGTTCTTGACTGGGAAAGCTAAGACTGTGACAAATACGCTCACATTATCCTTATATTTTACGCCAATCAGGCTACTTTACGCTGGTTATCTATTATTCATGAATCACCAAGTTTACGCAGGAGCAGTTACCTACGTGGTTTTGTATGTCGTGATCTTATAAAGGGATACGTGTCATATGCAGATTGAACGTGGGTAGCAGTAGTCATAACTGCAGCATAAAGTAGGCAGTCTTCTTCATAGATTGGCTTTTACGCCAACAACAGTCATTTGGCTTTTACGCCAACAAGGGTAAAGGGTCTGGTCACAGGGTAAAGGGTTTTGGCGTAAAACTTTGTTTATCCAAACATAGGATGGTTGAAAGGAAGAATGCGGTTTTAGTTAAGCGTGGATGAGATCCTTATACTTTATTCCTATACGCAGGCTTGTTCAGTACAGTTACGTAACCGAGACAATATATTCTTGACCTGCATGGGCCACCAACAAAAATATGTCATGCCCTAGTCCCAAAATACGTAGGACTAGGAATACATAACATGCCCAGTCGTATATATACGAACTCCAATATATGAAAACCATATACACACATACGCTGTACATGAATATCCAATCCATCAGTGGTAATATACTGTCACACAAGTCACACACAATCTTTATCTCATCCAAAGCACAAATAATAAGTAGGAATAAAGAGCTACATAATAACTGAATATCAAAGATGAGTATCTAGTCTGATAGTCGAATGGAAACAAATCCACTATAAAACGACTATACTGAAGTAGCAACAAGGATCTCTAAATAGCGATAATAAAATCACAGATACTCCAAAGGTAAGACCTCCTCCATCTGGTAAGTAGCGTCAGGTCCAGGTCCGTACTCCTGTGGATACTCCCGCTCGTCTATATCTGGAAAGAGACCAGGTCCTCAGAGGGACGTAACAAGATACATATAAACATGTCAATAAAGTACTAAAATATAAATATCCAATGGGTCGCCTAGCCGTCTAGGTGAATGCAGTTTGAGAACAACTTTTCACAAGTGGGCTATCTGGCCATATAGTGGGATTGGCATGATTCTCTCGGAGAATTAGGGGCCTACAAAGCATGTCGTCTTTTGAACGGCAGAGGCCGCCAAGTAGTATAGGGTTATCATGACCGCGTATCTCCGGTGGAGCGTACGGGTTACATAAAAGGAAAGTGCAAAGGAGCCCAAATATCTTACTTGTTGTTCTCCCTATCCCATGCTCTAAGCATGCCACATCCATGACACGATAAAACCTCTAAATAACTGCCAGGTCTACTAGCATATAAAGTTTCTATCGGCAGCCATCCCTAACGCCCGGCCCATACGTACAGGAGGCCAGACCTGTCACGCAGTCCGTGATATATATGAGACTCACAACTCGTGTAATAACTGTATCACGACCAATGAACCTAGTGATGCTCCATAATGATAGGGTGGTCTCATGAAGTAGGTCCAATGCATATACATAAATAAAATATGATACGGCGATATTGTCGTTGCACCCAAGTTTCCTTGGACGTACAATTTATATAGCAATAAATGAACTAAATAAACAAAACTAAATTATGCAGGCATCATGTGGAATGTAAATAATAGTATGATGGCAAGGTATACGGTGCAAGCGTCCAATACTGTGTTTAAGTTTGATGGAAGAAGTGGGGTTAGGGTTTGGGAGAGTTGTAATATATATATGGAGATAAGAGGTGGTGGGATAATTTAGTGGTTTCAAAAACTATTGTTGTTGTTGTTTCTTCTTTCTTTGTTTGGTTTCGGTTGAGGAGAGTTTAGTAATAATAGTGTTAAGAGGCGGTGGAATAAGTCGGCTCACACGTGCGGAGAGGAGAAAAAAAAGTTGGTTTTTGCTACTGCTGTTGTTGATATTTTTCTTCTCCTAACGGGTCCGGGTAGGGCTAAACGGGTAGTGGATTTAGGATAGAGGGTTTGATCCAATAGGAATTTCTTTACTAATTAATTATATATAGATGTATATATATATACATATATACAGAGAAAATTCTAAGAATTATATTTGTGCATACCATTAAGCTAGCACTGTTCAAAGGGTCTCCTACATGGAATAAATTAAGAAATTTATAATAGCTCCATAAATCCCCTAAATGCACAAATACCTCAAAATAAAAATCTATCTCCTCTATTTAGCTCATAACTATTATAAATAAATAATTAATATGGTTTTCAGAATTAGGGGTTTTACACAATGTTTGCTTCCCAACTTGGTTTTAGTGCGCCTACGACATCCAAGTGGGTTTGGAGAGGCTCCAAGGGTTGACCCACATCCGGCGCATGAGTAGCTGGGTCTGCCCTATAGAATCTTCCATTAGCAGCACGTATAACGAGTAACGTCGTATGCTTTGGGAGAGCTAATAATGCAGTCCCTCTAGCGTGCATAGCTCGGGGTATTTCGGGCTTCCTTCAACTAGCGTCTTTGGACGCATAGTATAGGGAGTCCAGGTTATGACTATATGAGCCCTTGTAGATAGCATCCTTTTTTAAAGAAGATTCCATGCGACTGTGATTAGCTCATCCTTTCCGGCCTAGATGGTGATGCACGTGCGCATCGTAAGACTTGGCATGGTTTCTCTCGAGCGTAGCTTCGGAGATAGTGACAGGATATGTGCCCTCCTTGTGTGCATCTGCAGTGAAGGTTGGCGGCACTTCTGGAGGGGAGTTTGGGTTTAGCACACGGTTTTAGCAACCCACATCTTGTAAACTTTTCAAGGTCGTACAGGCCTCGGCAAAGAACTCGACTTGTCGGTGGAATACAGGTCAACTACGTGTGCAACTGCAGTATGGGTTGAGGATGCATCGAGTATGGACTTCGGGCTTGGCATAGCGGTACTGACGTCCCAAGTTTTGTGAGTCTTGCAAGGTCGTACGGGCCTCATTGGAGAGATTAGCTTGTCCAGCATGCCTTAGAATGCCTGTTGGTCGAAGCGAATAACCAACATCCTCTGAGTCGAACCTAACTTGGTCACGTCGGATTGCGTCACCATCTTCTAGTTGGAGGAGAAGCTCATCCCCAACAGAGTCATCATTTTTGTCGACATCAAAAAATAAGAATTTTTTATGAAGGGTGTACAATTTTTTTATTTATTGCTAATTGACAAAGAATACAAGAGAATCCCTATTACAAGAGGATCTAAGTACAAAGAAGAAGATCTTGGCAAGTTTGACGGTGGAGATCGAGCACTACAGTTGCTCCTTTACTTCATTGACGATCCGGGACAAAGGAGGTTGATAAGAATTCGATGCTCCTTCTTCTCCTTTCTGTGGCAGTGGCATCGGTTCTCCTTTACGTGGAGATGTGGTTGCCTTTTTTCGTTTGTGGTCACTTTTTTGTAGGAAAATACCCACTGTTTATAGCCTTTAGGAAGGTATTATGTAGGAGCATGTACGCGGGCTGCATATGGACACATGGTAAGGCAGGCGCATACTATGTTAACGCTGCCAAGTGGCAAGTCGAGATCTGGGGTTGTTGATGCCCATAATACGCGTGACACGTGTCATGCCTAATTTTAATGGTTGTGATTGGACCTTGGTAATACTATCACTTGGCGCATGGAAATGACTGAGGAAGTAGTGGCGCATGGCACTGCTGGCGCAAGGGAACACTTGAGACTTAGTGGCACATGGCGCTACTAGCGTATGGGAACACTAGAGACTTAGTGGCGCATAGTATTACAGGCACATGAGACACTGCTTAGACTGTTGGCGCATAGGGCTAGATCACTGAGGTGCATGGGGTTAATTTTTCATGATTCTATACCTCATCCCTCTGTTGGCTCGCCTAAAGCATCTGCATCATTCGCTCAACTGGGTCAACAGGGGGCATAGCTCGCTGGCTTTCGGAACTTCCAGAGGTGCCGAAACTACTTTTTTGTGCTTGTACCTTTCCATGTGCTAGCGCTGATGCCTGCACTTGAGTCATTCCTTCAAAAGAAAGTAACTTGCATCGGTATCATAGAGCATTATGGACTCACTGTATGGAACACATCTCATTTTAGCCGAACGAGTTCAAGAGTTCGAATAGGGATCACGAAATCGTTAAAAAAACTATTTCGACACGAGGGTCAAAGGAACTGAAGCCATGCTCTGATACCAATATGTCACGTCCCGATTCCATGCAATCGATAGTCGACCCCCTGACGTGATGTCGTGTGTACCTACGTTGTACAACCCACAAGGCCCTGGTATGTAATACAACGAGCTCATATTCAGAGTATGCAGATAATTAAACAAAATATTGTAACAAGAAAAAGTTCTCTTAATTGATAATGAATATCATTTACAAACTCTTGAACAAATACAAAAGGTTATCGCACGGGCTTACAAAAGTGGACGCAAAATGAGATAGTCGTCTGATACATTACATCTTTTTACTAAAACTTCAAAAGTTAATAGACACCTCCGGGCGAAGCTATCGCCTTGCCACGGAACTGCATAAGGTATGTGCACGAGCTCCGAAATTAAAACACACTTTAAAAGGGCACGAACAGGTACGTCGGTAGGTGGACTGGATTGGAAGTTGCCTTAGCTCCTCGCAGGATCGCCTTGGCACAGAGAACCTGTTACAACGATGGTCGGTACATCAAAATGCACGGTACATCAAAATGCATAGGGGAGGGTGAGCTAACCCAACTATACCAATCAACATGTTATTTATGTGAAGTATATGAAAGTTATTATCTAGTATTTCTATCTTGCCTTAGTTTAAGTTACAAGCATGCAATAGATATAAAAATTGACTGAAATAAATATGTCACCATTTGGTGACTTTACCTGCCCGTCTGAGCCTCCTGTACAAAACTAACCATGTCCTTCCCTTCCACAAAGACATAGTTAGCTTGTACAATTTAAATATACGAGGGGGTCACTGGCACGATGCCATATTGGATAAGATATAGTCAAAGACAAGAATGGTGTGCAACGCGAGGAACATGAAGCGCTACATGTCATCCCGTCATGTACATGAGACTATGGTGAAGTTCCGTCTGGATCGGATCGGTGCTAGTGCCCCAGCGATCGTCCGCAGGAACCATGAAACCTTGTGCACAAGTTTTTTGTGACCAAGCAACGTCTAATACTAAGTTATCAAATAAAGCAATTTAAGGCAACACAAGCACAAGACAAGTAATATGGCATGATCTTGATTTGCATAGTCATCATGTTCAGTTTATCGCATAGTAAAGTATGTTCTATAAATAGCACAATAATAGAAGAATTTTTTGTAACTAGAATTAAAACACGATAAAAGAATATTCTAAGTGAACTAGCATGCAACAGTATAACCTTTCACAAATCTAGTTGACAAGCATAAAGTAATCCAAGACTATTCCATTTTATCTTGATATCTTTTAGTTATTATGGTATCGTTGATCGAAATAATATTAAGGGAGCAAGATTATTAGGTGTGAAGACTTGGGAGAAGAGCTAGCTAATCGAGATAGTAGCCACTCACAAGTTGGTGGAGGTAGAGAAGAAAAGAGGTTCTTCAAGACTCCGCTCGCACGATGCCTACACGATTACCTGTATTGCCACAAACAGACGATTAATACATCTTCTTCTCATTCTCCAAGATCGAAACAAAATCGAAGTTCAGTGAACGAAAATAATACAAATCATTGAAACCATTCAAGAAAATGCAAGCTCGAAAACCAACTCAAAAGCACGAAAGCAACAATGCGACAACGAAAACTAGGCAAAAAAACTTACAGTGAAGAGATCCCTCTTTACTCTGTCATTAAATCCGTCCTTAGGATACAGTCCACTGAATATGAGAATCGATTCTGAAGAAGATAATCTATAACGAAGAAAGGATCTTTATTCAATCTATCTCGGTCGAACGATACCGAAAATATTTTTTAGACGCACTCCCCGAAAAGGGGGAAGGGGCACTACACCCTTAATATATCTAAATACCCTATCCAATGCAGTCCAATAAAACTGGTTTGGGTTACTGGTATATCTACTTAGTCTCCCAATGGCAAATACAATATCAGGTCCGGTCTTTTTTGTTATATACATAAGGGAACCTATTATGTTGTTCCATAGGTGATTATTCATTCTTCTTGAGAACAACACTACTATCATAAGGAGTAGGGGCAAGTTTTTTATCAAAATACTCAAATTTTCTTAGCATTTTCTCAATCGAGTGTGATAAGGATAGAGTATAACCATCATTATATTTGGACACTTGCATTCCTAGAATTAAGTTGGCTTCACCTAGATATTGCATATTAAACTGGTTAGATAAATAATTCTTAGTGTTATTTATCAATTCCAGTGATGATCCTAGAATAATGTTATCATCTACATACAAGCATAAAAGGACACAACTTTCACCAGTATTTTTAGAGTATATACATTTGTCATACTCATTTTGGCAAGAATCCATATTCATCAATTACCTTGTCAAAATTGTTGTGCCATTGTTTGGGAGCTTATTTTAGGCCATATAGAGATTTTACTAATCTACAAACTTTTTTTTCTTGACCTTTAGCAATGAAACCTTTAGGTTGTTTCATGTAGATTTTTTTTCTCAAGATCTCCATTTAGAAATATTGTCTTTACATCCATTTGATGGATTAGCATATCATGAATGGTTGCTAAGGCTAGAAGGGTTCTGATAGATGTGATCCTAGCTACAGGAGAGTAGGTATTAAAATAATCCAATCCCATTTTCTAGGAAAAAAATCTTTGACTACTAATCTAGTCTTGTATTTCTCTATAGTACCATCAGCTCTATGTTTTTTTTGAAGATCCACTTACAACCTATGGGTTTACTACCTAAAGGTAGGTCTACTAAGAACCAAGTACCATTCTCCATAATGGAGTTATACTTATGGTTAGTGGCTTCTTTCCAGAAAGGGACATCATGAGAAAATATTGCTTCTTCATAAGTTGAGGGATCACCCTCTATCAAGTAAGTGAAGAAACCTTCTCCTAAGTTCTTTTCAATTCTTTCTCTTTTACTTATTCTTGGTTCTATATCTTGTTCAGGTTGTGAACTAGATATTTGAATATGAGAGCTAGTAGACGTAGCAAGAAAAGAGTTGGAGGGAGAGGAAGGAATTCTATCTTTCAAAGAAAAGATATTCTCAAAGTAAATTCCATCTCTAGCTTCTACAATGGTAATGTTAGAGATTTCATTTACTTCAGAGTGAGTCACTAGAAATCTTTTGGCATTATTGTCTAAAGCATATCCTATGAATACAGCGTCTACAGTCTTAGGATAAATCTCTCTTTTTGGGTTCAATAATTCCTACTTTTGCTAGGCATCCCCAAACTTAGAGACAATTGATTCTAGGGGTTATACAATTCCATAATTTATAGGGAGTCTTATCCTTAGATTTAATAGGAATCCTATTAAGGATGTTACAGGCTGATAACAATGCTTCTCCATACAAATTATTGGGAGCACCAGAGCTGAGGAGCATGGCATTCACCATGTCTAACAGAGTACGATTCTTTCTTTCAACAACTCCATTGGACTGTGGTGAATATGGAACAGTTACCTCATAAATTATTCTATGTTCTTCACAAAAGTTAGTCATTTAATTTAAGGTATACTCTCCACCACGGTCATATCTATGAATCCTAATCTTTCTCTCTAACTGGCTCTCAGCTTCAAATTTATAAATCTTGAATCTGTCTAAAACTTCATCTTTGGTTTTGAGAAGATAGGTATAACAATACTTTGAGTGATCATCTATAAAGGTAACAAAGTATTTTCTACCGCCTACCCATTTGAGTCACACACATAACTGTGAACTAGTTCTAGAAGGTCAGAGTTCCTTTCTATAGATTTAAAAGGTAGCCTAGTGTGTTTGACTTGAACACAAATCTCACACTTGTGTTTATCATCTAATGGAGTTTTAGGAATAAGATCTAAATTCATTATTCTTCTAAGATAACCTAGGTTTACATGACCTAATATACCATGTCAAATATTGGAAGATTCTACATTAGAAACAACAAGAGAAGGATCAGACATTTTTATTCATAGTGCTCAGAATAAATAGACCATCTTTTACAAAACATTTTCCTATAAAGGACTCATTTTTAGAAATAACTACTTTATTCGCCTCCATTACAATCTTGTACCCTCAAGCTATAAGAAGGGACCCATTAACTAAATTTTTCCTGACAGTAGTCAAAGTACGTCACAAACATGCAAAAAAAATCATGGTTTCATTTTCAGATCTACTTTTGCTCTTCCTATAATTTGTGCGGTTGAGCCATCTCCTAAGGTTACACCTCCTCCATCTGATTCCTGATAGTTTGGAAAACTGGAGCGGTCAAATGATACGTGAACATTCGCTCTAGAACCCAACTACCAATCATCAGAATGGTAAAAAATATTGACTGAGGGTTGATAGCTCACTGACATGAAAAAAAATGAAGACCCATTCAGAAGCATGTTTGCTTCGGGTTTGGTCGTGCCTAAAGGATCTCTAATAATATTTGAATGATCTTGCTAATCACTCTTAACAATTTTTAGTCTTTCAAGTTTTGATCAACTTGGGTTAACAGTAGGGGCCGGTTCTCAGCTAACGGTGGTCCGAAGATACTTAAGTACCGTGTCGCTTAGGACTATTTACACCCGTTTGACAGAATGACCCTTTCGACTGGTTTCCAAATCTATCTCTACTTTTAGACCTTAGATTCGAAGGGATTTACAATTTTACTAAACTATTACTAACTCAATACTAAAGTTGCAATTGATTGTCTTGAAGTCGTTACAAAGAAATAATATTGTAGTTGACAATATGTCAATGTAGAACTAACAGTAACAATGAATATCAATAGATTTAATTTGCAATCTATCACTATACCATTGATAGTATATATATTAAGCAAGTTTTTATGTGCTACAAGTACTAAATTACAGTAGCTAAATTGAATCCACAAAATTAGAAGTGTTTATATAATGTTTTCTATAGAGCAAATATGATAGTATATTGCTGGACTATAGAAATATTAAATAGATCAAGTATGTTAGATATTGGTTTTCTTAGACGGGTATAAGCCAATATATCTATAGAGCAACTTTGCTCGAAGAAGTCTTGCTATATGACAGTAAACAAAACAATTTATACCACTCAACGAATATATGTGCTAGCAAATATAAAATCAAAAATTAGAAACTTTCTATTTAAAGTTTTGTAAACTTTCTGGTAACAGAATATAAGGTTACTAACAATGATTTTTCTAATACCAATTCTTAATCAATATATAATTCAAAATAATTAAAACGTATTTTACACTTTTGCTATAGTATGTCAGAACAAATTTTGAATGACAGAACTATAACAAGCAAAATTGGTATGTAAGAAAATTGGTGTGTAACAAATTAGAATGAGCACTATAAAGGAAAGTTGGTATGTAAGCAAAATTGGAATGACAGTACTATAAAATTAGAATGGCAGCAAAATGAATATATATATATATATATATATATATATATATATATATATATATATATATATATATATATATATATAAGAATTTTGTATATGAAATATAATATTAGTTTGCTTTGTTTTCTATATGGAACAGAAGCATATGGTAGCCAACGAATATATGGTAGCAAATTAATTGGTAGCAAGTGAAAAGGTTTATTTGTAGCAGTAATTAAGCAAAAGAATTTGCCACAGTAATATTCTTTTGCTACAGTGAAAAGAAAATATAGTTAACAACACATATTCGTGAAGAACTTGTATAGTCTTGGAACTAAAAGTTTCCCAAACAAATAGTAATCGAAGTTAAACGAATTGTTAAAGAGCAATACTAAATATAAAAAATAAAAGACAGAAGTTCAACTATACAGATTAATGTTCTGTTTTTATTTAGTATTTGTTTTCATATGAAAATACTAAGTGCTTAAACAGTGAGTAAATTGTTTGACAGAAGTGAACAACACTTATATAGTGTTTGAAACTATTAGAACAATAAGAATCAGCAGTGGAAAAAAAAATTGAGACCGGTTTGTTTATGCAGGGAACAAATGGTTTTTTGTAACTATGAATGAAAAATATTTAGGAACCGTGTTCAACTTTTGATTGTTAGAAATATATTATATATTTTTAGAATTCTGTAAACAAAATAAAAAATTAAGTTGATGTTACCGGCCTATGAAAAAGTCGTGCAAATGCACTGCCCTAAGACTTGATCAGGGGTCTATGTGCGAACGTTTCCCGAATGCTCCTCTAGAAGCATGAAAATTCTGCAGACCGCATACAGCTCATGTCCCTTGGAGCCGCATATAGCTCATGTCCCTTGGAGCCGCCTACGAGCATAAATAGCCCGCATGCGGCCTGGACAGCCTCAGAGTAAGAGGCCGCGTAAAAAGTCCTCGACACAGTCTCCGATGACTGACATAAAGTTCTAAGAGCCTCGAGATTCGTGAAAGGGACGGCATACAAAAAGATAAGTCACACCACGCATTAATGGCCTCGACAGACGCGCCATGCCACGTGTCCTCCCTTATGCGGCCTAGACATCATATGCAGCTACGACCCCATGCGGCCTCGTCAACATGCGGCCACAGTGTCCATTCGACCAAGGCCAGACCAGAGCTCGTATGCGGCCACAACGTCATGGAACCGAAGTGTCCATTCGACCAAAGCCAAAAGAGACATATGTGCGGCCAGGATGACCATGCGGCCAGGACGACTATGCGGCCAGAATGAATATGCGGCCAAGAAGTTATGTGGCCTTCAAACTTGCAAGATCTTTTCTGTTGCAACCGAAGAGATCCCCACGCAATTAGTGCAGGTCACGTGTCCAGCTGACCAGGTCACGAACATAATGGGTCAATAACGACCACACCCCCTTCACCGAGATTGTATCAACCGCATTCCCAACCAAGGCTATGTGGTACTACGTCAGTAGTATGCAGCCCAGTTACAACTGTATTCTGTTGAAGGAGCCCCCATGCGGCCACCAAACAGAGGCATATGCGGCATCTATAGTCTGTCATCACGACGACTATAAATAGCAAGGGTAGTGTAGCACCCCGTTCCGCTCAAGCGGACTGCCGTCTCAAACGGCAATCGTGCAGCTGTCCCGACCCGCTTTGCCTCGATCAAGAAGCAAAGGATATCCAGACTTGTCCCTACAGGAATCCTGCTTGGACTTTCAGAGGCTCGCTCAGACGTATCGCTCTACCGAGGCGAATCATCGCTAAGGTGGGTGGCTACGGTGAACTTGTCTTTGCTTAGCCAGCACACATAAAATCTGGAATATTCATGCTAGTCGCTAGGTGAATCACCCTCTGCATGCTAATAAATCTAACGCACCTAGCTAAGGAAATAATCCCAACTTGTATTGCTTACTAGAACATGGAAAAATGAAATACTGATTATATTCAGACCCTCGCATGCTAAATCCCCTAACGATTTCACCTCTCGGCTTACCTTCGGGTCCGAGCAACGTGCCTGCTTACGTTCCTTAGAAACGCATGCTTGTCTGCTTAAATGATGCCATGTTTTCATCCAAACCCCGGAAGACTACTACGTAGTCGTTCCGTGCCTGAATGAACCTGCAAGTATCCGGGACCGTTAGGTCACCAAGCCAATTCCCGAACCAGGGAATCTGCACCCTGACTGAATAAATCACTGAATCACAGCTCGTGGAGCAAACTACTGAATCAACAATCTTGCTTCAACAAGTTCCATATATATATATCCTGACTCGAACTTGTTCCATATAACTTGTTCATATATATATATATCCTGTCAAGAACTTGTTCCTGAACCTGACCCTGACCTGCATGTCGCGGACAACTTGTTTCAAGTGAGATTCTCCTGATCTCTGTTCCTGCGGACGGTCTCCGGGGCACCGGGCCGATCCGATCCGGACAGGAACCCCTGTTAGTCTGCCTGTTACGGGCAGAATGGCGTGTAGCACCTGTGAACTTATCCTTCACGCCATTCTTGCTCACAGACTAAGTAATCGCCTGACTCGGAAGGAATGACCTGTAGCGCTCCTGATCCGTGCGTTGCTTTTCATTTTCTTTCATGTGCTACACCTGTCCTTTATGGCTATGCCAGCGACTCCTGTTCATATAGATAAGTCATCCTCGCTTAGCGGCTATCCGCGTGCGAGTCACTGCATTGCATCAATGAATAACTGAACACCTGAACGATCATGTTAAAACGACCCTCCTGCTTGCATATGCTTGCCTCCTGAATGTTTATACATGCCTCTGCTCGAATTTATACTGTTTGCCCAAATGGTTGCCTTGGACAGGGAAGGAGATGGTAAGTTGGTAAGTCTCGCCGTGTTTCCTCTAACATCGTACGGCGCACTGCCCGACACGTTAGGCTATTCAATGTTTGCATGAAACTGATCCTAAGGCAACTAGAAAGACAACTTAATAGTTGTGCACGAAACCTGTGTTATGTGTTTGGATTTGTCGAGCGGGCGAGTAGCTTCTCCACCAGTGCATTCAATGTACTGATAATCCACCAGTTTGATATGCAGGGTGCGGGAGAACCTCGTTCGGTGCGGATGCCTCCAACGTGCGTGCTAAGGCGTGGACATCACTCCGAAGCAACGGTGCGTCCGGAACTGAAGCACATATACAAGACATAAGTTGTGAACATCGCCTGACCATCGCCTGTACATTCATTCCACAGTTGTAGCCATTTGGCATGCTTTTACTGTTTCAGAGAGAGAGGCTTGAGCGACTTGTAATCTCGGCTATACGCCGCCTGTAACACATGTTCATATCAATAAAAGAGCTTGCTTTACTTCAACTTGTGTTTCAAATGCTTCCGTTATATTTGTCAACTCAGAGAACTTGTTACCGAATTGCTATGCGTTCATGACTCCGCTGCACTCGGACAATCTGTGCGACTCTGTGGCTTAGAACTCTTGCCGCCAGCCAATGAACCATGGCTTTGCACGGGCGTGGATCACGCTCGTGCGGCATCATGCCCGGATAGGTTAAGCGATCGTTCCGCGGGAGCGCTGGCGAGGGTGATTCCCGCCTAGCGGGAACGGCCGAAATAGCCTGCGGGAGATCGGGGCGTGACAGGTTGGTATCAGAGCCTGGCTTCTACGCCTTTGTCCTCAATTCGATATCTCTGTTTTGAAAGCTCGTTCGTCGGTTATGTGCACGCTCTCTCTCAATGCCTCGATGGGATGTTCCAACAATAAGTCTAAATACTTTTAAAATACGTTTTGAATGATATGCTTGCTTGTCTGGTTGTGTGCTGCGAGTGGCCTTTGTGCCAACCTGTGCGAACCTTTGAGAGTATCGCTAGTACCTTGTCCGATTTTCACTAACCCTGAGTTTGGTTGAATGTATCTATTCGAGGGACGCCTTGAACTAGTGCACCATCCAAGACTTAAGAAAAGGTGAAACTCGAGTGCTGAGACTTCGCTATCACTGAGCTGGTTGACGTGTTCACGCTAGAGGGGCCCTTCGAAAGTGCGCACGATCCAGTCTAAGCGATATGCTGATTTTGAAGCTTGTGCAAGTGAAGATCCAAATGAACAAGTACAAACGACTTGTCTAGGATTGCCTCAACCCTAGATCACTGCTTGTCCTTAGTAAGTCTCGAGGACGAGACTTTTTCTAAGTTGGGTAGGATGTAGCACCCCGTTCCGCTCAAGCGGACTGCCGTCTCAAACGGCAATCGTGCAGCTGTCCCGACCCGCTTTGCCTCGATCAAGAAGCAAAGGATATCCAGACTTGTCCCTACAGGAATCCGGCTTGGACTTTCAGAGGCTCGCTCAGACGTATCGCTCTACCGAGGCGAATCATCGCTAAGGTGGGTGGCTACGGTGAACTTGTCTTTGCTTAGCCAGCACACATAAAATCTGGAATATTCATGCTAGTCGCTAGGTGAATCACCCTCTGCATGCTAATAAATCCAACGCACCTAGCTAAGGGAATAATCCCAACTTGTATTGCTTACTAGAACATAGAAAAATGAAATACTGATTATATTCAGACCCTCGCATGCTAAATCCCCTAACGATTTCACCTCTCGGCTTACCTTCGGGTCCGAGCAACGTGCCTGCTTACGTTCCTTAGAAACGCATGCTTGTCTGCTTAAATGATGCCATGTTTTCATCTAAACCCCGAAAGACTACTACGTAGTCGTTCCGTGCCTGAATGAACCTGCAAGTATCCGGGACCGTTAGGTCACCAAGGCAATTCCCGAACCAGGGAATCTGCACCCTGACTGAATAAATCACTGAATCACAGCTCGTGGAGCAAACTACTGAATCAACAATCTTGCTTCAACAAGTTCCATATATATATATCCTGACTCGAACTTGTTCCATATAACTTGTTCATATATATATATCCTGTCAAGAACTTGTTCCTGAACCTGACCCTGACCTGCATGTCGCGGACAACTTGTTTCAAGTGAGATTCTCCTGATCTCTGTTCCTGCGGACGGTCTCCGGGGCACCGGGCCGATCCGATCCGGACAGGAACCCCTGTTAGTCTGCCTGTTACGGGCAGAATGGCGTGTAGCGCCTGTGAACTTATTCTTCACGCCATTCTTGCTCACAGACTAAGTAGCCGCCTGACTCGGAAGGAATGACCTGTAGCGCTCCTGATCCGTGGGTTGCTTTTCATTTTCTTTCATGTGCTACACCTGTCCTTTATGGCTATGCCAGCGACTCCTGTTCATATAGATAAGTCATCCTCGCTTAGCGGCTATCCGCGTGCGAGTCACTGCATTGCATCAATGAATAACTGAACACCTGAACGATCATGTTAAAACGACCCTCCTGCTTGCATATGCTTGCCTCCTGAATGTTTATACATGCCTCTGCTCGAATTTATACTGTTTGCCCAAATGGTTGCCTTGGACAGGGAAGGAGATGGTAAGTTGGTAAGTCTCGCCATGTTTCCTCTAACATCGCACGGCGCACTGCCCGACACGTTAGGCTATTCAATGTTTGCATGAAACTGATCCTAAGGCAACTAGAAAGACAACTTAATAGTTGTGCACGAAACCTGTGTTACGTGTTTGGATTTGTCGAGCGGGCGAGTAGCTTCCCCACCAGTGCATTCAATGTACTGATAATCCACCAGTTTGATATGCAGGGTGCGGAAGAACCTCGTTCGGTGCGGACGCCTCCAACGTGCGTGCTAAGGCGTGGACATCACTCTGAAGCAACGGTGCGTCCGAAACTGAAGCACATATACAAGACATAAGTTGTGAACATCTCCTGACCATCGCCTGTACATTCATTCCACAGTTGTAGCCATTTGGCATGCTTTTACTGTTTCAGAAAGAGAGGCTTGAGCGACTTGTAATCTCGGCTATACGCCGCCTGTAACACATGTTCATATCAATAAAAGAGCTTGCTTTACTTCAACTTGTGTTTCAAATGCTTCCGCTATATTTGTCAACTCAGATAACTTGTTACCGAATCGCTATGCGTTCATGACTCCGCTGCACTCGGACAATCTGTGCGACTCTGTGGCTTAGAACTCTTGCCGCCAGCCAATGAACCATGGCCTTGCACGGGCGTGGATCACGCTCGTGCGGCATCACGCCCGGATAGGTTAAGCGATTGTTCCGCGGGAGCGCTGGCGAGGGTGATTCCCGCCTAGCGGGAATGGCCGAAATAGCCTACGGGAGATCGGGGCGTGACAGGTAGCATACCCTATAGACCACAGGCAGGCGAGAAACAGGAACGGGAGAGAGAACATAAAAGAGCTTCCTCGCTCCCGCATCAAACTGTCAACGGAGTAAAAGAGTTACTACAGCACTCGATCTCCATCGTCACCCCCCAGAATCAAAAATTGTACTTAGATTGTTTGTCTATGACCTCTTTGTACTTTCTTTAGTCTGTTGTTAAAATAAGTTCTTTTAGACTTCCGATTTAATGGCAAACAAGGTAGCGACTCTGCTGCGGACGTCTTTCTCCTCTGATGAGAATGTGGTGACGCAGTCTGATGCGGCCAAGCTAGGTTCAAACCAGAGGATGCTGGTAGTACGCTTTGACCAGCAAGAGTTTGAGAAAATGCTCTCTGAGGGCTACGCTTCTCCAAGGCTGGAAAAGCCTAAGAAGACTCGCTGGACATCGTTTGTAAAGGTCGTTGTACCTCACCCAACTGCGGAGCATGCGCTTCTCGTCTCTCTCTCTCTCTCTCTCTCTCTCTCTCTCTCTCTCTCTCTCTCTCTGTCGCAGGGGACGCACATAATAAGTCTACGCGAGCTGACGCCTCTCATGCAACAGTCTTTTCTGACAAAAAAAGTGCTCAGCACTTGAAGACCCGCAAAACATGGGTTGCAAAGGCCGTTGTGCCTCACCCAACTATGGAGCATGTGCTTCCCGCCTCTCTTTATTGCTGAACATGCTCATCAGGCGTCCACCCAGGTCGTCCATGTCTATGCGGCATCCTAGTCTGACGCAGAAAATGCTTGGCACTCAAACTCTGGCAGAGAAAAATACTACGATGCCAGATGTTAGGTTGTTGATGCAAGTTCTATGCGGCCAAGGAGGACACATAAGATCGACTATGCGGCATCGGTTGACAGCCGCATGAAGATGGCCGCATACGGCCCTGTCAGCAACAGAACCTCAATTTTTGATCGAATCTCATGCAACGCTGATCTTATGCGTCATGTGAATGGTGAAAACCCAAACTTGGACTCTTCATATTATGTACTAGCGCATGCAAGGACAAAGAAGTCTAGGGCAGTGCAAGCTTACCAAGCTCAAGCAACTTCTCATTCGGCTGGCTGTCAACAGGCATCGCTGACTGTTATGCTTGCCTCGGAAGGAAAGCTATAAAAGATCGACCCACGTGTCCAGCGGCAAGTCTACCGGGTCAATCTCAAAAGTCTTCTGCTGACGACTGCGGAAAAGTTCTTCCACGAAACCCAAGTCAGGGAGCAAAAACAACACATACACACCCATGTGTTCATAATAAGGGTGTAAAGGTAAATCAGACCTCGCATGACTTGCGCAACATGATCAATCACAAGCGCAAAGCGAGGGAAGCAACCACGGCAAGTGAAATAGCCCCGCCGGGGTATCACTGTGCTAACGTTATCATCAATTGCTGCTGTAATCAAGTAGCAGTACTTGCAAACAGGCAGTCAAAATTCCAGTGACTACAACCAGGGGCACCCAGCCGGCACCAGCCCGGGGAGTAGGTGCAAGTACCAAAGGAGGAGGAGCCTCCCTTCGCCTCGTGCTATTTGGCTTCGAAGGCCCCTTCGCGAAGGAAGGTAGGAAGTCCAGAACCTCCAGTTCGTTACTATCACTAGCGTGTCGAGGAGGCGGATCCAAGGAGGACAAGTAGAAGGACCTATAGAAGGTATTTTTTGGGCACCCGATAAAATAAGAAGTTGTCAGCTACTGGGGTAGCTCTTTCTCGGGATCCCAGATGACTGCAGAAGCTAAGATTCACAATCCCACGGAACTCTACGACAATCCAGCTTTTTGAGACGACGGTGATTCCCACGGATCGGGTGCTGAGATCCCTCGGGGTAGCCACCCTCATAAAGAAGATGCAGCCTCCTATGCTGGGGGTAGTGTTCCATCGGAGTTCGAACGAGACACAGCACTACCAACTTTTGTCACGTCCCAGTTCCAAAATACGTAAGACTAGGAACATGTAAGCATGCCAGCCGTATGTATATGGCAACTCCAATATATGGATACCATAATACACGCGTACACTGTAATATGAATATAAACTCACATGTGGTATATATATAGTGTCACAAGTCACAGAAATACTAATCTCGTCCACATAATAAGTCACAGAAAGGAAATAACTAAACTAGAATAAAGAGTCTGAATAATCCAACAATGATAGTTGGGTGGAGATAAATCCACTACCAATGACTATATCAAAACTAAAATGAGAGAGGAGGGTAATCTCCAATATAAAATAAGATGATGATATAAAGGTATCAGCGAAGCGATCCATCGCTAGAGATAATCAAAGATGCTCAGAAGGTAAGACCTTCTCGGAAGAGATAAGTAGTAAGTCATGATCTGTGCTCCTGCGAATAGTCAAGATCGTCTACACCTGGAAAGGGACCAAGTCCTCAGAGGGACATAACAAGATACATAGAAGCATGCCAATTGAATACAGTAAACATGCATAATAGATGGGAAATATATAAGTACGTTGAACAAGACAATCTATATGAATGCAAAATAAGGACAACTTTTTGACGTATGGGCAAAGGTAGGCTACTCGATCTAAATCTTACAACTAACACACACGACAGGGACATCAGAAATCGACATACCTCGGGAGTAGCGACCAGCACGACACCAGAAATTGACATACCTCGGGGGTAGCGACCAGCGTGATACACTACCGTAGTGCGTGCTAGATACTACGGTTTACCAGAGTGGTTATAGCCCATACGCCTACTGATTGTCCTCTCATGATACTAAGTGTCAAGTGTGTGTCAACATACATATAATATATAGTAATGACTGAAAAAAACTACACATACAATGAATATATAGAAATATAATAAGCATGCAAGTACTGTAAATAATTTGGCAAGATATACTTGCCTGGCAAGAAGGCTGCAAAGTGTAAGCGTCCAGATATCAGGCACAATGGATCAGAAACTACAACCTCAGAATGAACATCTCCGGATGCTGAAATAAACATCACCAACGTTTCCAGAATAAGCGAGATAGCTAGAAATCACTACCCTTTCGTCCAATTTGGACACAGGGGCAAAACGGTAATTTTGGGTCAAAGTGGGGTCCACATGTGGGCTACTTTGCACCGAAAAGTGTGCCAATGGTAAAGGTCTCTAAAAGGGGCAAATTATAGGTCAAACAAACTCTAAATGTCAGTACGAACTCAACAGTATGTCCAATTTTAGATTCCGATGAGCCGAACACAATTCGCCCAAAAAGTCAACTATAGGGCCCACAATCAGACAATTTGGTCAACTGTCTCAGAATTGTTTGAAAATTGGGTCACATGACCAGCGCGATACGACGAGTCCAGTGGTGTAAATTTTGTCATATTCTAACGAGCGTACAACAAATGGTGCAAGATTTTATAGAAGTCACGATACGGGGATATTTTACGTACACGGGTTGATTCCGACGCGCACATGCGTCCGAATCAGTTTTTGCGAAAGCCCACATGTCTGGACATACCATACGCACCTTTCGGTGTAATTGATATGCGACGGGGCGGTCCCGTTTGACGGAGCGTGCTCCGTATCGCAAATTCTGGAAGTTGAAAAAGTTGGTTTTTAGTGATTTTTAGTCTGATTTAATTCAGCATACAGCAATAATTAAAATATTGTGATTGATAGAAATTAATCCCAGTTAGGTGGTCTTCGCATACCAAAAAGAAAAACTAAATTCGAATCTCTGTGGTGGGAGATACAAGTCCTTAAACATGGGTGGTTACCATAGTTTTCTGCGATCTAAAAGTTGTTATTTTTTCCAACTTGGTCTCGATTTTCGCCTAGGGTTACGCGATGTTCGAGGTAAACTAATACATAGTATTGGAAGAGGGATAGGTCATGAACATACCGGTGAAGACGGGATCTAGTTTGGTCGAGTGATGGCACAGAAAACGAATCCTGAACAGGGGTAAGATGCTGACTTCTCGCTGTCGCGGCACGGGGTTGACGCGGTCGAGGTCGAGCGGCGGCTCCTCTGCGGTGAACGGCGAAGGCGGTGTCATGGCGGCGCGGCGGTCTGGGGTCGAGAGAGATTTAGGTTTAGGGTTAGGATTTTATCAATAGTAATATATATATATAGAGAGAGAGAGAGAGGGTCGGGGTCTCGTCCGCGCGGTGGGGGGGGAGTCGAATATTGAAGCGGCTGCTGATGTTTTTCTCTTTAAAGCGGGTAGGGTTTTAGGGTAGCGGGTTTAGTTAGGGTTTGGGTTTTGATTCATTTAGATTTTCTAATTCTTTTTCTTTTTCCTCTTTCTTTTTCTTTTATTCTTTCTTATTCTTTTCTTTTCTAATTCTTTTAATAAACTTTATATATATATATATATATATATATATATATATATATATATATATATATATATATATATATATATATATATATATATATATTCTAGAATTTTATTTTAGTGCATACAATTAATCTATCAACTGTCCACAGGGTCTCCTACATAAAAATAATTAAGGTAAAATTATACATTGCTCCATAAATCCTCTATTGCACAAACACTTAGAAATAAAAATCCAATATATCCTATTACTTCTAATTAGCTAATAAATAATATAAATCAATTAATTAATTAATTAATTAATTAATACGGTTTAAATTAGGGGTTTTATAACTTTATCCGACGACTATTTGCTCTAAGAGTCCGAGGCGGAAAGTGCTACGTCTACCGTCCCATCTATCTCACCTCATGTGAGAACATCATACATGGCAGGGGACGAGCCCGAAGGCCCCAGTGATCGGTAATGCCTCAAAACCCTCGAGGCTATGATGCAAACTATGAGCGAGTCAATGGAAGTCTTGACCCAAGTAGTTTTATACATCAATGCAACTGTAGCCAGGACCCTGGGACCAATGGAGATTCGAATGCAACAGCCCCTCCCACTGGTGGCCGTCATGCTCTACCAGGGTCGTCTGCTCCCTCTTTATCAGATGAAGCCTGAGAAGCAATTCGTAAGGTATGAGAACTGACTGGTCGTCTGGACTCGCTGGACAATTGGGACACACTCCACGAGATCGAGATACGACAACCGTATCCCCCCGATTGGAGAGATGTGTTGCATCCGCCAAAGTACAAGCCCTTCAATCTGAACCCATTTGACGGGAAGACATCTCCCCGTCAATATATGAGTTACTTTGAGACTGAAACGGGGCACCTACCCCGCAGTGACGCTCTCCTCACTAAGCTATTTATGGGGGCATTATCCAGAGTAGCCTTTGACTGGTCTACAGCCTGCAAGACAACTGTATTTCGTCGTTCGATGACCTAAAGGGTCTTTTTCTCGCCCGATTCTATGACAGGGAAAGTGACATGACAATGTCCTCTCTGATGGACATTATACAAAAAGAGAATGAGCCTGTACGTGCCTACATCGAACGATACAGGAAAGCAACACTGAAGTTTCCTTCCCACAATCCTGGGTCCACATTGATGGACATGTGCGCAAGAATCTACTTCCAGCAGTCGGCCTCTAGATGGACGACAGTCAATTCAAAGACTGGGCGGCGTTCATCATAATCGCGGTCGGCGCTGAGAATAAAGTGAAGGACGTCCGGCTCTTGGGATTACAGTTCCCCGTCGCCGATGATAGGGAAATGCCCAGTAACAACAAAAGCGGCAACAATAGCCGGGATGGCAAGGGAAAGCAGGCTCTTGTCGCCAACATAACCAAGAAGCCAGAGCTGAAGCCTGCAGAGGCTCCAAAACCGAAAGAAACATATTCCTTCGAAGATGATGACGTCATGGCGATCTTTGACATACTAATGTAGGAAAAAAAGATTCGGCTCCCTGACGTCAAACATCCTATGAGGCAGTCGCGATGAATAATCTGAAGTACTTCCACTAGCATCGTTACGTCCATCATGCGACCCGAGATTGCTATACACTGAAGGGGTACATCCAGGGTCTACTCGACACCAAGGCCCTCATCTTGGACTTCGATGATAAGACGGTTGTTGCTAATATGGTATCGCTCTAATTCGGTAACTTTCCGACAACAGAAGTCCAAGACATAGTAATCTCGATTCCAAGGGCAACGATGGAGGTTGTCAATCTTCCGTCAGCTCACGACCAAACGGTCGGGCTGATACCTATCACTAAGACGCGTGGGGTGGTCATGTGGGTTCATCGCGATCTTGCTCTAGAATTGATGCAGCAGACAACGCATTCCACCATCAAGACCAAAGGATGGAAGTCCAAGTCCTGCTGCATGGTTTCTCCCACTACCGAGGAAGCCATAGCAGGGGTAACTAGATCAGGCCTTACCTACCAGCAGGACTATAGGACTCCCGACAATAGTGCACCTCTAATTACTACACCAGTCATGTCTGATTCGGGTCCATCTCAACCCCCGACAGCGGACAGGTCCAAACAGAAGGAAACCTGCTTTGACAAACCGTTGCGCAAGGACACTGCTCACGGGCTAGAGAAGCCCTACGACTTCGACATCTTGGCACAACTTGCCAATACCCCAACGAAGTTATCATTGTTCGAACTTCTTCAACTCTCCAAAGACACTCTGGAAGCCTTGAGTGAGGCATTGTAAAACGCTGACGCCTACCTAGCGCAGGTCAAGCTGCCAGTAGAGAACCCTGCCGCATGTCATAATTGTAATAAAGGTGATATCTAATATCACGTTCTCATAATAGGATATGTTGCTGAAAAATAATAGGCACGATCCTCCCCTGTATTACACAAGTATATCGGCGCCATCAAGGTGGACCGGATGCATATCGACCCTGGTTCGTCCATCAGTATCATCCTACAAAGTCAGCTTTAGACCTTGGGCATCCCAATGCATCGGCTGACGGCCACCAATACTATCATCAGTGAATTCTACGTTGGAAGAAGCTACCCTCTGGACAAGATTGGCTTGAAATGTCAGCTAGGCGACTTGAAGACAGAAGTCACATGCTATGTCATTGATATAGACGTATCCTACATCGTCCTGCTGGGGCATCCATGGATACATGAATACATGATCGTGTCGTCAACCCTGCACCAGTGCCTAAAGTATGTTGACGACCATGGCATGGTGAAGACAGAGTTCGCCGATGTCGATCCCTTCAAACGGGTAGAGGCTTACTACTCTGATTCACTCATGTACAAACAAGTCTGCCACGACTAAGGAGGGGATGATGCTGACGATGAAGCAGAAATTGACGTAACATCAGGCGAACCTTTAACAGTCCACCTCAAAGGACGTGCTCATGACATAACCCTTCCCCTCATTGTGAAGATACAGAGGAAGGTACCACAACCTCTAACTGTATGACTGCCAAGTCGGAAGAAGGACCCAGTGTCGGCTCATGTCTTCGAACCCTTAGTGGCCAAGCTTCGTAGGAGGCCTCCAAAGCCCTCGCTCGCATTGGAGATAAATCCCGAGGAAGACAAACTAGAAGTAAGTAGTGGATCATGCCAACACTCCGTCCATAGACGATATAATTCCCCTGAAAAAGATCCCCTACTTTATGAATAAAGGGTTATCTTTGAACTATTTCGATGTCGCCCAATTGAGCATATTGTACTCCTTGGAGCAAGGCATAGGTCTGCACCTGCATACACAGGTGACTACCACCTATGAAGAAGATACCATTTTTGGCTTCTCGCCAGTCAGAACTCCTAATTCATAGTTACAGCAAGGAAGAAGGAAGACAAACTCATCATCTTCGGCAGAGTAGGAAGCCCCAATCCTTTATCCTAGATGAATTGGAACCATAGCCTGATACCGAAAAGATACCATTTTACTGGTACAGTTCTCGAACAAAGTACCTCATCCAGAA
Source organism: Iris macrosiphon (assembly GCA_036927795.1). NCBI lineage: Eukaryota > Viridiplantae > Streptophyta > Magnoliopsida > Asparagales > Iridaceae > Iris > Iris macrosiphon. The sequence goes on along the minus strand of JAYESA010000004.1, from coordinate 277,853,125 downwards.
AATAGGATACGATCTGAAAGCCGCAAGGGGCTTGAACTACGGCAAAGGCCGATGGCTTCCTCTGTGACTATGAGCTTCGACAGGCAAGTCCGAGGATTACTACCATAAGACCAGATATGGCTTAGAGTACGTCACGCCTCCCACAACCCCTAAAGGCTCGGATGAAGAAGATGAGTTTCACTCTCACTCGTTAGAATCTTCCTCTTAGGACTCCGACATCACTATCCGAAAGATACTCAAGCAAACATTGCCTACCAACATGGTGTCAGCTGACCCTGAGAAAAATGACGAGGATCCACCAAAACTCTTTGAAACAGAACCATGGGCCTAATGTCTAGACGCACAATGGGAGATATGGTTCAAACAACGAGAACCTCCTACTGAGGACGAAGTCGTACAAGTCAATATGGGCGACAAATCCTCTCCTAAACCTATCTTCATCAGCAAGAGTCTGGGTAATGGGGATCAGCAATCCTTGCTACAGCTCGTTAGGGAATACATCGATGTCTTTTCCTGGAGTTACGAAGATATGCCGGGACTAGACCCCCAAATTATGGTCTACAAACTCAATCTTTGGTCGAACGCTAAGCCAGTCAACCAACATCAACGGCAGTTCTGGTCGGACATCATGGATGCCATTGAAGCTGAAGTCAACAAACGGATAGCTAGTGTCTTCGTCTGCGAAGAACAATATCCAGATTGGGTAGACAACATCGTGCCTGTCATAAAAAAGAACAAAAAAATTCAGATCTATATCGACTTCCGTGATCTAAACGTGGCCTGCCCTAAGGACGAGTTCCCTCCTCCGATCAAAAACATAATGATCGACAACACCTATAGCTTCGAGCGCATGTCCTTCATGGACGGATTCTCAGGCTATAATCAGATCAAGATGTCTCCTGAAGACGAGAAGCATACATTATTTCGAATGTCGATAGGGGTGTACTGCTAAATAGTCATGCCCTTTGGTCTGAAGAACGTTGGTGCATTATATTTCGTAAGCATCTACACAAGACGGTCGAGTGTTACTTTGATGACATCGTCGTCAAGAGTCGTTCCAAAGATGATCACCTCCGGGACTTGAAGACTGTGTTTGATCTCATGCGTGCGCAACAGCTCAAGATGAATCCCACCAAATCCTTCCTAGGAGTCTCCTGCAATAAATTTTTGGATTTTGTCATAACTTCGAAGGGTATCAATGTAGACCCTGACAAGACTAAAGAAATCCTTGAAATGCTCCCACTGAAGAACCTCAGAGAACTTCATGGCCTTCAAGAAAGACTGGCCTATATCAGGAGGTTCATATCAAACCTCTCTAGGAGTTTTCAGTCGTTCACTCAGCTCATGAAGAAGGGAGTCTCCTTTGTCTGGAACAAAGAATGCCAGAGCGCCTTCGACGACATCAAGGAATACCTCATGATCCCTCCACTATTGGTATCCCCATTTATGGGAAAGCCCTTTTTGTTCTATATACGAGCAATGGATCACTCTCTTGGCGCTCTGCTAGCCTAAAAAAGTGACGCAGGTCACGAATAGGCCATCTACTACCTCAGCAGGATGATGGTCGGTGCGGAGCACAGATACAATCCCGTCGAGAAGGAGTACCTTGCTCTAGTCTTTGCTATCCAGAAAATTCGATATTACGTGACAATATAAATAGTCCATGTGATCTCACGAGTCAACCACCTCAGGGTCCTCATGACCAAACCCGGGGCACTTAACTCTCGCCTAGATACGTAGGCAATATTGTCGTCACCATATGACATAGTATTTATTCCACAAAAAGATGTCAAGGGCCAAGAATTATCTGACTTCCTAGCCTTCCACCCGGTGCAAAAACCTCCAAACTCTACGAGAAGATCCCCGACGAAGTCGCAAACTCCAATACTGTGATGAGCGCAGAAGCCGTTTGGCGAATGTTCTTCGACGGTGCTTCGAGAGCAGGACCCAAGGCGATATCGTCGCTGGAGTCAGGATAGTGTTGATCTTCTCATACGATATGGTCATCAACCGCGCCTACTCTCTCACTGAGCCATGCTCCAACAATGTGGAAGAGTATAACGCCCTTGTTATTGGGCTCCAACTCGCCAAACAAGTAGGAATAGACTACCTAGAATCCTATAGAGACTCTAAGCTGATAGTCAATCAAGTCCAGGATGAGTACAAAGTCTGGAATGAAGACCTACTCCCCTACCACTAAGCCGCACTAGGCATAATCTTCACCTTTAAGGGGTTCTTCATAGAGCACGTCCTCCGACAGCAAAATATCGAGGTTGGCGCCCTTGCCGGTCTCGCTGCCTCTTTGGCAGTCCCGGCCAAAATTTATCAGTTGGTCACAGTGGTGGGCCAAGAACTGGTCTGCCCAAAAAATAACCTATGTATGTGCCTGAGCTACTTAGCAAAGGTGGATGTCGGCATCCAAGACTGGAGACTCCCCTTCGTCGACTATGTAGTCTATGGAATCCTCCCTGAGACCCGAAGGAAGCTACTTCCATCAGAAGACGTTTCATCCGATTCTACTATGACACGGCTAAAAAAGTGTTGTATCGTCGTTCGTATGATGGACTTCTGCAACGATGCCTATCGGATAGAGAAGCAAAACAGGCACTTCACAAAGCCCATGGCGGCATCTATGGTGCCCACCAACCTGGACCTAAGCTACAGGATCGTCTCAGGCATTTGGACTATTATTAGCCAACGATGGTAGCTGATGCGGTCAACTATGCAAAGAAGTGTAGGATGTGTCAAATCCATGCTTACTTCATCCACCATCCCTCAGAGTTCCTACACCCTACGATAGCCTCCTGGCCATTCGAGGAATGGGGGATGGATATCATTGGACCGATTGGTCCACCTTCATCCAAGGGACATCGGTTCATCCTGGCCATTACCGACTACTTCTCCAAGTGGGCGGAACCAGTACCACTCGCGGAAGTCAAGACATCAAACGTGATCAGCTTCGTCAAGAATCACGTTATATACCACTTCGGCTTTCAACGAAGGATCATCCATGACAACGGTCCACAGTTTGCAAGTCATGCGTTCTACCGGTTTTGCGACAAAATTCAGATTTATAATATAGTGTCGACTACCTACAATCCAGCAGCTAACGGTTTGGCTGAGGCGTTCAATAAGACAACCATAAAGCTTCTAAAAAAGTTTGTGTCATCCATCAAACGTGACTGGAATGAGAAGCTCGGCGAATGTCTATGGGCCTACCGCACAACGGTCCACAAACCTACTAGCAGCACACCATTCTCTGTGGTCTACGGGAGCGAAGCAGTCCTTCCCCTCGAGGTCCATATTCCCTCTCTCCGAGTGGCTCTCTCCAACCAATAACCGTCAATGACAATCACCACCGACGTCTACAAGAGTTAGAAGCACTCAACGAGAAACTTCTCTTAGCTCAACAGAGCACTGAGCTATACCAAGCGCGTCTCTCGGGAGCCTTCAATAAACGGGTGATGAAGAGGACTTACCAAGTGGGTAACCTCGTCCTGACAATAAGAAGGCCGATGGTTATGACCCATAAAACGGCCGGCAAGTTCCAACCTAAATGGGAATGCACATTCTTCGTAGAATATGTATTCTCCAATGGCACCTACCGACTGGCAAAATTCAACGGCGACTTGCTCATGATGTCCATCAACGGCAAGTTCCTAAAAAAGTACTATATCTAAGCTAGAATTATACTACCCTCCATCCCCAGCAAGTGCATGCACACAATATTACAATTTCTTAACAAGCCATTATCGGTATTCAGGAGTCCTGGATACGCAACGGATAATGGATCCTCAAAAAGCTCTCCAGCGGAGCAATCCTCAGGTCCACCTGCACACCCCCGTAGGAACCACTAAAAAAACTAGTCTCTTTAGACACTAGCCATGTCCATATTTGTCACGCCCCAGTCCCAAAATACGTAGGACTAGGAATACGTAAGCATGTCAGCCGTATGTATATGACAACTCCAATTTTGGATTTCGGTGAGCCGAACACAAATTCGCCCTAAAAGTCAAACCGCGTGGCCCGCAAATAGGCAGCTTGGTCAACTGTCTCAGAATTACGTGAAACTTGGGTCACAGGACCAGCGTGATACCACAAATCCTATGGCGCAAGTTTTGTCGCATTTCGATGAGCGTACACAAAATGGGATGGTGTTTTACGAAAGTTACGATATAGGGACTTTTTACGGATACGGGTTGATTCTGACTCGCACACATGTCTGAATCAGTTTCCGTGAAAGCCTACACGTCAGGATATACCATACACGTCTTTTGGTGCAATTGGTACACGAAGAAGCGGTCCCGTTTGGCGGGACGCGCTCTGTATCACAATATTTTAAATTTTGAAATAACAAGTTTTTGATCGTTTTGAAAGTCGAATAATTTTACACATAGAATAAATTAACAAAAACTAAAAAACAAAAAAAATCTCGGTTATATGGAGAAGAAAAATCCTTTAATTAGTTTTCAAAAATATTAAACAGGTTAATGGAAAATTTGGTGTGAACATGGGATTTTGAATTCGAAATTCTGAACTATTTTGGTCAGTTTTTCGGTCATTTTCTAGTCGATTTTTTGACCAATCCGGGACACAAAAATTTGTCCCGCTTGAATAAAAATCCTAGAGAGTTAGGTTGTGAACGTACACGAATAAACCGCACACAAAAAGGATCACAGATGAAGAAGATACAATATCTAGAAGATTGGTGCAAAAACTGCAATGTTGCACACGGCGCGCATACGCAGGGACGGCGGTAGCAGTCCGGGCGGCTGTGGCAGCGGTCCGGCGCGGAGGCAGTGGCACCGGCGGTCGCCGCGGGGTGGTCGCCGACGTGGGGGCGGCGGATCTAGGGTTAGGGTTAGGGTTTAGCGTTAGGATTTTATGTTTTGGAGTATATGTATATATATATATATGTAAATCGATAGAGAGAGAGAGATGGATATAGGTCTACTGTGGCGTGGGGTTGTGGGGGGAGAGTCTGTTGGGTTGGGTAGGTTTAAGTAGTTATTAGTTTAGGATTTTTGTTATCTTTTCCTATTCTTTTCTTTTTCTTTTTCTTTTTCTTTTCTTTATTATTATTATTATTATTATTATTATTATTATTATTATTATTATTATTATTATTATTATTACTATTTCTATTATTATTATTATTACTATTATTATTATTATTATTATTATTATTATTATTATTACTATTACTATGATTATTATTATTATTACTAACATTATTATTGTTATTATTATTATTATTATTATTATTATTATTATTATTACTATCACTATTAACATATATATTTATATATATAGGTGAGGTTAAAATCCAAAAATACTATTTGCACACAAAATAAATTCAAGAAATTTATTTTGTAAGGCTTTAATAAAATACTACAACCAAAATATTTTATAAAAATATTTTATAATTAATAATTAGATACTTATCTAATTATAATAAATTAATTAATTATATTATCTAATTAACTAAGTAATTAATTAAATGGTTATCCACAAAATAGGTAATTGTAAATAATATGCAATCTTACAAAAAGAAGGGAATATACCAATTTTGGCACGAAAATTTATGGGATGCTAATTGTAGAAGAATTGGGATAGAAAATAACCACAAATAAATTATATATATATCTAAATATTTACACAAGGATCTATGGTCGTTACACTAAGGTCACACTAATGCCAAGGGATCGAATTTTTGTGCCACGAAAAGATCCTACATGTAGTGTCTCCTGTGTAGGCTACTTTCTATGAAGGGAGATACTGGTTTTGTGGTCATCCTATATTATTAATGTTCAAACCATGGTCGAGTATCCTAATAAAATTATTAGACTTTAATTGATTTAAAAAATACTCTAAAACAAATACAAGAAATACAAAATACCTATTTTTGGGTGAGGGAGTTTACAATCTACCCAACTTAAAAAAAATTCGTTCTCAAAATTAAAAATAAGGCATGATTTTCTAAATCCTTCACACTCGTATACAAGGAAAGTCTATCGCAATCTCCTCCAAAAATTTAAGTAACAAAATATATTCAAATTTATCGCAATCACTTCAAATTAAAATAACCACTGTTTAATTCAAAATTCAACCAATCGTAATCTCTTCTCGGTTTTTAAATATCAACATCTAAATCTAATTCAAATATATATGACATCTTCAAGATTTAAATAACCCATATCAAATTTTACCTCACGGTCTCCAACTATCATAATCTTCTCTAGAAAATAATTCTAATCAAATATTATTTCTATTTTCAACTTATGAATTTTGTACTCTTCAAATTTTAAATTCAATTTTCATCATCAACATTTCAAATGGGTGATCCAACAATCAAAATTTAACTTTTAGTCCAAATCATCAAATCGTAAAATTTTGAACTCAATCCATCAATGTTCATGTCTATAATTCTATATTTATCCTCAAAATTTAAGTCGTTAATTTCATCTCCAATATTCAAATTTTAAATCATGTGCTCAAGGTATAAATATTTGGTCCGCAATATCAAGATTTTAAAATTTATTAAATCCTCATCGTCTTAATCATTCTTCTAAAAATTCTTAACATTTAAAATGACTTAAACCTCTCAATCAAATTTTACTTGATCACAATCTAAACGAAATTTATCTCAAGTTGACAATGCAACTTCTACCCAACTTAGAATTTACCCATCTATCACATAAGGCTATACACTTAAGAAAATTTTCTCAAATTATTTAATCACGTTATTCAATCCTGAAAAGTTTTAACACACAAAATATCGCACATGTGATGTGCCCTTAATTACGAAAGATAGTCACCAAGTAATGTGATTAGCCTATAGGATATATCTAGTACACTACGTGTATCAAACTTATACCAAGCACGAGCGTTCGTCTTTCTGAAATAGGAAAAGCATAAAACAGCAATAAAGAATTCAAGGAGGAGGTGATAGAATACAAGTATGGGGTTCAAGGCGTTTAAAGAATTCAAAAGGGAGCTATCAAGGCAGTTGTGGATTAAAATCTTATTTTGGTAAATTTTTATTCACTTGTTCATATCAGAACAGTTATGTACCTGATATGATATGCTTTGACTTATCTAGAGGGCAAGTATATTCGTCTACTAGTCAACTATATATCAATCCACGTAAAGTAGTAATGCGAAGAGCGAACCAAGCGCACTAAGGTTAGCTAGACCATAATACACTGATTCTGATTTTAGACAATTGTATCATTGTGTGCACCCAATAATACATATGTCATGAACAAGATCGATAAAAGAATAAGCTTGCAAAACTAGGCTATAAAATAGCAGCATAAGTCGAAGTAGTACAAAAAATATAAATATGCTGGATTATGATAAAAGAAAGTATAAAATAATTCAAGTTCACCAAGATGATAAGACTCGTCCGGTGTTGTGCCTCTACAGTTGCCATACTAACTCCTTGTCTAAGTCTCTAGTCGATCCAATGGGGGTATGGCCTCTAAGTTCTACAGTCTGGATAAGCACTATCTTCTTATGCAAGTCTATAGTTGGTGTCATTCAATTACACTTCAATAATGGGTCAAAAGGACTATCTGATACTAGGTTGTGAGGTATACTACCCAACTTAAAAGAATTTAACTAATAATGTTATTGAACAATAGAGTGTATATACCTAGTACCAGTCATCTTTCTAACCCCTATCAAGCACGAAAGAAGAGATAAGATTAACGTTGTGAAAGAATCAAGCAAGATGCAATGCGAATAATCAAATAAGAATGCAAAATGAAATCAAGGGCGGTAATTAAATAAGTGGATGAGATCCTATACTCTAATCCTATGCGCAGGCTTGCTCAGTACAGTAACGTAACCGAGACAATATGCTCTCGACCTGCATGGGCTACCACAAAAATGTGTCACGCCCTAGTCCCAAAATACGTAGGACTAGGAATACATAAGCATGTCAGGCGTATGTATATGGCAACTCCAATATATGGATACCATATTACACACACATACTGTAATATGAATAATAACTCACATGTGGTATATATATTGTCACAAGTCATAGGGCATAACTAGATCTCATCCACAGAATCAAATAACCAATCAACTATATAACTGAATCAAGTATAAAATGCTTGATAAGAACAAGTAGTTGGGTGGAGACAAATCCACTTCCAAACTAGAATATAAGAGAAAAAAATAGGTATATCTAATAAACAATGAGACTCGAAGAGAAAACCTTCTCGAAAGAGATAAGTAGCAAGTCCTGATCCGTGCTCCTACGAATAGTCAAGATCGTCTACACCTGGAAAGGGACCAGGTCCTCAGAGGGACATAACAAGATACATAGAAGCATGTCAATAAAGTACCCGTCGTCGGAGTGTGGCCGGGGTCGGCTGGGTCGAGGTCGGCCGGAGGCTCGGTGGTTGGCCGGAGTTGGCGGAGAGGGTGCTGGTGGTTGGTGATGGCGGTGGTGGTGGTGGTTTATATAGAAGGGCAGTCGGCCGTTGCAGGGAGGGGGACCGTCGGCCGGTAGGGGAGACGAGCGGAGGGGTCGGCGGTTGCGGGAAGGCGGAGAGTCGGCGTTGGCGGCGGGTGAACGGCGGAAGTCGGAGGGACGCGGCGGTCGGGATCGGGAAAAATTTACAGTTACTGTAGACAGCGGGTCGGGTCGGGTTGGCGGGTATGGGTCCGAATCTGACCCACTACGGTTTGGGTTTGGGTTGGTTTATTCTAGTCTTGGTTCGGTTCAGGTTGGTTTAATCCTTTTTATTCTGGTTTAATTAAAAATAATACTTTTAGCTGTTTAAAAATAGTTTTTTGGTCCAATAAATTCTAGAAAAATTACACTATGACTAATTATTTATTTTACACTCAAAAATATAATTATCATAATAGTTTAATATTTAATTTAATACTCAAAAATATTTATCCTTTGAAGAATATTTATTTTAATTATTTAAAAATCACGAAAAAAATCTAAAAATTCATATTTTAATTTCTAAAAAAAATCGGGTGTTTACATTATCCAAAGCAGGATTGAAGCAGATAATACAGAAATAAAAATACATATTACTAGTAGATCCCAAAGTAATACAAGATATAGTACAAGTGTATATGAAGCAAAATATTACTGAGTTAAGTAGATGGTTTTCAGAATCCTACATTGTTTTAACTGTCTTCAGTAGAATATTAGACATATATATACAAAAAATTATAGATATATTAAACTGCAGATACTACTAAATAATAGGATTAACCCATCTTCAACAGGAGTAAGGAAGGATTCCACTAATCCACAATTGTTGAGGACACGGTCCTGGATTTGAAGGCTTCCAACCATTTGATGCGTTGAGCTAGGGGCAAACCTACAAACCGCTTTTCTTCACGATGATTGTCAATAAGATAATCATAAGTAGCATCAAAGTCATCCTCTTTAAAGTAGTCCCCTAGATCCCATACTCTACTACCCAACTTTTTAACATGAAACCCTACAAAACCTGTCTCTAGTGCATCACCAATTACTTTCAAAGAGTTTACCAAGTTAGGCATGTAGTCATCCACCAACTCTCTACTATGTTTTATACCCGATGATTAGGATCTTTTGGACCTAGTTGTCATCTTAGTTGGGACAGAATATTTACTAGGTTCCATGTTTTCCCCTATAAGCTCATTATTCCCATCTTCCAAATTAACAACCTCCTTCTCGTAACCATCAAATTGTTCATAGCATGATCTAGATTGACTACCGGTAGCATGGTCATCCCCACATATCACCCTCAACAAATCATAATTTCTTATAGGTTTGTTGATGTATAGACATAACCTTGATTTAGCCTATAGACAATATAAAAAGGCACATTAGTAGACAAAAAAAATGCCAACATCAGGTGTTGAAAAAAACTTGAACAAGTGTGTATCTTACTCCTACAAATTACCTTGTCAAGGTCGTTGTAAGTTTCCTCATCTGAAATCACAGTTTTAGTTTCCTCGCCCCAACTAGCCCCTGATATTTTCTTAGCCTTCAAAATCTCCAACCATTTTAACTTTTGCACTCTTAGGTGATTATGAACATTCTCAGCAGTATAATTCTCATTAAACTTTGCATTTACCACACTTGCCCCTTTTGGAGAGAACACTTCTTGAAATTTTTGTCAGGCTTACCACAATTGTTGGCCTCCACACATAGAACCGTTAGAAGCAATTTTGTATAAGAATGTTGCCAACATTTGTTGCTTTGACCACCACTAGTTAATCATTTCCCTTTCTTTGCATTATTCTTTTTTGCAGGAGAAGTGGCAAGAAACTTGTTATTTTTCCTCTCCAGATTAGATCCTTCACTAAGGATATATGAATAAGAATCCATGTAAGGTTCTGATGTTCTACCCCAATTTATGTCAGGTAATGAGTTGTTATATGCTTGTGCAGGTTGGCCTGTTAGGGGAGTTGGCAAAGATACACGCCTTAGCTTATGAGGGACAAAGGGTTTTAACATGTTTTCCAAAATTATCAGACATTTCACCCGTAATCCAAAAGGGAATGTATAAACGAGGTATTATGTTGTATGGGGGCAGTAAAAAAAACATAATAGCAGATAAAACTGTATTGGGGCAATAAAAAAATATAATAGTAAAGAAAACTGTATGGGGGCAGTAAAAAATATCATAGCAGAGAACACTGAAGGGGCAGCATCTTGACATATTGAAGGTATAGCCCATTTAACAAAATATAGTAAAAATCTGAAATTTAAAGGGCAGTAACAGAAGAGAACAATGAAGGAGCAGCATCTGGACATATTGAAGGTATAGTCCATTTAACAAAGTATAGTAAAAATCTAAAATGTAAAGGGCAGTAACAGCAGAGAACACTGAAGGGGCGGCATCTTGACATATTAAACAACTGCTGATACTTGTTAAAATATCAAAAATAAGGGGTAGTTGAGTATAACATTCAGTAGAAAGTAGCCCAAAATCCAACAGTCCCAGTGTCTGATAGCCGAGTAAATGAGGTTAATTTTAGTACTATATAAACTGCAGATAAGCCAATAACTGAAAATAGCCCTTTGGTACCAAAAATCCAAAAAATGAAGATATAAGGGACAATAAAAAAACTTAAGTACAGCCCTATCAAAAAAAAACTGACTTCAAACTTATCTTACACAAAAAGCACAAATAAGGAAAATATGTAGGTACCCTTTTCGTTGAAGTAGTCATGCCACATCTCAGCCGCGATATTGTCACGAAAATCTTTTCACGTCTTCTTAACACTTTTTTGCTCGGACTATGAATTATTTTGCGTGAATTGGGAGTATTGATACACGCTATCATTTTTATCCACTGTAGATTGATCATTGTCTCCTCAACAACTAAACCATCATTAGGATCTAATCTGAGTATAAAATTATGCAAAATACAACAAGCAATTACAAGATCAACTTGGGTAGGGAAAGAGTTAAACTTTTTAGCTCCTAGAATTCAGAACCAATTCTTAAGTGTACCAAATGCACATTCTATCTTGCTATACAATTTTGAATGCCTCCAATTGAAAAGCTCATTCGCATTTCTGGGTTCACTCCATTTTGTTTGGGACAGATGATACCTCACACCACGATTTGGGCAATGAATCTAGGCATAGTTGTATATCCAACATCCACTAGATAGTATTTTACTACATTCATATATAAATATATGTACACACTTATAAGTATCACACACACACACACACACACACACACACACACACACACATATATATATATATATATATATATATATATATATATATATATATATATATATATATATATATATATATATATATATATATATACAGAATATACAATACTGAGGGTTAATTGGCATATAAGATAATTTTGAGGACATTTGGGGAAGGCCTAGAGAGGGCATCTCTCAAAACAGTCAAATCACTAGCAGACCCCTCCCAACTAGCTAAAACGCAGCTGAACTTCTTATTGGGTGTAGCAGCAGCTAAGACATTTTGTGTCAGTGTGTCTTTCCTACCCCTAAAATGGGAGGCCACTGATAAAGGCAATGTAGCTTGGATGTGGGTTCCATCAATCAAATCCATACAATCCTACAAATTAATAGTGTATGTTAGTTAACTTACATATGGTCATACTTATTAAAATCACGTAAAAACTAGACTTTAGGTAATGTTTACCTTAAAATAAGAAAACCATTCAAAGTTTTGTCTTATTTCCATTGGATTTTCAGAGCCAGGTTGCCTCATCACTAATTCCCGTAGGCTAAAAATAGCCCATAGTACAAGATTAAAGTATCTTGATATCGTTTCTCCAGAACGAACAAAGTCTACAGTGCATACCATGTTCTTCGATTTGTGGCCTAACATGTACAAAAATATAGCCACTTGTTCTTCCACATAAACCAAACGACTATCCCGAAGCGATCCATTACTCCTTAGCATACGTACTAAAGTATAGAAGGAGGTCGTGCTCATCCTAAGATAGAATACACATTTGTCTTTACCTCTCCACAATATTCGATACATGTGTGTAACTCTCCATTGTTGTCTAAGTTCGGAAGGCTCTCTAGCAATGCCTCTTCGTTCATTTTCCTCCGCACCCATCAATGCTATAATGACATTAACCACACTGAGGGTGCTAGATACTGCAGCTAGTATCGTACGATCCGTTGGATCCGAAAAATTTATCTTCCTACAAAGGTGGTGGTGGGGGGGGGGGAATTGGCACAAGTACGAAAGGGAAATATTTAACATAGTACCCAAAGGAGACTGTGCCAAGAAGGCAGTTGTAGTAACAAATAATAAATGTCATTGTAAATATAAACTGAAGGAATAAAATTAATTCTCATTGGAATTATATAACAGACACACAAAAATTACTATATAAACAGAACCTAACATAGCAGACTTACTACAATATCAAAAACTATTCTTAATAGTGGCTCAGATTTAGGAAAATAATTTGTCATTAGTAATTTAGCAACACTTTGTTACCTCTTCAATCATCATAGTATGATAAGGGTTGCAAACAACGTTAGTAGATTGATGCCCCATCAACCCATGACAAAATGATGTGGAATGCTACAAAAGTCACTAAAAGTTGGGTTTTCCAAAACCCTCATATTTTTTCCATCATCAAAGACTTACTAGAATATCAAAAATATTCTTAATAGTGGCTCAGATTTAGGAAAATGATTTGTCATTGACAATTTTGCAATATTTTGTTACCTTTTCAACCATCATAGTATGATGAGGGTTGCAAACAACCTTAGCAGATTGATGCCCCTATCACAAATGATATGGAATGCTACAAAAGTCACTAAAGGTTGGGTTATCCAAAATTCTCATATTTTCTCCATCATCACAGTCTTATTAGAATAAGGTTAAAAATATTCTTAATAGTGGCTCAGATTTAGGAAAATGATTTGCCATTGGCAATTTAGCAATATTTTGTTACCTCTTCAACCATCAAAGTATGATGAGGAATGCAAACAACCTTAATAGATTGCTGCCACTTCAACCCATCACAAATGATATGGAATGCTACAAAAGTCACTAAAAGTTGGATTTTTCAAACTCTCATATTTTTTCCATCATCACAGCCATATTATAACATAGGATTAACCATTCAAAACCATCTTATACAAATTTAATTACAAAAATAATTAAGGACAGAGCTTTAAAATCATCAAAAACACATTACAAAATTGTCCACATTAAAAGCAAAGCATATTATAATTGTACATTATAAGCAAATGGAAATGGGACAAAGTAAAGCATAATATAATTCTTGTATCTGCTCTTATCTCCATTTTTTTCATATGTATAAAATGTACTCTAAGTAAGGGCCTCTTTGGTAAACTGAAACTGGGACAAGGTGTAATCCAAAATGTCCACTAGCAAATGGACCAAAACAAGAGGAGCAGCACTATTACTATATTAACAATGTATAGAACTACAATAATCCCATCTATAGTCCAACATGCACTATCTATAATCCAACATGCAACAACAATGTATAGGAAAATTTACTCGGACTATTTAAATACAATAACTAAAATTTACTCGGACTATTTAAATAGAATAACTTTCTTCACATGCACAGCTCAACTATGTACATGAAAAAAAGTGTGGTACGTAAAGAAGGAATAAGTTTGTATGTACATTATAATTGTATAACTTTACAAGATCTAAACTAAAAACTTATATACAAGGTTAAATTAAATATGAGAAAAAAAATTTAAAATAGTGATAATCTGATCTAAAAGCCAACATGCAACATAGTGTGTAGCAAAAACCAAACAGTATAGATCACCAAGAATTTTCTTCATCTGTCACCCTAAAAAAATGTAACAGTGTACATCTAGAAGAGCTTTAAATAAAAATTATATTTTGAAAATAAAAAAATTTCAAATCTACAAAAAAAAATCTATAGATGTACTACATCTACAAGAAATAACCAAAGAAGAAAAAATTTATGGTCGATATCAAATAAAAAACAGAGGAAATAAATCAACACTGTCATTTCAGTTGAAAAATCACCAAATAATTTTAGATCTATAATATAATGCTACAGATCTAGAAGATCAAAACTAAAAAAATCTAGATATAGAAAAAAAAAATTATAGATCTACAATAAAAAAATTTAGATCTACAAGTATTAAGTACAGATCTAGAAAAATAATTTTAGATCTACAAGATCTAAACTATAAAACAACATATTTATGCTCGATTTAGAATAAAAATACATAAAATCTCTAACCAGTGTTCGAAACCAAGATATGAAAACAAATATGGAAAAAAATGAAGATTTAATGTTCATAGACATGCATACAGTAGATGTGACGCGAATGGAACAAGAGATGAGCGCAAAACAACAGTTACAGCAATAGTTCCAGTACGGGAAGGGGCAGACAAAACTCAAGACCTATTTTCTTCCAAATTTTCTCCCACATCCAAGTGTGGAGAGAGGATGTGAAAACGGGGGAATGATTAGGAAACAGAAATTTAGCGCATCTTTATCTTCCCAAAATTTTCTTTATTTACTCGACTACCAAACGCTGGAACTGCTAGATTTTGGGCCACTTTCTATCGAATGTTATAATCTAAGACCAAATATCGTTTACCAAACAGACCTAAGAATAAAAAATACATGAAGCAAATATTACCGTTGTTAAATAAAAAATAGAAAAAAAATCCAAACCGTCGTTACTAATTGCAATATGGTAGCAACCATGCCATTAGTAACGGTTCGTATGGTGGCCATACCGTGATTACGTTTGGCAATACTTTTGCATATATCGCCATTAGCTTTGACAATTTGTATTTTTGACTGAATTTTACCGAATTTATTATCCCTTCTCTAATATTACGTACTATGACGTAATTTTCTGAAATATTTGTATCTGATGGCCATATATGTATCATCCATACATGCATCAGGGTGTATATATATATATATATATATATATATATATATATATATTAATGCAAATATATATGCAAATAGGTACTAGTCCAAACACTACTTGTAGTACTCACTGGTATATAGCGTTACAGTATCCACGTTGGAAGAGATTTCAATGCTACATTTTGACTTTAGACAAATTTTGTAGCACTTAAAGGCTGCAGTAGACATCTGTGCATACTTAAAATTTGCTAGAAAGCTACGAGACACTTCAGATTTAGAGCGTGTCCTAGATCCTATATATTAATTGATGGATCCACCAAAAATAATCAAATTGAAAAGAAAAATAAAGAAGGAAAAGAGAAAAAAATTACCAAATAGGGAAGAAAAATAAAGAGTAAAAAGAAGAAGAAGAAAAAAGAGATTAATTTGGAGGGTTATTTGGAGTGTACCATTGTGTGCTAAGAGCATCAACAGAGGAGACATTCCAAACACATACTCTAAATTATTAAAAATTGTATAAATTATTACTTTTGGAGTGTCCCCATGATATTGGCAGACAATTGTACATTCCAAATTAATCTCCTCTTTTTTCTCGCTCATTTTTCTCTTTATTTTTCTTCTCTATTTGGTAATATTTTTCCTGTCTTTTTCTCTTTATTTTTCTTTTCTGTATGATTACTTTTGGTGGGCCCATCAATTAATATAGAGAAGCTAAGACACACTCCAAATCTGGAGTGTCTCGTAGCTTTCTAGAAATTTTTAAGTATGCACAAGTGTCCACTGCAGCCTCAAGTGCTACAAATTTTGACTAAAGTTAAAATGTAGCACGTAAAATCTCTTCCACTGTGGATGCTCTAAACATATACTCTAAATTATTAAAAAGTATATAAATTACTACTTTTGAAGTGTCTCCATGATATTTGTACACACTGGTACACTCCAAATAAATACTTCAAATTAATCATCTTTTTTTGTCTCTCATTTTTTTTCTTTATTTTTCTTCCCGATTTTGGTAAGATTTGTCCTCTTCTTTCTCTCTCTCTTTATTTTTCTTTTCTGTTTGGTTACTTTTTGTGGGCCCAATAATTAATATAGAGGAGCTAGAAGCTCCAAATCTGGAATGTCTCGTAGCTTTCTAGCAATTTTCAAGTATGCACAAGTGTCCACTGCAGCCTTCAAGTACTATAAAATTTGACTAAAGTTAAAATATAGCACTTGAAATATCTTCCAATGTGAATGCTCTAACCATCAATTAGCTAGCTACTACCACTTTCCAAATGTTTGCACAAGAAGATCTGGGACGATGGAAAAGATCGATATATGGGCCGAACCCAACCATCGTAACTTGGTCCAGTAGTAAGTGACAAGTGCTCGGCACCTCCATTTGTCAGATTAATTAGGCCTTCGCGTGAGTTCGGAAAAAAAAAAAAAAATCACTGAACCCTATCAGTCCAAAACTGTCACCTGGTCCGAATCTAGAATTAGGAGCAATCAACTATCTAAATTCTTCACAAAATGTTGCTCTAATATCGTATGTTGGAACTCTTGTAGTGAAATCAATAAAGAATTTTTTTTTGTTACATGCCTATACTGAGGGTGGAGTCATTGGTGGACGGAGTCATTGGACTGAGGTGGGCTTATAGCCCACCCAATTTAATCGTGTAAGGAGAAAGATAATAAGACGATGAGTACTTCAAACTATATGATTCATTGATTCTAGCTGGTTGCATTCACATGCTTATGTAGTCTTCTCTTGTTTTCTTTCTAACTATTTCAACACTTTTTTTATTGGACACTAGTGATCACTCATAGTTAAGTTGTCAAGTAACCAATGACGAAGACACTGGTGGGTTGTTGGACTGGGCACCCAATTTTTTTTAATACATGTGAGTCCACGTCCAGTTTTTTATTTCAAATTTTAGTCCACAATAGTCCACTCTTCGACTCTCTTTTTTAAATTCCTATCTCACATATCTCTCTCTCTCTCTCTCTCTCTCTCTCTCTCGCTATCCCACGTACACTGTACAGTACAAAGCAATGTACACTGCAAATATTCTTTTTTCAGAATTCTGCTATCGAGCATCCCCCTCCCCCCTCATACTCTATCCTATTACGAACACTCTTCCCTCATTCAATATTTCTCTCTATAGCTCACATTCTCTCTTCTATTTCATCTTCAATCAAGAACCCCCATCATAACGTAAATCGCGCCATCGTCGTCGAACTGCAATGGCAGCCAAATGAGAAGCAACAGCAGCATCGTCAAGCCTCATTGTTACGACCCAGTACCAGGATACGAAAACGGACATGACCAGCTACCCCGTACAAGGTACTATACGTCGTACGGCGATCACAGTTGTAACTAGACAAGGGCTTGCATGCTACAATCAAGTCTCCTAGGGTCAAGAACTTATATGTCTCAAACATTCAAACAAGAAGAAATAATATAGAACACTTCAGAATAAGCAGTAAAACGTCCCAAACGTAACATCAGAATATTCTTTAGAGATTTGGCGATACAGAATAATATGCCAGATGCAAGATCAAGGTATACATGACAGTGAGTCAGCTGTAGTCTGAATATATACAGTCATGTAAGAAACTAGTGTCCAGATTTGCCAGCTAACAGGTGTCGGTTGGCTAAACGAGCAAAATAATATAGTTAACAAAAGACGAGTAGTGAATAAAGGAACCCACTCGTTATCATCGGCGTCCATGTTCCTAGTACGCGCCATGAGTCGAAAAAAAGTACACTGGATCCTCGGATGCTAGCTCGAAACCTGGTCATGCAAAACCAGTGGAGTTAGACCCCAAATAGCAAGTACCACAAAGGAAGCACGAAAAGAAGAACAAAACCCAAAACTATAAAAGATAATATATATATATATATATAATAGTTCTGCGTCGTAGCATAGGTCCATGGCATATCCTAGCACAAAGGTCCAACCCTACAACCAAAAAAAGGACAATGGCTGAATCAATCACACTACGATAGTTCATTTTCCTAGGCTACTAACAAAATAATACAATCACAACCAAGTCCAATTAATAAAATTGGTCAATCACTTATACGGTTTGCTATATTATGGAGTCTGAGGTTTTCTCAGAATAATGCATAATAGGTATCATCATATCATGTCATTGTCGAACATGAGCTAACCTAGCCAAATAGATGAATACACAGGTACTTTTCGAATTGCACCAGTTTTTCGTAGGGCCACTACGCTAAAAATACGGTATTAGCAGTTCCAATGTTCCTATAGTGAAACAGTGTCTCGGCATATAATAATAGGTCAGATACTGCACTCCACTAAGGCAGATGATATACAGTATATGTGGTAGCCAGCCCACATCGCACCTAGATTGAATCTCTGTGGGAAGGTTCGTTGGCATGATCTCGGGATACCGTTTTCTCTACATGTTACTACCACTTTTAGTTGCTTAATTAACCCTATATTGTATTCAAAAATCTTAAGGCATGGCCACATGAGAAATTTTTTTAAGATATCGTATAAAGTACGGGCACGCTAGATACGAATCCATGGAAGTTCAATCTGGATTCACCCGAGCATGATGCAACATTCAATAAATCAATATCCTAGCCACGCTTTGGTATTTGACTCTCATGTCATGTCCGTGTTGGGAAAAATAGTATATTTATAGTATCACACATTCATGAATTTGGAGGTATTCTCGATGCTCATCCCAAATATAATCACTTTAACACGTAACACGATATGTCGTACCTTAGTGCACATTAGATCAAAAACTTTATCAGGCAATAATAATATCAACATGGATACAATATTCGAGTCCAATTACCAATTTTTTGGGTCACATGAATCTTGATCACATTATAACACGAAGCTTATGTCATGCACATAGCCGATTAGTTACTATTCACTTAGTCTAGTCCACACAGAACATCTCAATCCAACACATATATATTCATGTCATGTATGAAGCCAATCTTAACACATAGTCATGTCTAGCATGAGGTCTGATTTCTAAGTCCATTCTTCCTTAGAATCATAACACAAGCAATACTAGGATCAACCACAAGGAGGATGATAAGAAATATTCTAATTAAATGAGTGAACACATAACGACAGTACTACGTGCATTCATGGGGTCACTAAGGATAAGATGCGCATGAAATTGTACGCATGAAGGTCAGGCGCATGAACCAATCAAGCTCATGCTCAGGGTGCCGCATGAAGTCTGGGGCGCATAAAGTCTCATGAAGTCATGGACGTATAAAGTGCACAAGCTACCAAGGAGTGGCGCACAAACTCACAGAAATAAGGTTGGAGCACAAACTCACAGAAATAAGGTTGGCGCACTTTGTCAAGTTAACCAACACAGTGCACTTGATAAAAGTGCGCGGACAAAAATAAGGTGTGCTTTAAAATAAAGTGCGCAAGCAGCTAGCTAAAAGACAAAATACACAATCCGAGATCAAAGCTTGACAGTCGAAAAAACCGTCAGTCAAGGAGCACACAAATCAATAGCATAGAAATCGAAAAACCAACCAAAGCTTCTTCCCTAAGGAAACGAATAGGGAAGAGAAGTGCGCGAGCAGACCAACGTAAGAAAAGTGCGTTGGCTGATAAAACATAAGAAAAAGTATGCCATATTGCCAACGCGAAGAAAGTGAGTTGATTGACTGTGGCACACTTTCTCTTGGTTTTCCAGGAAGAACTTTGATTAAATACGCATCAAAGTGCACCAACTGAGTTTTTCTCTCGAAAGTGCGCACTGACTCAAGGAGTGTGACTGACGCACTTTTGCTATGAGACTGAATGCAGTATGATTAGTACGCACGAAGAATTGGGACAACACACCAATGCGTCCAAAGTGAAACATACGTATTTCTACGCCAAAGGGGTCATCTTGCATACTCTTCACAGAGCATTATTCTTATTCTTTAGTCAGCCATTTTGGTATACGTATTGCATCAAGTTTCAGCATTGAACTTAGCTGGACTCGAAATCAAGCACGGCCAAAAGCAAAGTTACATAAATTATGGTGCTCTACACTATAAGCTAATTAGTTTTGTAAAACACAAAGTGTTGGGAGATCAAACCCTAGAAAAATAAAAGTGAACCCATAGACCTAAACTCAGGTCCATGCAATTCAACCAAGAAAATCAAGAAAAACAAGTATTAAAGATGAAGGGGTGATCGGTCCCAATAATATGAGCTAAAAATAAACAAAAAAATTAAGAACTAAAAGCATGCATAAATCCATTATTCTTCTTCTTGTGCAAGATGTACTTGCCTACGGAGGGAGAGAGAAAACCTAAGGGAGAGAAATGGAAAGAAAAGATAATGAGAAGAGAGAGGGAATATATAGGTTAAGGTTTGAGATGTGGACCGTTGGATTACTCAAACCCATCCAAGCCACACATGTCACCAACCCAACCAAACCCACTCTCTCCACAACTCTCGGGTCCGGTCTAAACAATGGTCGGGCTAGCAACCAATGTGCGCCAAAGTGTACCAAGAACAAATGCACCAAAGTGTGCCGAAAAAGGGAGCTGACACCCATCGTCAGTACTTTCCTCGTCGTACTAACCTCCATACTCTCACGAGTTCTGTCACATCGTGAATCATTTGTTGATGGTGAAATATGATATCAAATGCACTTAACATTCGGATTTATGCCTAAAAGAGTCTAGTCGGTAAACTAAATATTTTTTATTAGGTTTCTATTTTTTTAGTATGTTGGACATGATTCTACATTGGCCAGATACCCTACGGTATGGACACGATAATATATGGACATCGCAATACTTGCATAATATTTATTTTGTTTAAAAAATTATGATATTTTAAGTTCAATTCGGAGTAAACTAAAATTTTAACTCCGTCCTTGTATATTGACACTTTTAAACATTACGAACCTATTTCTGTTGGAAAATTTGCTATACCAGACTTTACCAATTTTTTTTTAATTTTTTGGCACGATTACAACCACCTCTTAGAGTATGAAAAAAAAACCTGCAAGCACGAAGGGAAAGGCTCGTCTACCTGATCCTAGTGTTCAAATTCCTGAACTACCCCCATTCAACGTCAAATTGAACATCAATCTGAAGCATTAGTTGCGTAATATGTGCCATCTTCAGGGATAATTAGGTCAATCTTTTTAACCAATTTCCGCCAAATTCAGTTTCAAGAATATAAACCCTTCAAGCATATATAATGCATAGAGTTGGGGCTTCAACAACTGCATAGTATGGCTACTGCTGCTGTTTCTTCCTTCACCATTGTCGTGGTCTTCTTCCTGGTGGCAATGGGAACATCGGAGGCCGTGTCGATGTATGGCCGGCCCAAAGAATTGGATTATCCCAGCCGGAGCTAAATTTAATTGCCCTTTGTGCTTGACTCCAAAAGAAAATAGCCCTCGACTCTAAAAGAATATATCAAAAAATTGATGGTGAGTGAGATTGACAGTGGCATCGAAGTTTTCGGTTATGACAACATCGTGGAGCTGGGATTTCGAATTTCTCTCCTTGAGCTACTCGAGGCATTTTCAGTAGAAACTCAAAATATGGACCTGATGGATTGCTAGTTCAACTGATAAATAGGAGTTATGGTGGAGCACGGAGGCTCTATTGTCGGAGAGATAAAAATTTAGGGGTTGGAGGCCTTGTTGTCCTAACGAGGGGGGTTGTCCAAGTCCGACGTCTTGTTTGACTTACCCCAGGACTCGGCCATGTGTCGAGATCCCATCGGAGGGCTCCGGCTCTTGCCGTGCTACTTTCTACGCGATAAAACTGCATCAGAATTATTGTTTTCAATATATAAACATCTTGAAAACATTCTTTCATTCACAATGTGTATATTTTTCATTAGGAGATTAAAGAGTTGGTCCATATTCGGGCCAATTGAAATTGGCTTAAGCTCATGTGAATGATTGGAGTCTCTAACATCAACCCGTAGGTTGATCCGGGCATTCCATTTGGATGACTTTATAATATTATTTTATGCTCAATTGAACAAAGTAAGGTGTGCGCCTCACAATTAATTTCAGAAAATATTGAGAATTTTGCTCCCTATTCTCATAAAAACACTGCAAATAATAGTAGTTATTAAATTATGAAATTTTGACTTTATATATATATATATATATATATATAGAGAGAGAGAGAGAGAGATATATATATATATATATATATATATATATATATATATATATATAGAGAGAGAGAGAGAGAGAGAGGTGACTTAGCCTACTGGCTAAGACATGGGACTTTCGCCCTATTGGTTGCGGGATCGAGACCCATCCTCTACTGTGGGCGCACGGATAGGTCGCATAAATGCATATAAAATAATATATATAATTGAGAAATTTTCATAATTGCATAAGTTTTATTTTATTTTTGGTTTTTGATCGAAATCGAAACCCAAAAACGAAATCGATACCAAATATATATTTTAGTATTTTTAAAACCTAATCGAATCTCTTATTTGATTTGGTTCTTAGTCCAAAACAGAATAATGCTCACCTCTTGTCACACCCCAGTCCCAAAACACGTGGGACCAGACACGTGGCAATGGTTAGCTGGTACGACTCCGTAAGACTTTCTAATTTAATGGACCCGACGAAGTGCACTTACGTTGTCCATGGTCAAGTGATCAAGCTAAATATCTAATCCTAACATGCAACAAGTAATCTAAATCTCAATCCACGATAAGTAAATCTCAAGAAGGAACGATGCGCATTATTAGTCTACAGCCCAATAATACATATGTTCGAATAGGCCAAGAGAACAATATAGGCCTATAAACACTAGGCTATAAAAGCATAATCACAATGGAAAGTAGAACATACATGTAGTAGATAAAAGATATAAAGATACCTGTAATGATGTCTAACACACTACCAGATCAAGCCTCATCCAAACTGCTCAAATAACCTGGAAGGGAACCAGGTCCTCAGAGGGACGTAACAAGATATAAAAAGTACATGGCATAAAGTAAATACTGTGTAAATTTGAGGGTGAACTAACCAGCTAAGTGAAATACACTTGAAGACAACCTTGGTACGTATGGGTAGGTAAAAGGTATAAAGTGTAGCGTCAAGCTAGAGGCTAAGTATTTGGCATTAGCTGTAAACTGGATGCCAGAAGTATATGCTGACTACATCACCGATCATGATAGCACGCAGCTAGTAACCTCTGTCGGATGTATCGACAAGCATATACGCCCATAACCGGGTAACACTGAGCCCATAACCGGGTAACACTGAGCCATAATCGGGTAACACATAGCCCATAACCGGGTAATACTGAGGCTCATGACCCCGTAGTTTACTCTGAAACTATGCTAGCCAAATGTCTGTCCCATACGCCTACTAATTGTCTTTCCCGCCCAATACCAATGTACATATCACGAATACGACGTGGACATCTCGTACTATAATGCAAGTCACTAAAGAAATATACAACTATGCTAAATACCGTCACACGTGCTTCTCATACCGATGGCCAGTCAAGTATAAAACACGCGTCCCTACATGAACTCACTCTGTGACGTGCAATAATACGTGTCAAGGCCTGGGGAGTCATATTGTTAACTCAACAACTTTAGGTGCGTCCACTAGACACTAGGTCAAACACAAGTCCTAACGCCAACGCCTTCGTTGACTGCACCCGAGTCGTTCTCGGACGCACACAGTTATATAATATTAAAACTATAAAATATGCAAACTAATAATAACTAAATTTAAAAAGTACAACAAGACAAGGTATACTTGCCTGGAAGCCAAGCGAAGATTCGAACACGAACTCGCTAGGAAAGTAGCAGCGCAAGATGGAAACTGAATCAGATATCCTCGGATGCTGTCACAAATATCACCAACAGTTCCAAAATGAGTGAGATACTCAAAAAAGTATATACATACGTCCAATTTGGAAACAGGAGCAAAAATGCAGTTTCTGGTCAACACGGGGTCCACAAGTGGGCCCGTCTTGCACAAAAAAATGTACCAGAGACAAAGTTTACCAAATTTGTCAAACTTAGTGTCTACGAGTCCAGAACGATGATACAAACCCAACGGAACGTTCAGAACTGGATTCCGATGAGCCGATCATGAAATCGTCCGTCATATGGAACCGTAGGGCCTACGAAACGATGTTTCGTCAACGTTCTCAGAATCGAACCAAACATGGGTCACAGGACGAGCATAACGCTACGCATCCGATGGAGCAAATTTCGTTACGAAATGACATGCACACACGAAATTAGGACGACTGTCAGAACAGGCCAATACGGTACTTTTTGACGGATACGCGTTGATTCCGGTGTGCACGAACATCCAAATCAAGTTTGGAGAAAGCCCACACGTCCACGTTGATGATATGCGCCTTTCGTTGCAATCGGTACACGATAAGGTTGCCCGAATTGATGGGACTAACTCCGTATCGGAGAAATTTAATGTTTAATAAAACAGTTTTTCTTCGATTTTTAAGACAGAAATAAATCGGATTTTAATGCAAAATAAATTAAACTAATTGAAGGAAAATGAGGGTTATGTGGCGAACACACCTGCGAAGATGGATCAAAATTTTGTCAAGAGACGATGAAGAACACACCGTGCAAAGTCAGGTGGTCGGGGTGGTTGCAGCTGTGCAGTGTGTCTACGCGGGTAGGTTCGGGGCGGCCGTACAGGCGGCGACGGTGGTCTGGCCCGCTGCGGGTAAGTTCGTCGAAGGTCAAGGTACCTTGGGGATTCGTCGGTCATCGGGGTTCGCCGGAGGAGGTCGGGGAAGACTGCAACAATAGCGAACATAGCAGCAGTAGCAGTAGCAGTAGTCGCAACAACAACAGCAATAGCAGCAGCTCGCAGCAGCAGCGGCAGTGGCTTGGTGGCGGTGGCGGTTGCTGGTGGTGGTGGTTGGTCGTCGATGAGGTGATGGTTGTAGTGACGGGGGTAGATCTCGGTGGCAGTGGTGAAGGGGACAGTGGTGGTGGTCGGGATGAAGGGAGAGGATGTTGTGTGGAGGAGGAGAAGGTGGCGGTGATGATGGCGGAGGCTGGTGGCTGTGGTGGTGATGATGGTAGCTGGTGGCTGTGGTGGTGATGATGGCGGTGGTGATGGCTGTGGAGGAGGAGAGGAAGAAGGAGGAGAAGGAGGTGGTCGTGGTGGCTCATGGGGATGGCAGCGACGGTGGAGGCCCAATGAGTGGGGCTATGGTAGAGGCAGCATTGTCCGGAGGTGCGGGGAGTAAGGCCTGGACGGGTGACTGGAGGCAGTGAGGGTGGAGGTGGCAGCGGGTTGTGATAATGGCTGCGGCGCTGGTGAAGTGAAGCGGGTGGACGGAGCTGTGAGAAAGAAGGTGAAATGAAGAAGAAGAAGAAGAAGAAGAAGAAGAAGAAGAAGAAGAAGTGAAAAAAAATGAGAGGGAAGGAGGATGTTCGGCTGAAAATGAGAGGGAGGGGTGGAAAGAGAGGATGGTGAGAAAACCTAGGTTGCCTTGGGATTAGGGCCGACCACATTGGGATGTGTGTGTGTGTGTGTGTGTGTGTGTTAAAATAGAGGGAGTGTGTGGTTGTGATGGAGTAGGGAATTAAATAAAGGGTCATGATTAATCATGAGGGAGTTGTACATAGCATGGGGAGAGTGACCAAACATGTGAGGTTGGGGGGGGGGGTGTTCTTTATTTGTTTACACCAATAGGATGGTGACACCTAGCACTATTTTTGCCATTAAGCCCCTTAACATTTGGGTGTTTGCACATGAAGGAAAAATTGTGAGAATTTGGTATGGAAAGTGGTGTTTGGTGTTTTGTATGGTGAGGGGGTGTTGTGTGTTTTGTATGGGCCTCATGAATGGATATTGGGTTAAATTAGGGTTAGGTTGGGATTAGTTTAAATTGGTGTCCCCAATTTAATTAAATAAAGTGGCATGTGCTCTTAAATTAAATGGGGGCACATGGGATCTAAAATAGGAATCACATAAAGGTCATGAATGGTGTAGATTTGGTGTAAGTCTTGGACCCTTTAATTTGTTAGGCGAAACGGGTTGAGTTTGTGTCCCCATATCGATGGCAACGACATAGGTACGCGACATAGGATTAAAAATTAATTTCGTGACTAGAAAATTGTGCAATTAAATTAGAGCACAAGGGAGTGTGTTCATGAGTGACACAAAGGTCAGGATTAAAGATTGGCTTGTCTAGGTCAAGGATATGAAATTGGTTGGAAAGCAAATGTTAGTGCATTGCTCTAGATATTTAAACAACGGTAATGTGCAATGATCAAATCAAAAAAATTAAAGAGGTGATTTAAATAAGTCCAATAATTATTCCAGAATAATTCTAAATAAATTCTAAACCTGGATTTTGGGTCAGAGGATTTACACCTCTACTATGCCTTCTTTGACGTTGGAGCTTCTTTCTCTCATAATGGTACGCAACTAGCCGGGGGGTTCTTCACATAAAAACGAAACCAATACCCAACAAAGGGACTGCCATCAAAGTATACTAAACATGCGTATAGTGTATTGGGACGCATGGCCGGCTCCAAGGGGAGGCAGGCTAGGAAGCCACCTAGCTCCTTCCCTAAAAGGGCCTCCAAATTTTTTTTTCTTCTGAAGCAGCAGCCAAGGGCCAAAAATAAACTATGGACTTAGGGAAACACATGGCTGCCTGGAGAAGAATTAAATAAAATTCTAAAAAAAAAATTAGAATTTGAAGTTGCTTAATTTATTAGATCTTTGTTATAATTTGTGTATTCAATGACTAATTATATTATATTTTAAATTTATTGGTTTTGCTGGAATTTGAATTTACAAAAAAAAAATTATACAGAGAAATGAGAGCCTTATTTTCTGGACTTGTTTATGATCTGTCTGGAGAAGAATTAAATAAAATCCTGGAGAAAAAAAAATTAGGACTTGGAGTCGCTTAATTTATTGGATCTTGGTAATAATTTATGTGTATTGACTAATTATATTTTATTTTAAATTTTCTGAAATTTAAATTTATATATAAAAAAAAGAAGATAAATAAAGGTTATTTTTTAGATTTATCTATAACCTCCAAAATGCTGGACACGACACTATTGGGACGTGAGCACTCAGAGAAGAACAATCCAAGTTGAGGAATAATATTGGAACGGACTTAAATCTTTTGTGTGCATTGGTACAATCCAAGATTCGAAACTTCAGCTGAACATGTGAGACAAATCAAGTAAGCCGAACTCTTAATTTAACTCAAATAGATTAGTGTGAGTTACATCAAAGGGGTAATGCCTCAAATAATAAGTAATTTTTGGGTGCTCAATTCGCATCAGGTAATCATACTATATGGTATGATTTTCCTTCCAGCCAATGTTAAGCTTTCCACAAAACCAGGGATAGAACAACCAGAATTAAGAGTATACTGCAGCACTCCCTCTCATGAAAGCTATGCAGCAATGCGACATATTTTGTAAGTCCTCCAAAGAAGCATGGGACATTTGGATTAGGTCCACGAATTGGTATCTGAGCGTATCGGACATGCAATACTCGTACAATATGCTCGGATACGTACATATATGACATGTTTATTTTATGTATCCTAAATTTTATTCACTTTTTTAATTATTAATTTGTATCAGATATGTTTGTATACTTTTGAAGTGTATCCTTCAATGAAAAATAATACATAACCCGTTATGCTACTGGTTAAGCTAAAAGTTTACACAAAATTGAAAATAGAGAAAAATCCTAAGGCCACGTTTTGTTTGCGGAATTAGGATCTTGGAAGAAAAAATCCATTTATTTCATGTGTTTGGATGCCATATGAAATGAGCAGAAAAGCAAATTGATCCCCAAGGTAAATAAAAAAAAAGGAGAAATGATTCTCCCATTCACCCCAATGGATTCATTTTTCCACCCCAATTATTCACCTTTTCTCTCAATTTCTCGGACTTCTCCAAACACCAAAAAAAAATAATAATAATAGGAATTGCAATTACCTAAAGGAAATGAAAGAGTATAGAATTGATTTCCTTTTTTTTCCTTTCTTTCCGGGAACCAAACGAGGCCTAAATTGCATTACTTGTCTTCCTTTCTTGGAAGTCCAGACTCCAAACTCATACTCTCTCGTCTCTTTTACTTCTACCTCTCCTAAATGTTCTAGTCTCTAGTCGTGTCATTGAGATAGTCAGGGGTCCATGTTACGCCACAGTATCCGAATAATGGAGAGCGGGGGCAGTACTAGACTAGCTATGTACCTAGGAGTACACCATTATCCCAGGATACGGTTACGACTGTATAAGACAGGGTTGCTCTATGTAACTCTTTAAATTTTTTATATATAAATATTTGAAGTTGAATTATTGTTAATATTAATATTTAAATAAGGTGTACACCATCACACTTTCTCTTCACAAACCTTCCATCAAAACTTACTCTAAGTTTCTCAAAACAGTCCCACCATCAGAGGTGTCCAAGCTGAATCTGATTTCAGCATAACTACTTCTCAGACCACCACACCACCTCCACAGCCTCCAAACCACCACCACAGCACCAAAATATCCTTAATCTACCATCCTACCATCTTTCATAGTCACCACAACCCTTCTCCTTGAACAAACTACACAAGCATCACAATGAGCTACAAGGAGGATAAGTCAAATCTGAAATTATTTCGAAGAAGCTGTGATTCGAGGCACTTCTAACATATTCTTCCAAAGAGGTTAGTGATCAAAACCCTTCTCCTTGAACCCCATTAGATATCCTAAACAATACTCTTTAGGTTCTATAAAGATTTTATCAACTTGTTATATATACTTTGCATGCTACACTAGAAAATCCGATACCAACCTAGTTTTTACCCGTAATGAGCACCAACTTGTAATTCTTAATGTATTCGTAAAATAACTTTAAAATAAATTATTTTCTGATTTATACTTAATTTTACATATTTTTTCATATTATAAATTATTTATTTTAGAATTAAGATTGGTAGAAATTCATAAGGGTAATAGGGTTGAGAATGTGTAAACACTAGATTAATGTAACTAGTTTATATTTTTATCATTAGAAGGACTAATTTTTATGTTAAGAAAGTAATTATAAATTATATTTTGGTTAATTTCATAATTTTTAATTGAAGTTTTTAAGGGTGTTATGCATAAGAATTCATAAAGAGTTTGCATTGGAAAGAAGTGATAAAACTAGTCTATACCGACTAGCTTAATTTTATTATTTTATAATACATAAAATAGTAAGATAAATAGAGAAAATTATAAATTTTTACTTTAATTTTCAGAACTTATAATCATATTTTTGGAGTTGGAACATTCGTATATTTTGGAAACAAATTTGGTTTATAATTGTACCTTTACTAGTACTAAATAAACTAGTGTTTGGTTGTTATTGATTTAAGATAGATAAGAGTGCTTAAATAAGGGTTAAGGGTATATTTGGTTAGTTAGACATTATCTAATTTTGGAACCTAAGTTGTAGCTTCTTTTGTACACAGTGAGAGGACCCAGGACATTATCTCTTCTTAGCTCTATACCTTATCTTGGAGAAGACAAGTACACTACATCTTTTACTAAACTGAACATGAACTATAACTTTGTATGTTGAACATTCGTGACATTTTTTTTTATTATCAGTTGCATTTACTTTTTAAAATAAGTTATATTTAATTTTCGCAATTCGCTTTACTTTACACCAGTTGCCTTTACTTTTCACAGTTGCGTCTCTACTTATTCATGTTTTCTCTTGTGCATGGGATTGGGAAAAAGAATAGTTAAATACGTTATCAAATCCCATAGTGTAATATGAGTGGATAGCTTAATTCACATGGCACACCTGTAAATTTTGCCGAATCGACTATATGCCATATCAGTTGCATTTATTTTACCGTCCTATCAGCCGATCATATATTTACTATCTTTTCAGTTGCATTTACTTTTCACTTGAGCATGTTGCAGTCTATTTTGTTGCACCTTCCTTTATTACCAGTTCTTTACATACATCCATATTTGATAGTTCTATATTACAGCGTACGTAAATTGTAGTATTGTACTTTGCTCCTTTCCTGATTGGATCGTTGTAGGTGAATTGACTGAGGAGGAGTTGCTTTGCAACTTATACTATGGATCTGCTCCTAAGACGCTAGCTCACATCCCAGAGGATGTCCCTGCTAAGGAATACCCTATAACTTAGCTTACATTTAGTATTTGATTTTGGTTTGTAATAAATAGTTAACATTTATTTTGCTGGATGTGTCTGACTCGTATCCGAATATTCGGGAGCGGGTCATGACATATTTTTAGTGGTGGCCCATGCAGGCCAGCCTAATAACACTTAGGACATATAGTGTTAATTATGGGACTTGTTAGATTAAGAAGAATCATCACGGCATAGGACCGGTAGTATATATACTTAGGATTATTATTTTAGTTTTCCTGACTAGATAGATTACTTATTTGTTTCCTTGCATACCAAAGAATGACTACTTCGTGAGCTTCTAAGGGTGAGGCTTCTTCTGCTCATCCTAGACCCACTAAGGAAATTGGTAGAGTCATGACTGGAGGGGGAGCAATATCCATTAGTGATATGTATAGCTGCCCTATCATTATAACTGGGAGAGAGTTTAGGTCACAATTTTTTGTAATGCCTCTTACTACCAAAATATGATAAAATATTGACATTTTTAGCGACGTTATCATAAAACGTCGCTAATATTAAAGACTTGAGCGACTCCAAAAATAAATATCGTTATACGTCGCTGTTGGCGACACATAACGACGTTTAGCTACTGTACTTCAGTTTTTAAAAGAATAGTCATTATAAGATTCTTTAAGGTGGATAAACATCGCTGAATTTTTTGATTTAGCGACGTTTAGTGACGTATTTACCGACGTTGCTTTTTTTATTTTAGCGATATTTTTAGCAACGTCGCTAACGTCGCAAACTTTTTAATTAAAGACGTTTAGCGACGTCTATTTATGACGTCGCTAATTTTTTTAATTAGCGATGTTTAGCGACGTCTATTTATGACGTCGCTAAAAATTTTAATATAGGGTTCAGGATTTCATTTTCCCCCATTCCGTCGAATCTTCCCCAAAATTTTAATCCCCCCTTCTCCCCCCCCTTCGACGAAGTACCCCCCCTCTGGCGTCCTTCTCCTCCCCCATCCCTACCCCTCCCCCCTACCGGCTCCTCCACAACCCCCTACTCCGACTCCCCACCCCTGAGCGCCCACTCCCGCACGGCTCCTCCCTTCCGGCGTGGCTCCTCCCCTCTGATGACCTCGAGCTTCTCCTCCTCCTCCTCCTCTCGGTAAATCCTAACCCTATCTCTCTCTCTCATACACACAAATGCAGACACGATATGACACAGACACGACACACACACACACACACACACAGACACGACACACACACTGTCACAGACAAACCCTGACATAGACACGACACATACTGACATAGACATGACACACTATAACAGACACACACACTGAGATAGACACGACACACACATATTGACACAGACACGACACGATATATATCCATGTAATTAATTAATTAACCATATTAAAATATATTTTTGTTGTAAAATAGTATTGCATGTATGTATTTAACTTAATTGATAAATGAAAGGTGTGACCATCCTAAATAGGGTTTTTATGTATGTATCGGGGAATCAAGTCAGAGATTTTACTTATGCATTAATGTAGTGTGCGGGATAAATTCATAGAGGGTGTAAACAACCCTAACCCTAACCCTCTCTCTCTCTCTTTCTCTCTCTCAGACACGGACACGATATCTCGGTGCTGCGGACACTAACCCTATCCTAATCCTAACTCGGAGACAAACACACATGCAGACACTAAAACTAACCCAAACTCGAACACGCAAAAACACTAATACGTATATACTAACCCTAACACGGACACAAACACACACATGTTTGTATCATGTCATCTCATGATATGTATGGTCTTGTGGAACACATGGATATGAAAGGTTAGGACACGATATCGAGGATAAGGTTGTAAGTATTTTACGGACACAGACACACGCATATATGTCAAGTGTGAATATCTAGGAGTGTATCAGTGAGTGTCAACTATGTATCATGAACCCAAAAAAATTGACACTGGATATCCATGACTTGACTTTTCAATTAGAAAGTCATAGACTAAACAAATATCAAGTGTGGATATCCAGGATACAGAGTTGACACTCACTGATACGCTATAATATGAGTATCCAGGATACAGATTTGAACGAAGAAGTATCAGTGTTAGGACTAGGTGTATCAGTGCATGTACTGTATTTTTGAGTATTCTTATGTGTGTGTAGACGAGTAGGTGTATAACATAATTGGGTATTCCTAAGTATTCTTATGTGTGTATAGACGAGTAGGTGTATACACTACCAAATATTCACATGAGCATATACTTGAACGATGTATATTCATCTTTGTAGAAGTATCTAGAAATGAATATGAATTACTATCTGCATCATCATTCGTAGATGTACAACCATTATCCTGATGACATATGCGGTGTACGGGATGAATTCATAGAGGGTGTACAGCAGTTCCTGCAGTTCGCCAAGGCATTCCCTCAGTACATGGACGGTACCAAAATTTAGTGTCCGTGTGTGAGATATCACAATATGAAATATCATCCAGAACTGGAAGTCACATATTATTTGTACTCGAAGGGTTTTACGCCAAATTACTATCAGTTGGCTGCGTACGGAGAACTTGTCTTTAGCATCGGGGTTGGAGCCTTATGTGGAGTCGTATATAGATGTCTACGACCATGCTGCTTATGAGGACGGGTGGGTAAACATAGTTTTTGATACGGCGGAGCCTATTTTCGATCCGGACAATCATGATACAGCTGAGGAGGCACCGACTGCCGATGTTATGAAGTTTATGGAGTTGCTGGAGAATGCAAGGACTCTATTATATCCTGGTTGTGAGGATCATTTACCATTGGAGGTGGTTACAAGATTATTGAGCATCAAGTCCGATTTTAATATGTTACAAAAATGCTATAACTGACTGATGGATTTGATTATAGAGATCTTGCCAGAGGGTGCAAAGTTGCCTAAAGACTTTTACCGATCTAAGAGGATAGTGAGATCGCTTTGGATGGGATACAAGAAAATTGATGCATGCCATAACAGGTGCATGTTGTACTACAAAATGACAAGGATAAAGATGCATGCAGATTCTGTAGTGCTGATCGCTACAAGGCCACTGGTAGAGAAAAGTCTATCGGTGCAAGAAAGCCTACCAGTTCGA
Source organism: Iris macrosiphon (assembly GCA_036927795.1). Classification (NCBI taxonomy): domain Eukaryota; kingdom Viridiplantae; phylum Streptophyta; class Magnoliopsida; order Asparagales; family Iridaceae; genus Iris; species Iris macrosiphon. Next base: position 277,819,455 of record JAYESA010000004.1, on the reverse strand, counting down.
TGCACTACTTGCCTTTGACGCCTTAGTTGCAGAGGTTGTTTATGGTAAATGAGACTGCAGAAAATATGAGTTAGCACAGGCGAGAACAGATCGAAGGATTATTGGATCATCCATCTGATGGAGAAGTATGGAAGCACTTTGATCGAGAGTATCCAGATTTTGCTTCGGATTCGCGTAATGTCATATTAGGGCTCTCCTCCGACGGTTTTACCCCATTCGGACTTTTGGGCTCCCAGTATTCGTGTTAGCTTGTGATCGTCACTCCAAACAATATACCGTCTTAGATGTGTGTAAACCCCCTCACCCAAAATTAGGGCTAGTTTGAACCCAATTGGAATTAGAACAAGGCTTTTATTTAATTATGCAATAATTAGGATACGTAGCGCACCTTACCGTTGCTCGATAATTAGAGCACCTCACTAGCCGTTGCCTATCTACGAATTTCACAACATTGACCTAGACGTGCCGCCTACCTTTCTAGCCCTTGTGCAACTCATAATATTGCTCTCTGGTGCTACATTTTAGTCGCACAATAAACGTCACGGACGTTATTTCTTAATTCGAAATAATTTCCAATTTTGTACCCTTGTGCGTCCCAATCGAAATTGGGGACACAATCTTGCCCGTCTTGTGCATCTCAAATTTTACTAATATTCTACACTGTCCCCTCTACGCCCTGACACTTGTGCCCCGCCTAAATTTAATCCCATGTACTCCTAATTAATTCTAGAACCTCGTGCGCGTTCGATTTAATTAATTAAATCTAATTTTTATCCCTGTGCAATTCTTTCAATCGTTGGGGGGCTTTTATGCAAAAACGCATTTAGGTGTCCCCATCATTGGATAATATATGAAGAAATTTATTTTCCCCTTCACATGAATTTTTTATAATTTTTCGGAATGTGCAACGCACATCGCTCTCTATTTAATTCCAGTCTTGCAATTAGACAATATAATTTATAGCCCTCCAAAGACCCCATGTGAGCCCAAGGCCCACTCCAAGGAGAGTTGACCAAGCCTAATTGTCCTAGGTCAAACCTCCAAACCCTAGTTCACATGTATATAAATATATCACATCCCCCTTTATTTTTCCTAAAAATTCCAAAACCTAAAACACCCAAACCCCAAAACCCTAGCCGCAAAAGCAACGCTCTCCTCCCCAACCTCTCCCTTATTTTTTTCTGAAACTGCCCCCTTCACTTCACATCACATCATCTTCTATTTCTCCTATTCCCATCCACCATTGCATCTCCGCTTTCCTGGCTTGCAGCAGCGACTACAATATTAAGGAGAAAGAATGAATGGCAGCAGTGACCATGGAGAGGGAAAAGGGTTCCACGAAGAAGCTGGGAGGAAGAAGCCGAGAAGTGGAAGGAGGAGAAGAGGATGAGAATCAGTGCGATGGCAATCTAGAAAAGGAAAGCACAGGCAACAACCTGCTCACGAGAGGGAAGCAACCACAAGTTGGATTAATAGGTGTTCCATTCCACTGCAGACCTGGTGGCTCGAATGGCAGATCAGTTGGTCTTCTAACTTCAGTGCCATCTCCATGGAATTTTATGATCCTTATGGGGTTCCCAGCTCTTCGCTTCAGTAATTTTTTTCTCAGAGTTCTCACAAGGTTTGGGAAATCTAGTATGCACATCAGGATTCTCAGAAACCGTCGAAGAAGCTGCTGCTGCTGCTGCTGAAGAGGCTTGTATAGAACCTTCTGCAAATACTGTTGGTGTGTCTTTTGTTGGTGCTGTTGCATTAGGTGTTGCTGGTCCAGGTGGTCTTCTAATGTTTCCTCTCCCAGACCCGGTTGGCAAATTTGCTCTTGATGGCCCTTGTGTTGGTGCTAGTTGTGACTGAGCATTTGCCTGGGTAGCTTCTTGAGTAGGCAATTCAGTATATTAGAGGATATTGGATTGTTCTGCGCGATTTCTGGAGCAGGTTATTGGTACATTGTAGCTTCCTTGCCAGGCAAGTATACCTTGCCATTGTACTGTTATTTTTATTTCATATGTTGCATGCATCTTTATTTTCTGTCTTTTCATATATTTTAACTGTTATATAAAATGCACGTGACAGTGTCATCGCGGTATGTTTTTATTTATGTATTTGCATTGAACTTGTTTATGAGACTATCCCATCATCATGTAGCATCTTTAGGTTCATCGGCTGTGACACAGTTGTTACACGAGTTATGAGTCTCATATAGATCACGGACTGGCGTGCAGGGTTGGCCTCCTGTACGTGTGGGCCGTGCGTTAGGAATAACTGTTGTTAGAAACTTTGCATGCTAGTAGACTTAGCAGTTATTAGAGGTCTAGGGACATAGCCTATTGTAGTACGGTGGTCCCATCCTTTTCCTTATTTGGTTGCAGGATTGGGCTAGGGTACTAAGAATAGGCTATGGACCAAATCGTGTCATGGATGTGACATGCTTAGAGCATGGGGTGGGGAGAACAACAAGTACCGCATTTGAGCTCCTTTAAACTTTTCCTTCTGTAACCCGGAAGCTCCGCTGGAGATACGGGCGGTGATGACCCCTATACTACTTGGTGGGCCTCTGCCGTTCAAAAGACGACATGCCTTTGAGGCCCCTGGTTCTCCGAGAGAGTCATGCCAATCCCAGTTTTCAGCCAGATAGCCCACTTGGTGGAAAGTTGTTCTCAAACTTCATTCACATAGATGGTTAGGCGACCATTGGATATTTATTTCAGTACTTTATTGGCATGTGTTTAAGTATCTTGTTATGTCCCTCTGAGGACCTGGTCCGCTGCCAGGTGTACCTGTTCTTGAGTATTTGCAGGAGCGCAGATTTGGATGGTTATAGATGCTTCGTGGATGTCTTCTCTTCGAGCCGTGATCGATAGCTGGTATACTTATATTGGACTTGATTGTGTTGTACTCATATTGTATTTACTTTTCCATTTGAGTTGGTAGTAGATTTGTTTCCATCCAACTATCATCCTTAGATACTTCTTATTGAGATCTAGTTTCATAAACATTGGTTATTCTATTCATATTTGAATTTCGTGGATGAGATCTAGATTATACCCTGTGACTTGTGACTTATATTATACCACTTGTGGATTTGATATTCATAGTACAGCGTACGTATGGATTTGGTTTCCATATATTGGAGTTGCCATTTCCATACGGCTGGCATGCTTACGTGTCTTAGTCCTACGTATTTTTGGGACTGGGGCGTGACAATGTGCATGAAGACTCTATATATGTTCCTAACCGTTATTATTCCGGGTCCAAATAATCCAAAGAGAAACATCGATGTATATTTATAGCCTTTGATAGATGAGTTGAATCAGCTGTGGAAAGTAGGTACCAACATGTACGATGTTTCTAGAAAGCAAAATTTCCAGATGAGGGCAGCACTTATGTGGACCATAAATGACTTTTCGACCTATAGAATATTATCGGGATAGAGCACTCATGGTCGTCTCTTATGTCCGTATTGCATGAACCGCACTAAGACTTTCCATTTGAAACACGGAGGCAAACCGTGCTTCTTCGATTGTCATCGACAATTTTTGTCGAAGGATCATCCGTACTGGAGGAACATGAATGCTTTTCGTGCGGATGTTGTGGAGAAGGCCAATCCACCGCCAAGGTGGCCCGGTGTAAACCCACTCACCCAAAATTAGGCCTATTTGGCTTAGATAGTAAAATTAGGGCTAGTTTGTATCCAATTGGAAATAGGACACGGTATTTTATTTAATTATACAAGATTTATATCACCTAGTGCACCTTACCGTTGCTTCGATAATTGGAGCACTACACTAGCCATTGCCTTCCTACAAATTTCACATTCTTGTCCTAGACATGCCAGTCATCTATTCTGACCTTTGTATGACTTATAATTATGCTCTCTTATGCTATATTTTAGTCGCACAATAATCATCGCGGACGTTATTTCTTAATTCTGAAAAAATTTTAACTTTGTATCCTTGTGCGTTCCAATCGAAATTGGAGACACAATCTTGACTCGTTTCGTGCAACCCAATTTATGATAAAATTCTACTCTGAGCCCCCTATGTCCATAACACTTGTGTCCCACCTAATTTTATCCACATGTACTCCTAATTAATTCAAGAACACCTTGCGCATTAATTTTAATTAAATAAGTCCAATTTCTATCTTTGTGCAATTTTCTAATTTTTGGGCGCTTTTATGCAAAAGCGCATTGAGGTGTCCACACCATTGGACATGACATATGAAGAAACCTATTTTTTGTTCATGTAAATTTTCTCCATGAATTTTTGGAATGTGCAACGCGCAATATCGCCCCTCATTTAATCCTAGCCATTGCATTTAACCAATGTAAATTATAGCCTTCAAACATCTCCATGTAAAGCCAAGGCCCAATTCCAAGAGATGTTGACCAAGACCGCCTTCGTAGGTCAACAAAAACCCAAAATCTACATGTATAAATAATTAGTTTTCCTATTTTATTCACAAACACAAAACCCATCCCCAAAAACCAATACCTAGCCGAATACCTATCCCCTATTCCCTGTTCAACACCCACTCCCTGTTCATCCTCTTCCTTCTTCCCCCTACCTCCACCTGAACCAACCCGGAGCATCCCCGCCGTGCTCCTCCAAGCCGCCGCCTCGCTTGAGTTCTACACCACCGCTGCACTCTGCCCACAGCCCGCCGAGCACCCCGTCGACCCACACCCGCAGCACAGCCGTGCCACCGCTGCCATTTGCCTGACCCTCGACTCGCCATTAATACCTTGACCACCTTCCTCGGTGATCACCACAGAGTCTTCCCCCGCCTCTGCAATCGCTCGACCTCGCCTAACCTCGACTCCTCTCATCCCGCGGTCACCCCGTGGTCATCCTCTCCAGCACCCTGACCCCCACTGTCACCATCTCCGCCATCCCCGTCCCGGTCATCTCCCCAAGATGCCTGAACGTCGATCAACACCTCCACCACGATAGACCACTAACCTCCTCCCTCTGTTCTCCACCCGACCCCGCTGTACCCCGAGCCACTGCACCTCGCCTCGCCCCGGTCATCTTCCTCTTCGGCCATCCCCGGAGCACCGTTACCATCATCAGCACCATTGTTATCATCATCATCCCCTTAACCTACTACCACCAGCAATACCACCGCTACCCGGCCAGACACCTCCCCTGGCCGGAGCTGCATCACCATCATCGTTCATCCCTGTCCTCCACTGTCCTTCTCCTTGCCGAACTTCCCTTGGCCGAATTCCGGCGAGCAGCATCACCACCCCATCATCATCATCATCATCAACCCATCATCACCTCATCTTCTCATCGTAACCTCAATCGTCATAACCCTCATCGTTATTATCATCACCATCGTCATCATCGTCGTCAACCTTACCGTCGTGCCTGTGCACGTACCTCGGGGTTCAAACCTGTCCCTCTTCTTCTTTTTATGTGTGCTTGTGTGTTTGCCAGTAGGACATTAGTATTGTTTTATGACTGTTAGTTGGCTTCAGACCCTGAGTCGGTGAACCCAAACTCGTATGCGTATACTTACGCGTATTATAATTAAACTGATAAATATATATACATATATATATGGATGTATTATATAATTAAGTAAATGCTAAATAATAATTATGACTATAAATATTTAGACTGTATGACCCTAGGACATTGTGGACTACCCCGTATTTACCTTGACCACGTGGACCCTAAGAACATATCAGTGGACTGCCTTGTGTACATTAACATGCTAGCTTAGACATATGTTAGTTGACTGTCTGATTGTGTACAGCACTTGAAGACATGACACCCGCATAATTAAACGCACAATTGACCGTGTTAGTTGACCAGTGCCACCCCTAGTGTACCCTCCGAGTCCAGTGTAGATATGGTTGTGTATGTGCTAGTGTAATGACTAATATTGTATTATGTTATATTATATGTAGGTAGGATATTGGATTGTTCTGTGCGACTTCTGGAGCAAGTTATTGGTACTACGCAGCTTCTTGCCAGGCAAGTATACCTTATCATTGTACTGTTATTCATATTTCATATATTGCATGCATCTTTATTTTCTGTCATTAGTTCATATATTTTAACTGTTATATAAAGTGCGCGTCCAAGAAAACTTGGGTGCAACAACGGTGTCATCGTGAATTATTTTTATTATGTATATGCATTGACCTTGTTTATGAGACCGCCCCTTTATCATGAAGCATCATTAGGTTTCATTGGCCATGACACAGTTGTTACACGAGTGTGAGTCTCATATAGATCACAGACTGCGTGACAGGTCTGGCCTCATGTACGTATGGGTCGTGCGTTAGGGATAACTGCTGTTAGAAACTTTGCATGCTAGAAGACTTAGCAGTTATTAGTAGTTCATGGACATAGCCTATTATAGTACGGTAGTCCAATCCTTGTCCTTGTTTGGTTGCAGGGTTGGACTATTGTACTAAAGATAGGCTATGAACCAAATCGTGTCATAGATGTGACATGCTTAGAGTATGGGGTGGGAAGAACAACAAGTACGGCATTTGGGCTCCTTTGTACTTTTCTTTTGTTCGCCCGGATGCTCCGCCGGAGATACGGGTGGTGATGACCCCATATATAACAGGCGGCCTCTGCCGTTCAAAAGACGACATGCTTTGTAGGCCCCTGATTCTCCGAGAGAATCATGTCAATCCCATTTATGGCCAGATAGCCCACTTGTTAGAAAGTTGTTCTCAAACTGCATTCACATAGATGGTTATGCGACCCATTGGATATTTATTTCAGTACTTTATTGGCATGCTTCTATGTATATTGTTATGTCCCTCTGAGGACCTGGTCCCTTTTCAGGTGTAGATGTTCATGAGTATTCGTAGGAGCGCAGATCCGGACTGTTACTTATATTTTCGAGGAGGTCTTCTATTCGAGCCCTGTGATTGTTAGTTGATATTCTTATATTGTGTTTGTTGTGTTGCAATTATATATTCGAGTTGGTAGTGAATTTATTTCTATCCAACTATCATCTTTAGATACTTTATATTGAGATCTAGTTTCATAGATATTGGTTATTTATTTATATTTGATTATCTGTGGATGAGATTTAGATTGTACCATGTGACTTGTGATAGTTTTTACCACTTGTGGATTGTTATTCATATTACAGTGTACGCATGTATTGTGGTTTTCATATATTGGAGTTGCCATATACATGCGGCTGGCATGCTTACGTGTCCTAGTCCTCTGTATTTTGGGACTGGGGCATGACACCCGGATACACGATATAGAAAGAGGTAAAAGATTTACCAAATGCTATCGAAGAGCCTGCTAAGGGATATAAGTGTGACATATTTGGTCGCACCCATAACTGGACGAAGAGGAGTATATTCTGGGATCTTCCATATTGGAGCATCAATCTGATCAGACATAACTTTGATATCATGCATATCGAAAAGAATATGTTTGATAACATAATTAATACTCTAATGGAGGTAAAGGGGAAGACGAAAGATAATCCAAAGGCCAGGTTGGACTTAGAATAAATATATAGACGTTCTGTGTTGTATTTAATAGATGAGGGGAATGGAAAGTTAAAGCAGCCTAAATCAATTTTCTCATTGGAGAAGGAGGATAAAGGAAGACTTTGTAGGTGGATTCAGGATCTAAAATTTTCAGACGGGTACGTGTCAAACTTGAGAAGATGTGTCGACCTCAAGGAGAACAAACTGGCGGGTATGAAGAGCCACGATTGTCACGTATTCATGGAGAGGTTAATTTCGATTGCATTTTGGGAATTCTTACCGCAGATCATTTGGGATCCATTGGCAGGGCTCAACATATTCTTCAGATATCTTTGTTCTACTAAGTTGCTTGTCGATCGTCTAGAAAAGCAAGAGGACATTGCGATAACACTGTGCAAGCTCGAGTAGGTGTTTCCTCCTGGATTCTTAGACTTTATGGAGTATTTTCTAATTCATTTTTCCTATGAGGCACGTGTTGGTGGTCCTATCGGTTATCGGTGGATGTACCCGTTCGAGCGGCATCTGAATCACCTAAAGAGAAAGGTAAAAAATAAGGCACGGGTTGAGGGCTCTATTTGTGAAGCTTATATTCTCGAGGATATTATAAACTTTTGCTCGACGTATTTCAAACCTCATATTACAACTAATAAAATAAGAGCTCCGAGAAACAATGACGGATATCAGGAATCTAATGATGCAATACTGAAAGTATTCAATGCATCCGAAAAGCCTTCTGGAAAAATAAAAAAGAGATATTTGAATGACGATGAGCTAAGGGCTACTCAGTTTTATATATTACTCAATTGCGATGAGGATGAAGTGGAGAAGCTAGAGGGGTAAGTAATTAATATGTCTACGTTTACGTCATCTCAATGTAATAGTATAAGCTAATATTATGCTACTAATCAGCGGTTGCTTCATTATTTTTTAGCACATATAATGATGAGCTGAGGTCGGTTAGACCCTACATAACAGGTGAAGAAGTAGAACAAGAAATGAGACATTATTTTCCTTTTTGGTTGAGCGCATATCTAAGGAGCTCGGTAATTACTTTTTCTGTATGCACTTGCACAATAAATAACTTACTATCGCTACTTTGGTATTTAGGTCGATCGTCTAATAACACCCGAGACTTAATGTATTAGAACTCTAGCCAAGGGACCAATTACTACCGTCAAAATATGGCCAAGTTACTGTGTGAATGGATTTAGGTTCAAGTCAATAAATGCTTCGATCAGAGACAACTTTCTGGATCTTAATTCCACGAAAAATAGTTATTTGTGTATCAAATCTTTGAACTACAAAGACGTTAATCTAGGCAATGATTTCTTTGACATCTTAATAGAGATTGTGGAGTTGACATATAATTATGGCATAGAACCTGCTAAGATCGTACTATTCAAGTGTGAATGGTTCGATCTGATTCAATATCAAGGTTGAAAAATTGACAAGCATGGTCTTGTGGATATAAACTACAAGCATAGATATATCAAGACTATGAACCATTTATCCTATCAAGTCAGGCTCAGCTCGTATACTTCATAACTTATCCTAGACGGGGGACAGCGAGGTCGGATTGGTAGGCAGTATGCAAGACTAAAGCTAGGAATATCTTTGACATTGACGAAATAGCTTATCAAGAGGACGAGCTACCTCTTGTAACAAATATTATAGATGTAGACTCAACGAAAGTTACTCATTACACGACTAATAATGTAGAAGAGGTAGAATTATCCGAAGAGGAAGACAAAGATGAAGTAGATGAAAGTGAAGATGATAAGGAAGAGGAAGAGGAGGACAAGGAAGGCGAACATGATAAATTTTCTGAAGATGATTGAAAATAAAATACTTTGATTGTAAAATGTACTATATTTTGACTGTAGAATATATTATTTTGACGAAGACATGTATTATATTTTGACTGTAGAATGTACTATCCATTTAGACTTGTGACACTACTAGTTATTTACTGTGTAATTCTATTAATGCTGTGAGATATGCATAATATTTTGACTGTAGAATATACTATATATTTATTTATTTATTCTATCATCATACGTTGTTATCAAGTATGATAGGATGACACGAAGCGTTCGGCAGGTCCCAAGGTAGATGAAGTGCTCCTCCGGTACTGCCTACTGTTAGTTCTGGATCATCGGCGCCAAGTACTCCAGTATATCGATCAGTCACATCTTCGACTGCGACGATGTTACGTGACAGCACTTATGGGATGAGTAATTCCAGGCCTGAGACTACTCCCTCATCAAGCATTCCTCCTGCTGACGGAACAATAGAGACAGATGAGCTTATGGAGGAGGTTGAGCCGACGTCATCCCAACATCAGCTAGATCCTCCATGCGCACCTCCGGACGAGACGAGCACGGAAATTTGGGCCGACGATGCAAAGTAAGCCAATTAGTTGATTTAGCATCATATATATCGTGTATTTCTTTATTCATCATATATTCACTTTTTTGATAAAAATAATTATCTCTGTATAGATATCATTCATCGTCGGTACAGAGACGCCTGGGCCACTTTCTGAGTTACAACTATGGTGGCCCTTGGATCAACTACTCTGATGCTCCGGATGAGAGGAAGGCGTTCTGTTTTGTGCACTTTAAGGTAAAAATATATTATATCAATCATCTAATTTATGCATATTATATAACTTACTAAATTACTTCTTATAGCGGACGTATTTTTATCCACAGCACCGGGCTAAGTTGATCGAGCAGATGTTTCCTACCGTTGCTGCTAAGCTGATCCGTGATGCTCTGGATGACTAGAAGGCTCATGATCGCGAAGGAAAATCGATCGAAGGTTGGATCATGCCTGAGAAGTAGACTGTGATGGGGACTAGATTCGACGATCCGAGGTACAAGAAAAGGTCTGAGAAGGCCAAGGCGGCTAGACAGAAGGCAGCAAAGTGGTATGGTGGCTCGATTTTAATGACGGAACATTTTTGTCGTTTGGTATTTTTTTTATTTCAGATATATTATTTTAATGCAAGTACGATAAAATGATAGTAGGATAAAATATTTAATGTTAGTACTAAATAATATATTTTTAACAGGTACAGAGGGGTGAGGAGGCCAACATGATGACCGTCTTCCTGGCCACCCATCGAAAGAGCGGGAATCTCATTGATGAGAGGACCTCGCGGACCTATGTAAGTATTACTTTACTTTGTGTTAATTTTAATATAACTTAGGAAATATGCAAATAAATATCCATGTAGTTAGTAATAAGTACCTTAGACACATTAGCAATTATTGTGTATCCAAATATTTTTAGGCCGAGTATCTTAGGTTGCGTGAGCGGACGACTGCTAGTGCACCTACAGCGGGAGAGACTGGTACTTTCTCGCAGCCCTCTTTAGCTCCGTCAGCGGACGAGCTGTGGGTAACCGCCGCTGGTGGTCTCCAGAGGGGTACGTACTACGGTAAGGGATCCTATGGTGCCCTTGTTGTGACATAGTCATCTAGGACCTCTACGGCAAGTGCGCATTTCCTACGGCCCTCGCAAGCGTCGATCTGAGTCCACAAGACCATTGACCGTCAGATTGTGTCTCTCCGTGACGAGTTGCTACAAAGGATGGAGGAGCAGTCCATGTCCCAGCCACAGGCGGACGATACGACGCTCATCGCACAATTTGATACGCTCGAGCGTAGCATCATTGAGCTCAGGGATATGACAACTGATCTTAGAGCATCGACAAAGTGTAGCATGATGGAGCTACAGGCATCACAGTTGTCCATGGGCGAGAGGTTGACGATGATGTAGGATTCAATGGTTCATAGCAGTACGAGGCTGTTATCTACCATGGATTCATACAACCATCGACTAGCAGAGTTGGAGCAGATATGTCCTCCTGGTGTGCCTTCATCGACACAGACTCTACCGATGTCACTACCTTTTCCATCGACATCGGTATCGATTTCACGGGAGCAGTATGATTTATTCTTATCCCGGATGTGCATCAGTGGTCATCCTCCTTCAGATTCGCAGTAGTCCTGTAACACCCCGTTCCGCTCAAGCAGACTGTCATTTCAAACGGCAATAGTGCAGCTGTCCCGACCCGCTTTGCCTCAAACAAGAAGCAAAGGATATCCAGACTTGTCCCTACAGGAATCCGGCTTAGGCTTTTAGAGGCTCGCTCAGGCGTATCGTTCTACCGAGGCGAATCATCGCTAAGGTGGGTGGCTACGGTGAACTTGTCTTTGCTTAGCCAGCACACATAAAATCTGGAATATTCATGCTAGTCGCTAGGTGATTCACCCCCTGCATGCTAATAAATCCAACGCACCTAGCTAAGGGAATAATCCCAACCTGTATTGCTATGCTAGAACATGGAAAATGAAATAATGCTTATATATGTTCAGACCCTTGCATGCTAAGTCCCTAACGGTTTCATCTCTCGGCTTACCTTCGGGCCCGAGCAAACGTGTTGCTTATGTTCCTTAGAACGCATGCTTGTCTGCTTGTACGTTGCCTTGACTCAATACTTGTAACATAAGCCAGGCCAACACCCTGTTATACAGGATACTGTTCAGAACGACTATGAGAACGGAAATCAGGCAATGCATCTTGTCTTGTACTATTGTTGCCTCAACAGCTTGCCTCTTGTCTTGTACTCTTGTCTTGTACGCTTGTTGCCCCAACCATGTAAATGGATAACTTACCCGAGACGCCGTTCGATCACGGACAACTTGTGCACAGGGATGGTCTAGCGGGCGATGCTGGGGCACTGGCATCGTCCCAGTCCAGGCGAGACCTATTATTTAGTCTCTTGTTCTTGGCGGAATGGCATGCAGCGCCTCTTGTACTTTGTTGCATACCATTCTCGTCAAAGACTATATCGTCCATTATGGCATACGCCAGTGATCACCTTGTATTTAACTTGTTGCATGCTTGCTGGTAAAGAAATAAAAGATAACAAGAAATCCTCGCTTAGCGGCTATCCGCGTGCGAGGCACTGTATCGCATCAAGAAACAACTAAACACCTGAACGATCTTGAATTAACAGTACTCGTGTTGCATATACTATGCCCCTGAATGCTTATACATGTTTCTGCTTGAATTTATAATGTTTGCCTTGGACAGGGAAGGACAAATGGTAAGTTGGTAAGTCTCGCCGTATTTTCTCTCATGTTGCACGGCGCACAGCCCGACACGTTAGGCTATTCAATATTCACATAAAACTGATCCTAAGGCAACTAGAAAGACAACTTAATAGTTGGTACACGAAACTTATATTACGTGTTTGGATTTGTCGAGCGGGCGAGTAGCTTCCCCACTAGTGCATTCAATGTACTGATAATCCACCAGTTTGTATGCAGGGTGCGGGAGAACCTCGTTCGGTGCAGATGCCTCCAACGTGCGTGCTAAGGCCAGGAGTTCCCTCTGAAGCCTTGCAACGATGCGTCCAGAATAGAAGCACATATACAAGATATAATGTTGGAACATAGCCCGAACTCGCCTGTACAATTATTCCACAGTTGTAGCCACTTGTCATGCTTTTACTGTTTCAGAGAGAGAGGCTTGAGCGACTTGTAATCTCGGCTATACGCCGCCTGTAACACTTGTTCATATCAATAAAAGAGCTGCTTTACTTCAACTTGTGTTTCAATGCTTCCGCTATATTGTCGACTCAGTGAACCTGTTATCGATCGCCTATGCGTTCATGACTCCGCTGCACTCGGACAATCTGTGTGACTCTGTGGCTTAGAACTTTTACCGCCAGCCAATGAATCATGGCCTTGCACGGGCGTGGCTCACGCTCGTGTGGTATCACTCCCGGATGGGTCAAGCGATCGTTCCGTGGAAGCACTGGCGAGGGTGATTCCCGCCTAACGGGAACGGCCGATTGCCTGCAGGAGATAGGGGCATGACATGTTGGTATCAGAGCCTGGCTTCTACGTCTTTGGACTTTGATTCGATATCTCTGTTTTGAAAGCTCGTTCGTGGGTCATGTGCACGCTCTCTCTCAATGCCTCGATGGGATGTTCCAATAATAAGTCTAAATACTTTCAAAATGCGTTTTGAATGTAATGATATCCTTTCTTGTATGTTGTGTGCTGCGAGTGGCCTTTGTGCCAACCTGTGCGAACCCTTAAGAGTATCGCTAGTAGCTTGTCCGATTTTCACTAACTCTAAGTTTGGTTGAATGCATCTATTCGATGGACGCCTTGAACTAGTGCACCATCCAAGACCTAAGAAAAGGTGAAACTCGAGTGCTAAGACTTCGCTATCACTAAGCTGGTTGACGTGTTCACGCTAGAAGTGCACTTCGAAAGTGCACACGATCCAGACTAAGCGATATGCTGATTTCGACACTTGTGCAAGTGAATATCCAAATGAACAAGTACAACGACTTGTCTAGGATTGCCTCAACCCTAGATTACTGCTTGTCCTTAGTAAGTCTCGAGGACGAGACTTTTTCTAAGTTGGGTAGGATGTAATACCCCGTTCCGCTCAAGCGGACTGCCGTTTCAAACGATAATAATACAGCTGTACCGACCCGCTTTGCCTCAAACGAGAAGCAAAGGATATCCAGACTTGTCCCTACAGGAATCCGGCTTAGGCTTTCAGAGGCTCGCTCAGGCGTATCGCTCTACCGAGGCGAATCATCGCTAAGGTGAGTGGCTATGGTGAACTTGTCTTTACTTAACCAGCACCCATAAAATCTAGAATATTCATGCTAGTCGCTAGGTGATTCACCCCCTGCATGCTAATAAATCCAACGCACCTAGCTAAGGGAATAATCCCAACCTGTATTGCTATGCTAGAACATGGAAAATAAAATACTGCTTATATATGTTCAAACCCTTGCATGCTAAGTCCCTAGCGGTTTCATATCTCGGCTTACCTTCGGGCCCGAGAAAACGTATTGCTTATATTCCTTAGAACACATGCTTGTCTGCTTGTACGTTGCCTTGACTCAATACTTGTAACATAAGCCAGGCTAACATCCTGTTATACAGGATACTGTTTAGAACGACTATGAGAACGGAAATCAGGCAATGCATCTTGTCTTGTACTATTGTTGCCTCAACAGCTTGCCTCTTGTCTTGTACTCTTGTCTTGTACGCTTGTTGCCCCAACCATGTAAATGGATAACTTACCCGAGATGCTGTTCGATCACGGACAACTTGTGCACAGGGATGGTCTAGCGGGCGATGCTGGGGCACTGGCATCGTCCCGGTCCGGGCGAGACCTATTGTTTAGTCTCTTGTTCTTGGCGGAATGGCATGCAGCGCCTCTTGTACTTTGTTGCATACCATTCTCGTCAAAGACTATATCGTCCATTATGGCATACGCCAGTGATCGCCTTGTATTTAACTTGTTGCATGCTTGCTGGTAAAGAAATAAAAGATAACAAGAAATCCTCGCTTAGCGGCTATCCGCGTGCGAGGCACTGTATCGCATCAAGAAACAACTAAACACCTGAACGATCTTGAATTAACAGTACTCGTGTTGCATATACTATGCCCCTGAATGCTTATACATATTTCTGCTTGAATTTATAATGTTTGCCTTGGACAGGGAAGGACAAATGGTAAGTTGGTAAGTCTCGCCGTGTTTCCTCTCATGTTGCACGGCGCACAGCCCGACACGTTAGGCTATTCAATATTCGCATGAAACTGATCCTAAGGCAACTAGAAAGACAACTTAATAGTTGGTGCACGGAACTTATATTACGTGTTTGGATTTGTCGAGCGGGCGAGTAGCTTCCCCACCAGTGCATTCAATGTACTGATAATCCAGCAGTTTGTATGCAGGGTGCGGGAGAACCTCGTTCGGTGCGGATGCCTCTAACGTGCGTGCTAAGGACAGGAGTTCCCTCTGAAGCCTTGCAATGATGCGTCCGGTTTAGAAGCACATATACATAACATATTGTTGGAACATAGCCCGAACTCGCCTGTACAATCATTCCACAGTTGTAGCCACTTGGCACGCTTTTACTGTTTCAGAGAGAGAGGCTTGAGCGACTGGTAATCTTGGCTATAAGCCGCCTGTAACACTTGTTCATATCAATAAAAGAGCTGCTTTACTTCAACTTGTGTTTCAATGCTTCCGCTATATTGTCGACTCAGTGAACCTATTATCGATCGCCTATGCGTTCATGACTCTGCTGTACTCGGACAATCTGTGCGACTCTGTGGCTTAGAACTCTTACCGCCAGCCAATGAACCATGGCCTTGTACGGGCGTGGCTCACGCTCGTGCGACATCACGCCCGGATGGGTCAAGCGATCGTTCCGCGGGAGCGCTGGCGAGGGTGATTCCCGCCTAGCAGGAACGGCCGATTGCCTGCGGGAGATCGGGGCGTGACAAGTCCTAGTTATGATAGCTTACTGGTTGTTTGTGTTTTGACCTATGATATTTGGTTATTTATAAATATTCTTTATTTTTGAGACTTTCAGACTTTATTTCTTTTACTCGGTTGTGTGGATATTTATTGTATTCTTTATGACAAGATTTTCTCCAGACTCGGTTTGTAATCCCAATGTCTTATTTTCTTCAAATTTTACTATATTATTCATATTAAATGTATGTTAATTTATCGGTGTTGAGTGTTCAACCGAAAGGGGTCGATGAACCAAGAAAATTCAATGGAGGGTTGCTCCGGGTCTATTTATATAAATTATGAATTCATAAACTGAAGGAAGATTAGTTTGAAAACCATTCTATATCCATTTTTTTATTTTTTCTCTGAAACTTTAGCGACGTTTAGTGACAGTTATATACGTCGCTAAATACGTCATTGATTGTCGCTAAATATATTGTTAAGTACGTCGCTGCACGTCTCTAAATTTGTTGCTGAATGTGGTGTAAAACATCGCTAAATATGTTACAAAATGTCGCTAAATAAAAAAAAATTTACGACATATAGCGACACACTATACATCGCTAATTTAACGATGTTGTGTCGCTAAACGTTGCTAATATAGAGACGCAGATACGTCGTTAGAAAATGTCGCAATAGTGACATTTTGCGACATTTTTCCAGTCAACGACTAGCTTAAAGGCGACTTCATTGAAACATCGCTAATTACGTCGCTAAATATTGTTAGCGACATTTTTATGCCATTTAGCGATGGTTCTAGACGTCGCTAATTTGACTTATTCTGGTAGTATCTTTTCGGGTATGATGTTGTATTGGGAATGGACTGGCTTAGTGACTCACATGCAGTTATAGTTTATTTTGGGGACAGTATATTATTCAGTCCCCCAGGTAAGGAGTAGTTTAGAGTGAGAAGAGCTATGCCAGAGATTATGGGCGAGACCAACTTTGCTGCTGCAGTTGAAGAGCAAGTACCTTCCTATCCTATCATCACGGAATTCATGGATGTATTTCAAGAAGATCTTCCAGGTCTTCCGACTAACAGAGATGTGGAGTTCTCTATAGATCTAATTCCGGGATCAAAACCGATATCTCAGAGTTGCTATAGAGTGAATTTCAAAGAATCCAAGGAGATAAAGGACCAGATCGACGAGTTATTGAGTAAGGGCTGCATCAGATCTGGAGCATCGCCATGGGGAGCGCTAGTTCCTTTTGTACCAAAAAAGATGGTACAGTTCGGATGTGCATCGACTATAGGGCCTTGAACAATGTTACTATCAAGAATATATATCATTTGCCTCGGATAGACGATTTATTTGATCAGTTGAGGGCAAAGTATTCTTGAAGATAGATCTGAGATCGGGATATCATCAGGTGAAGGTGAGGGCTGAAGATATTCTAAAGACCGCATTCAACACCAGATACGGGCAGTATGAGTTCCTAGTTATGCCTTTCGGACTCACAAATGCACCTACCATCTTTATAAACCTTATGAACAAGATTTTCCATGAGTATCTGGATAAGTTTGTCGTAGTATTCATTGACGACATACTTATTTATTCAAAGACTCCTGAGGAACATGTTGAGCAATTACGAATATACTGAGGATTCTAAGGAAGGAGAAGTTGTACGGCAGGCTATCCATGTGCAAGTTCTTCTTAGATCAAGTGGAGTTTCTTGGTCATGTGGTCATAGGAGAGGGTATTGCAGTAGATCCGAAGAAAATTACAGCAGTTGAGACATGGACCACTCCAAAATCAGTTGCAGAGATCAGGAGTTTTCTGGGCTTAGCTAGCTAATATCAAAAGTTCGTGAAATTTTTTGCAAAAGTAGTTGAGCCTATGACCAAGATGACAAGGAAGAATAAGGAGTACATCTGGACAAAGGAGTGCCATGCAGCATTTGAGGAGCGGAAGGAAAGATTGACGACCGCACCAGTGTTGGCATTACCTTCAGGTAGCGAAGGATTTTTTATCTACAGTGATGCCTCAGGGAAGGGGTTAGGATGCGTTCTCCAGCAGAATGGAAAAGTAATTGCTTATGCATCTAGGTAATAATGAACTAATGAGAAGAACTACCCTACCCGCGACTTGGATCTAGCAGCAGTAATATTCGCTCTTAAGCAGTGGAAATACTATTTATACGATGAGTGTGTGGAAATCTTCATAGACCACAAGAGCTTGAATCAGTTCTAAGCCTAAGGGCATATTCATTGTAGAGAGAGGGAGAGAGAATGAGCGACTTGTAATCTCGACCTAGCACCACTTGTAATCTTTACTTTATACCAATAAAGAGCTTGATTTGGATTCAATACTTGTATTTATTCTATGTTTTTGCTATGACGACTCTGCGAACTAGTTATCAACGGTCATTTCAATATTTGCCTCGCGCGGGCGCAATTCCAGGCTCGCGCGGCACCGTGTCCCGATGGAAATGATCGTTACGCGGGAGCGCTGGCGCAGTGATTCGCGTCCAGCGGGGACGACGGATTCCTGTGGGAGATCGGGGAGTGACATTTTGGTAAGTATGTGTTTACCCAGAAGGAGCTAAATATCAGGCAACGGAGATAGCTGGAGCTAATGAAGGATTTTGACATTGACCTCCAGTATCACCCTGGAAAGGCCAATTTTGTTGTGGATGCACTTAGCAGATACCCAGTGGCTATGTATCTGACTAGGGACATATATCTACTTGAGGACTTGGAGAAGCTTAATATGGAGATTATTCTACCTGGAACAAAAATACAGATTATGAGCACGCAGATCCAGTCCAGTATAATGGAGATGATCAAGGAGACTCAGTTCCTTGTACTAGGCTTTGTCAACTAAAAGCACAAATAGATGCAGGACTCCTAGATGATTTCAGTATAGCTGATGATGGATCGTTGAGGCATGGCACCAGACTATGTGTACCTGAAGGCAGTTTGAGAGAGGAGATTATGCAGGAAGCTCACCATTCGCATTATTCCACATATCCCGGTGCCAATAAGATGTTCAAGGATATGCTGAAACATATCTGGTGGTACGATATGAAGAGGGATATTGCCATATTCGTTTCTCGATGCCTTGTCTGCCAACAAGTGAAGGCAGAAAAACAGAGACCAGCTAGATTGCTACAGCCTTTATCCATTCTGGAGTGAAAATGGGAACACATCACAATGGACTTTGTTTCGGGACTTCCTCGTTCCCAATGAGGGAAGGATGCCATTTGGGTCATAGTCAATAGACTGACCAAATCAGCTCATTTTATATCCTTCAAAGTAGGACTTTCTACTGAGAAGTTGTCGGAACTGTATATGAAACAGATAGTACGGATTCATGGAGTCCCAGAAAGCATAGTGTCTGACAGAGATAGCCGATTCACTTCGTAATTTTGGAAGAGCCTGCAGGAAGGACTTGGTACTCAGTTAAAGTTCAGCACTGCATACCATCCTCAGATAGATGGATAGTCTGAAAGGACGATACAAACTTTGGAGGACATGTTGCGGACTTGCACATTAGATTTTGGCAAATCATGGGAGAATCATCTGCACTTGGTAGAGTTCCCATACAACAACAGCTACCAAGCTAGCATTGGGATGACATCGTTCGAGGCACTTTATGGACGATAATGTAGGACACCGCTCTCTTGGAATGATATTGGAGAAAGAGTCATGCTTGGACCAGAGATGATCACAGAGGCAGCAGACAAGGTCAAGATGATCAGAGACAGACTCGGGGTTGCCCAAGATAGGCAGAAACATTGGGCCGATAGCAGTTGAAGACCCTTGGAGTTCACTGATAGCGATAAGGTGTTTGTAAAAATATCTCCTAATCGAGGGATGATCAGATTTGGTAGACGGGGGAAGCTGAGCCCTAGATATATTGGACCCTTCACTATACTTAGCAGAGTTTGGGAGGTGACTTACAGAATTACATTGCCACCAAACTTGGATAGCGTCCACAACGTCTTCTATGTTTCTCAGCTGAGGAGGTACATTCCAGACCCCAGTCACGTCTTGGATCACTCAGAGCTGGCGGTTGGACCTTGTCTCACCAACTCAGAGCAGCCCGTGGAGATACTGGATCGAAGGGAGAAGAGGTTGAGAAACATTATTATACCCTTGGTCCGAGTTGCATGGAGGCATCACTCTCCTGGAGAGTCGACTTGGGAGAGAGAGGATAAGATGAGGAAAGAATATCCTTACCTTTTTCAGGTATGATTGTTGAACCTTACCTTTAAAAATTTTGAGGACAAAATTTTCAAGGAGGGAAGTTTTGTAACTCTTTAATTTTTTTTATATAAATATTTAAAGTTGAATTATTGTTAATATTAATATTTATATAAAATTTCTTAATTATTTAGTGCCAACAAAATTAATTTTTATTATTTTGTGTATATTTGTGGTTCCACACAAGCCTAGCAACTTGCTAGCTTGGAGCTAGTATGCACCATGCATGGTGCATGGTACTATTCATACTTTTTGAGCTTATTTTTACTCAACCTAGAGCCAACCTTCAAAACCAACCTTAAAACCTAACTAAGTGGTCAAGTAGAATACCAAACACCCTCTCTAAACTCACAAAACACCAAACACCATACACCAAAACCTATTTTTTAGAAGAATAATTCAGCCTATAATCATTTTCAACCACAACCCCTTCACCTCCCTCTCATGACCAAAACCCCCTACCTTTTTCTCACCTCACTAGGAGTTTGTATCCCCCAACTTCTCCTCTCCCCATTAGGCTGGCCATAATCCCCATCTCTTCGCCTCTCTCATTCAAACCACCTGAAGAACATTTCTTCCTAGCCCTCTTTCTCACATTTTCTCTTTACAAACCATCTCCAAAATCTTTCTTCATTTCCCTCCACACATCCATCTATCTTGCCCTACACAGGCTGAATCCAAATCCCACCAATCCGGCCATATCAGCCTCCAAAGTAAGTATCTTTCTCTCAAATTTAGTATGCTTATTTATCTTCCTGTTTCTCACACTTTCTATTCACAAACCTTCCAAAAAACTCAATCTATGTTTCTCAAAACAGTCCCGACATCAGAGATGTCTAGGCTGAATCCGATTTCAGCATAACTACTTCTCAGACCACCCTACCACCTCTACAACCTCCAAACCACCACCAAAGAACCCAAATTTTCTTACTCTACCATCCTACCACTTCCATAGTTACCATAACCCCTAGAACAAACTACACAAGCACCACAAGGAGCTACAAGGAGGATAAGTCAAATCTGAAATTGTTTCGAAGAAGCTGCGATTCGAGGCACTTTTAACATATTCTTCAAAAGAGGTTAGTGATCAAAATCTTCTCCTTGAACCCCCTTAGATTTCCTAAATAATAATATTTAGGTTCTATAAAGATTTTATCAACTTGTTATATATACTTTTCATGCTACACCAGGAAACCCGTTACCAACCTAGTTTTTACCCATAGTGAGCACCAACTTATAATTTTTACTATATTCATAAAAGAACCTTAAAATAAATTATTTTTTGTTACTTAAATTTACATATTTTTCCTAATTATAAATTATTTGTTTTATAATTAAGATTGGTAGAAATTCATAAGGGTAATAGTGTTGAGCATGTATAAACACTAGATTAATGTAACTAGTTTATATTTTATCATTAGAAGGACTAATTTTTATGTTAAGAAAGTAATTATATATTATATTTTGGTTAATTTTAGAATTTTTAATTAAAGTTTTTAAGGGTGTTATGCATAAGAATTCATGAAGAGTTTGCATTGGAAAGATGTGCTAAAAACTAGTCTATACCGACTAGCTTAATTTTATTATTTTATAATACATAAAATAGTAAGGTAAATAGAGGAAATTATAAATTTTTACTTTAATTTCCAGAAGTTATAATCAAGTTTTTGTTGTTCGAACATTTGTATATTTTGAAAACAAATTTGGTTTATAATTGTACAGTTACTAGTACTAAATAAACTAGTGTTTGGTTGTTATTGATTTAAGATAGAATTAAGAGTACTTAAATAAGGGTTAAGGGTAGATTTGGTTAGTTAGACATTATCTAATTGTGTAACCTAAGTTGTACCCTCTTTTGCATACAGTGAGAGGACCCAGGACATTATCTCTTCTTAGCTCTATACCCTATTTTGGAGAAGGCAAGTACATTACATCTTTTACTAAACTGAATATAAACTATAACTTTGTATGTTGAACATTCAGAACATGTTTCCTTATTATTACCAGCTGCATTTACTTTCCAAAATAAGTTATATTAAATTTTCGTAATTCGCTTTACTTTACACCAGTTTCCTTTACTTTTCACAGTTGCGTCTCTACTTATTCATGTTTTCTTTTGTGCATGGGATTGGAGAAAAGAATAGATAAATACGTGATCAAAGACCATAATGTAATATGAGTGGATAGCTTAATTCACATGGCATACCTGTGAATTTCGCTGGATCGTCCCTGACACAGAATCCTGACAAAAAATTTTTTGACTTTCTCAAAATATGTGAACACACTAAACGACAAAAGTCTCACGTCAGCACAGAAATTCACTCGCGAAGGATGTGTTGCACCGCGTGTACAGCACAACCGGCCTCAAGCGACTCTATATGGTCCCATGAATCTCTGCCTTCATGCGTCCTAGACTCCTTGCGTTCCCATACGTCTCTGGCTCCATGCGTCCCAGACTCCATGAGAACTCATGCGTCTCCAGCCCCAGGCGTCCCAGACTCAATGTGGTCCATGCATCTTTAGCTCCACGCGTCCCAGACTCCATGTGATCCATGCGTCTCTGGCTCCATGAGTCCCATACTCCATGCGGTCCCATGCGTCTCTGGCCCCAGGCGTCCCAAACTCTATGCGGTCCATGCGTCTCTGGCTCCTCGTATCCCAGACTCCATGCCTCTCATTCATCTCTGGCCATAGCAGTTTCAGACTCCATGAAGACCAAATATGGCTATTACGAGAAGAGTGATTCTCTCAAACCAAGTACGAACTTTGTGTCAAGATGACCAAGTCACGTCCACAAAGGACGAGAATCACCCAGATCTTCAGCAACAAAAAATTCTAACAAACGCCTACGTGGTAGCTCGACCTGCTCACGGTTACAGCTATACCCTGTTACGAAAGGACACGTGGCACCCTCCAACATCCGTAGGGCCCAACATATGCGCGCCCAGGATGACTATAAATAGCAGGGTACCACACCCGAACAAAAAGCTGGATGGCTATCTTCTACACTCGAACAAGAGAGAAGAGCTTCAATATCTGATCGTCCACGGAGTAAAGAGAGTTACTACACTCTTAACCCTCCATCGTTACCCCACCCCACAGAACACAAAAATTATACTTATAGTGTATATCTTGGACTCCTCTATGTACTATCTTTTTGTTTGTTTATTAAATCAAGTTCTTTCTTAAAGACTTTCGAATTTAATGGCGAACAGCCATAAAAAACTAGTAGGGTCAACCCCAGATAGCAAGTACCATCAGAAAAGCTCTATGGTATGCTAAAAAAGTATGCAAGCAAATAAAAGATAAAAGTAGGGGGAAATGCAGTTAGGAATAAGCTAAGTAGGAATGATAAAAAAACTGGGCAAGATATAAAATAATACAATCTAAGTTGACCAATCATCAACTTATGGCTTGATATCGTTAGCTAACTAGGGTTATCACAAGTCTTGGTTACTATCATATATATGCACGTTTGAGAGCCAGGGAGTCATGTGCTATAGACTATCCAAGCTAGTCCAAGGTAGTCCAAGAATGATATATTTTATAGGTATCACTCTATGATAAGCTAGCTAATAATAAGAGTACAAGATGAATTGTACGACGGTGAGCTAAAAATTGTTGGCACACTACTGATTTTGATAAATTTTTATAGTTTACTCTCGTACTAGTTTTAGTCTAACTCTATTTGCGGACTCTTTTTGGATTCATGCTAAGACACAAACTTTCATCATCCAAGTGCAAGACCTATCGCATTCCAACCTTCCTACAAGTCTCAAGACGTTGCTCGAAGATCCAAGTAAAGTGTGTGCTCCTCTAAGTCTTCATGAGTCTGTAATAAGTGTCTAGGACTTATTGTAAACAAAAGTCTTGGATGGCAAAAACAAAAGCTATGTTAGTTTAAGGAAATTTTTGACTTTCGTCCCACTTAATAATATGATTTTAGAATTACATCCCACTTTTTATATTTATTAGACTTACATTCCAGTTTTTGTCACGAAAAATATTTATTTTGTCACGAAAAACTATCGTCGAATATCTTTCATGACAAAAAGTATAATGTAAGTCTAATAAACACAAAGAGTAGAATGTAAGTCTAAAACCATATTATTAAGTGGGACGAAAGTCAAAAAATCCCTTAGTTTAAATCATTTGAAAATCTTGTTAAGGGATGTAGAATACCATCGATATACCGTAAAATTCGGCCGGATAATCCTATATGTCACAATAAGTTTTTCTGGGATCATTCGGACAATCCGTCAAAATATCGTGGAACACCGTCGGATGATCTGATATGTCACAGTAAGTTTCTTTGTGATCATTCGGAACATCCGTCGGAACGCGACGGATTACCGCCAAAAAATTTGTTATGTCAAAGTAAGTTTTTATGTGATCATTCGGAACATCCTTCGGACTTTTGCATTACACCGTTGGATAATCCGAATGGTACATGTGGCACTTTCAATTCAAATCCAATGTTTTGAATCCAGCGCATTAAATGCATCTAACGACTATATTTATAATCGTTACTGTAGGCTATTGGAATTCCATCGGTACTCCGTGGACTACTGTTGGATCTTCTGACAACCTACCTAAAGTTGTTTTTGGGTTTCTTTCTCTTGGCTTTGTATATAAAGACTTGTTACTCCTTCATTCAACATCATCCACTTAAGCCTTAAATTTTCTTAGCTACCAAAAGCAAACCCCTTTATTCTACCAAGATTCATTATTGCTTTCCACCAAAGTGTTACAGTATTTAAGAGTTGTAACCTAGGTCTTCCAAGTGTTATTGAACATCAAAACCCTTCCTTGTTAAAAGAATAAGTTGGTGAGCCTTCTGTCACTACCATATTTTCTAGGAAAGGATATTTTATTTATTTGGTAATTAATTAAATATTATGCATGTTGAATATTTATTTATTGTTAGCATGTTAGATTTATTTATGGACTTGTGTTAGTGGACCTAACTAGTGTAGATTAAATCCATGGACCAACATTTAATTCTAGTTAGAATTGAGCCCAATAATTAGAAGCCCAATCATTAGGTAGATGATTAATTATGTTAAATCCATTAGACTAGAACCTCCCCTCCTTAATTAATTTCTTCATGAGAGGCCCCAAGGGGTATTTTAGACTTTACATAGTATCTTGAGGGGGGGGGTATATCTATATATGTATATAGATGAGAGTTATATATATATATATATATATATATATATATATATATATATATATATATACGTATAGGTGATATGTTCAAGAGGGGGGAAAGACTCGCGGAGCAGCTTAGAGCAGCAGCAGCTTAGAGAGAAACAGCAGAAGCAGCTTGCAGAAACAGCAGCAGCAGCTTGCAGAAGCTGCAGTAGCAGCAACAGCTTACAGAAGCAGCAGCAGCAGTAGCTTGCAGAAGCTGCAGTAGCAGCAGCAGCAACTTGCAGAAGCTGCAGTAGCAACAACAGCTTACAGAAGCAGCGACAGCAGCTTGCAGAAGCTGCAATAACCATAACAGCTTGCAGGAGCTGCAGTAGCAGAAACAGCTTACCGATGCAGTAGCAGTTAACAGCAACAGTAAGGTGAGGATGTTAGTTTTAGCTAGTTGTGTTGGTTAGCTAGCAGTTAGTTAAGGTATGGGTGGTTAGTAGTTAGATATATATATCTCTTATGTATCTTAAATTAATATGTAGGTATGGTATTTATGTATTGTTAGTGTTAGATAATTAGTAGTATGTAATAGTTTAGCTATAAGTTTGAAGTAATTAGATTTGGGTAATAGTTAGTGATACACTTGTTAGTATTAATGTCAGCTCTTAATAGTAAGCTAGTTACTATGATTAGTTAACTAGTTAATTAACTATCTCATTATTAGTACTTAGTTTAGTTAGCAACTATATATATGATACTTATACATATCTAGCTAGGTATATACATGTTATAAGTATGCATGTATATATGGGTATATGTATTAGTTGTATTGATGGTTAGTGTAACATGGTAATTGGTATATAACATTCATAATAGCAAATACTAGTAGTTTATATTGGATTGATATATACCTGTTAGTATATAGTTAGATTGGGTAGCTACTATATACTAGTGTGACATTACCTTGAGATACCAAGGTAAATGCCAAGGTTGGGCCGATACTCAAGGTATTGGATTTGAGTATCAAGATGGGGGTTTAGTGGTGCGATACCGCATTGGTTCAAAGCCAAGGTATCCACTTAGCCTTAATGTAATTAGGAATAGTGTATATGATATTGATTATATATGTGTATTATGATTATCTCATATCTTTTATTTGCGTATCTTGAGATACGGTATCTTAATGATTTCTTAGTATCCTAGTTTAATTAATGTGGCCTAGTTCCATAGTATATGAACCCAATATCCTAGAGATAGACTCATGCAACCTAAAAATTGGTAGTTTGACCAAATTTGACCGATTTGACTTAGAGTTGACCTAGTTTGACTATTTTGACTTAGAAATAGCTTTTTGACCTAGAAGTTGACTAGTTTAACTTATTTTTATTTCAGAACCTTGTATTAATGCAATATTTTATATATAGGTCTGTGTGACACCAGTTCGAACATAGTTTGACATTCATTGTTCTGGACCACAGGCGAGTATATTCTCTAATAGTTTCTTATTTATGATATCCTCTATGTTCATTGTATCTAGTGTAGATATCATTGATTTCTTGATACGATGGTTATACGGATTGGTATATCCATATCTCGTTATGAGATGTTATTACTTGGTATGTATGGTATATTTTGTGTTAGCCTTGTTTATTGTTATTCTTGTGTATGTACAGACATTGGTTCATGAGAAGAGTAGCGCCCTTCTTGTGAAAACCTGTGTCATGACGTACCATGGTTGGATCCACTATACCAGTCGGAAGTGGGGAGTATATAGTGTAGATATATGATCATACCCTTCTTGTGCATGTTTTGTTTCTTGTGAGTGTTGGTCATACACCGCACGTATGACTAGCCAGGCCCTTATTCTTGTACAAGTTTCTTGTGCAAGTTCCCAAGCCGATCACATGTTAAAGCTGGTACTCACTCACTTAGTCATTAGTATATTCTTGTTCATTGCCATATTGTTCATTCTTGTATTTATTTACAATATTTTCTTTATTGTATATCTCTTATATCTATTGTTGTATCTTGTATATTCATATCTATTTACTATTACATAGTATATATCATTAATTAGAACTGTTGTTAGAGATATACTTCACTCCATTTCTGATTGGAAAATATTTTTCAGAGGATCCCGGGGATTGGTGTCCGACATACTATAGACTTCGACCTATAGATGGTGCAGACTTAGACCCACTAGTTCTGGAGTAATTGTCGGAAGGTTTATCCGGATCACTAGTTTTTTATAGTTAGTTTTTTTAGCATTTTGGTATCGGATTTTTTTTTGGCATATAGTATGAGATTGGATATTATTTCTATTGTTGTTATATATATTTTGAATATATAGTTAGACTTCCTTCATATCTTCTCGTGCTTTTAGAATTATGATTGAGTTTTTTGTTGAGATATTGTTGGTAGATTTTATATTTTTGTGAGATATTTAGATAGTATAATTGACCAAGATAACGTTCTATCGCCGATGCTGCGGCGTAGGCTAGGAGTTGTTCCCGACTTGCATCCCTACACGGGGTGCGGGTCGTGACACCTTCGTATCAAAGCCTGTGCGTAAGAAGTTGGCGAGACTTTGGATCAAAGCTCGAGTGTAAGAAGTTGATGAGTCTTCAGATCAAAGCTCGTGGTGTACTATTTTGGTTTAAATAGTGGATTAAAGCCGGACAGGAATATTTTTGGGATTGGATTACCTTCACAAAAGGACACCAGGATATATCGTGTGTTTGATTTATCTGTCTTCTTTTAATCACGCATTATTATTGCTTAATTATGTTGTTATCTTTTATTTCCCTATTCACCCCTTCTAGGGTGTAATGCCCCACAACCGCACGGTGTATTACGTTGAGTCAGATTAAATAAGAGAATGGTTGGTTACATTTTGATTTATTAGATTTGGGAGCAAGTATTAATTTGATTTAGTTTCATGTGCAGATCGTATGCGGAATTCGATGGAATCAGGTGTTCATTCAGAGCAATATTGGGATAGCGGAATTGGAGCGATAATGTCGTCTTCCTTAGTCCGATCGGTCGGATGATTTGGATACCACGGCCTGGTCGCACGGTCATACCAATTGAGTATATCGTTCTTGAATCGGACAACAAATTTAAGGGATCGTCCATATCGGCAAGGCAGAGTACTTTGCAGATTCAGACTTCGTGAGTGGGCTTGTCCCTTCTCCTCTATACCTTCATGTCTAATAATATGGAACACATGTAATGGTTTGAACACTTGGAACTGGAATATTAGAATTATCGTACTGTGGCATGCATAGAGTGTACACCATTTGGGTGGATAAAATTTGTGGCTTGAGTTGGACTTGCGTTGGGCAGTTGGAGCTTTGAGTGGATTATCTTGGTTAGAGAAGCAAACGTTTCATCGGGCGGGCGAGCGAGCGTGCATCCGTGCACGACTATAAAGTTGGACGCTTATTCAAGCAAAGCGTTCAGTTGTTGTTCAAAATTTGGCAACTGCATCGGAGAGGGAATTATGCCACTGTTGGGGCATTATACCATGGAGCTTTCGGAGCGAAGGGTGTTGCACCAATTGGAGCACTGTGTCATGAAACGATATAGTGCCTAATTGAGATAACTAGAGATGGTGCCTTGGGTTATAGTTAGAGAATGGTTATGTGTTATGACCCATACCCGATGTAAGGATGCAAGTCGGAAATAACGCCCAACCTATGCCGCAGAATCGGCGGTAGAACGCTGTTTGGATAATCTATCTAGCAATATAATGAACCACCAACAATAATAATATACTCAATCACAGAACTAAGATAGAAACGAGCACGAATATGATAAAGAATCAAAATAGTCATATACAACTCATGAGTCTAAAATAATACATCAATGAGTCTAAAAGAATGCTAACAATAAGCTGGAGACAAATCCAGTACAAGAAATACTAAGAAGGTACTAATTCTGGGTCATCTGTCTCAGTCGAGATAAGTTTTTCCTGAGCCAAGGTCTCTGACTCTAAGCCCACAATATCCTGGTGTCCATAATGTGTAGGGTACCACTCCTCAGTGTTATCTGAGAAAAATATATCCAGTCAGGAAAGGAGCAGAGTACATTTCTAACAACAGTTCTAATCAATGATAAAAACTATGTAACAGTAAATAGATGTGAATATACAAGATGCATAATAGATACGAGAGATATACAATAAGAAAATACTAGAATGAACAGAATAATAAATAATATGTCAATGGACAAGAATACTAATGACTAAGTGCGTGAGTACTAGCTTTACCATGTGATCGACTTGGGAACATGATACAATATATATGGCCTGGCTAATCATACGTGCGGTGTATGATTAACACTATTCAATAACAATACTTGATACAATAGGGGTATTGATCACATTTCTACACTAAAGTAATCCCCACCCTCGACTGGTATAATATATCCAACCACGATATTCTATGGCACGAGATTCCGCAAGAAGATAGCGACTCTTCCTGAGAATCAGTGTTTGTACATGTACAAGATAACCAATAAAATAATACTTGCACCATATACACCATATACCAAGGAATAACATCTCATGACAAGATCCGGATATACCAATCTGTGTAACCATAGTATCAAGAAACATGGATATCTACACTATATACAATGAACATAGATGATATCATAAATGAAAAACTATCAGAGAATGTACTCGCCTGCGGTCTAGAGCAATGAATATCAAACTGTGTCCGTACTGGTGCCACACAGACATATATGTGGAATATTGCATTAATACAAGGTTCGGTAATAAAAATAAGTTAAACCATTCAACTTCTAGGTCAACAAGTCAATTCTAAGTCAAAAGTCAAACTAGGTCAACTCTAAGTCAAACTGGTCAAACTATAGTCAAACTATGGTCAACTACCTATTTTTAGGTTGTATGAGTCTATCTCAATGATATTGGGTTCATACACTATGAATCTAGGTCAATAAGCTACAACTTAGGATACTAAGATACTGTATCTCAGGATACGCAAAATAATAGGTAAATATCACATATCTATAATAAAGTAATATTAAATATATAAATCATAATTACAAATGCTAAATGATTATCTTAGTTTTGAACCAACTTGGTATCACAACACTAAACCTCGATCTTGATACCCAAACCCAATATCTTGATTATCCTCTAATACCTTGATACTTACCTTGGCATCTCAAGGTAAATTTAAAACCTTATTTATACTAACTACCCAACAATAATTATAAACTACCATACATTTAATATTTATACAATACTATATACCTTATTTTAGTCACCTTAATACCAACCCATAATTAGTTTACAACTATCATATTACTATGCCAATACCTACTACTCATACCTTGGTTTATCTTGATACTTACCTTGGTATCTCAAGGTAATTGACAAAACTTCATAAATATACTAACTACCCATCAATAACTACATATATCAATCCAATATAACTCTAGAACGTATTAATAGAATAAATACTAACTACCAACTATACACTAAATATTAATACATATATACGTATATACATACATACCTACATATTTATAATATATATAACTAAAGATACTCATAACAATAGATAACTAAAATATACTAACTTACCCAATAATATTATATGCTACAACTAAATATATTATACATATAGTATACTAAAACACAATTAGAAAATTAGGAACATATATACGTATATATTAATTACCATATATATATACATATATATATATATATATATATATATATATATATATATATATATATATATATATAAATATCTAATATTAATAAAACTGCCAAACTGTCATAAAAAACCCCTGCTGACCGTCGCTGAAGCTACTTTTGCTGGCGGGAACTGCTGTTTTAAGCGACGCTTCTCTGCTGCCGTCGCTAACTGATGTCGCTGTTGCTGCTGTTTTTGCGACGTTGTTGCTGCTGCTATTGTCGTTATTGCCTCCGCTGCTGCTGCTGTGCTGCTTGCTGCTACTGTTGCTTTTGCGACGCTGCTGCTGCTACTGTCGTTGTAGCTCTGTTCTCCCCTTCTATATATGTATATCTAATATAATATATATATATATATATATCTCATAATATTATACTAAATATATGTATATAATTACAAATAAATAACTATACATACATACTCTCTTTACATACATCTATATGTACTTAATACCTACCTAGTAATATATACATAGTAACATATTTATAACAACACCCATAATTATACGTATATATAAATACATACACAATATAATTACATACATACATATATATATATATATATATATATATATATATATATATATATATATATATATATATATATATAACAATATATAAATATATCTACTATATTATATATACATATACTACCTCTTATAAATATATATCTACATGTAGAAAAATAGCTACATAATAAATATACACATATAGTATATACATAGGTACATAGATCTAAGACACAATATTACATAAATATATATACACTATATACATATATATAATTAACTTCTCCATGAAATAAGAACACAAAAGAATAGATCTACAATTAAATTGTACACACATGGACCGTATCACCCCGTATCCCACTAGATCTAGGATATGCATGCGACACGAGTCCACTACACATCCAAACATACCCCGAAGGACACGAACAAGTCATATATATTATTTATGAACAATACGAAGAGTCAAACATAAATCTATGTGTCTGTGTCAAAATATGACATGCACAAAGTCCCGTATCGGAGAAAAACCCCCCAAATCAACACGTATCACCAAATTATTGGGATACGACCTACACGTACCCAATTGTAGATACGACACTAGCCCCAAACACACAAGCATATGCCAAATTGATCTATAGGACAAATTGACACACACAACAAATGTCAATCTCGGAATTCCCCCAAAATTGACACAAAAAGTACCATAACTTTCTTAATATGCCTCATATGAACACAAAACCAAATCCTATGGGTATCCTATGCATATGGGTTGATTTTTTATGGTTAATTCTCAGATTTATAACCTAATTTAAGAGAAAAAATTGAATTGTACCTATTGGGAGATGGATTCCCAATTAAATCTCCAAAATTGGTGAAATGAGCCTTCAACTTGTAGATCCTTGCTCCTCTTTGTAGATCCATACTTTCTCCTTCTAGATCCTTGCTCTACTACTCTCCAATGGTGATTTGAGAAGGGATTGGGTGAAAATTTGATAGGAATTTGGTGGAATTTTGTTGAGTTCTAGATCTAGATTTGGAATAAAAAATGGAGAGAATGTTTTCATCCTCTTTATATATGCCTCACTTGCCCCCTCCTCAAGCTACTATATAAAGTCTAAAATACCCCTTGGGGCCTCTCATAAAGAAATTAATTAATGAGAGAAGCTTCTAGTCTAATGGTTTAATTAATTAATCATCCTCCTAATCAATGGGCTTTCTAGTTGGGCTCAATTCTAACAATTAATACATGTTGGTCCATGAGTCTAAACTAAACTAGTTAGGTACACTAACACAAGTCCAAAAATAAATCTAACATGCTAACAATAAATAAATAATACAATAAATAAAATTTAACATGAACAATATTTAATTAATTACCAAATGACTAAAATACCCTTTCCTAGAAAATGTGGTAGTGACATTATGGTGAATTGGATGGATTAAGGTGAGTATCGTTTAGTGGGACGAGAAGGCTCGATTCTCTTGTCGTATCTACTATTGGAGTATTACATTGGTCACGAAAAACCTGTTGCGCATATAGTTTGGTTTTCTCGAACGAGATATGCTCTGGGGCACCGGGACCATTCAGCTATGGAGGAAACAAATAGTAACGTGCTTTGGATATGGTACCGGCAGTTTGAGATGACCAGGTGGGCTATCTACTTAGCGCTGGATCGGATCAAATTGCCTTGGATTAGTCCTTTATAGCTTGGCCAGTGACCTTCATATAGATAAGAGTTGGTTCGGATTGAGTTTGCTCATTCGTGTAGAGGGCGGTGCCACCTTGCCTCAGGCAAGAGTGTGCGCATCGATGATTGGATTAACGAGGCTTGGATTATGGCTTATTTCAATATATTCGAGGCTTGGAGTACGATGTGGTTCGATAGGTTCACGCTTTACTTTGGATTTGAGGAGAACGGTTTACATGCTTAGTTTCCTTTGAGTTGGATATAACTGCTAGTATATTTGCTTAAGTTGAATGCTTGCATGTTTAACCTGCTTTACAGTTTTTCTTAATATGTCATATCTCTGCCATGAAATGAATCTAGGATTCAAGTAAAAAGATCACTATATAACTGTTTGCATTCACTATCTACTTAGTGTCGGTTTAGATGAGTGGGTTACCCCACTCACCAGTACGGCTGTGTATTGACCCACTTTTGTGGACATTATTTTTAGGTACGCAAGTGTAGTATCTCAGCTTGGATATACGGGACATGATGTATGAAATGTTAAGTACCTTTGTGGACAAAAAAGAGAGCAAGAGTGTTGTATCGCCTTTGTGGCATTCTCCTTTGTGGCATGTTCATTTGGACCCTTCGAGAGCTTCACTGCGTATAATCTAATGTGTGCTTGGTACACAATACTTGAATTTTGCTACAACTTGGTCGTTTCGATGATAACCATGACGTTTGATATCATCATCTTGTGCGAGCGTAACTTCAGGCTCGTACGGTATCACATTCCGATGAGAATTATTATCATACTTCGATTTCGTAGAATCGATAGTCGTCCACCGGGTGTGATGCCGTGAGTGCCTAGGTTGCGCAACGTACAAGGCTAAGATATTTTATATAACGAGCACATATTCAGAGTACACAGATAATCGAACACAAAATTGATACAAGAAAAGTTCTCTTTATTGATAATAAACATCTTTTACAAACTCTTGAACAAGTCAGATGGTTGCCGCACGGGCTTACAAAAGTGGACACAAAATGAGATAGTCGTCTGGTATATTGCATAATTTTACTAAAACTTCAAAAGCTATAGACACATTTGGGCGAAGCTATCGCCTTCCACGGAGCTGCATAAGGTATGTGCACGAGCTCCTGGAACTTCAAAACGTCTCTTCAAAGGCACGATCAGGACGTGCCAGAAGGTGGACTGGATTGGGATGTTTCTCTAGCTCCTTGCAGAATCGCCTTGGTACGAGAAACCTATTGCAACGAGGGTTAGTACATCGAAATGCACTAGTGATGGCGAGATAACCCAACTATACCAATCAACATATTATTTAAGTGAAGCATGCAAGTTATTATGTGGTCTTTCTATCTTACCTTAGTTCAAGTTACAAACAAACAATGGATATAGAAAATTATTGAAATAAATATGCCACCGCTCGGTGAATTTTACCTACCCGTCTGAATCACCTGCACAACACTTACCATGACCTTCCCTGACACGAAGACATAGGTAGCTTGCACAGTTTAAATATACGAGAGGATCACTGGCACATTGCCATAGTGGACGAGTTATAGTCGTGGGATGGAATAACATGTAACGCATGGAACATGGGCGTTACAGGCCATCCCGTCCGAAGCAGGCAACTATCAGTGAGTTCTATCCGGATCGGATTGGTGCCAGTTCCCCAGCGACCGTCCATAGAAACTAAGATCTTATGCACAAGTTATCCGTGACCAAGCAAAGTCTATACTACTAGGCTATCAATCGAGGAAGTTCAAGGCAACACAAGCATGAGACAAGTAAAGTGGCATGATCTGTTTTGTATAGTCTTCTTTTGGTTCAGTTTATTTTATAGCAAGGTACATTTTATACATAGCACAATAATAGAAGAAGTATATATTCTAACTAGAATTAAAACATGATTAAAGAATATTCTAAGCGAACTAGCATACAACAAGGAAACCATTCACAAGTTTATTGACAAGCATCAAGTAATTCAGTCTATTCCATTTTATCTTGACATCTTTTAGTTATTATGGTATCGTTTGATCAGAACAATCAAGAGGCAAGATTTATATGTGTGAAGACTTGGAAGAAGGGTCAACTTATCGAATTATAGCCACTCACAAGTTGGTGGAGAAAGGAAAGGAAAGAAGGTGCTTCAAGAATTTGCTCGCATGACGTCTACTGCACGATTACCTGCATTGCCACAAACAGATGATCAATACCTCTCATCCTTTTTTCGAGCTCAAAATAAAAGTTCAGTTCAACAAATAAAAGCAATAAAATCCATCAAAACCTTTCAAGAAAACGTAAATCCAAAACCCAACTTAAAAGCACGAAAGCAACAAGACGACAACGAAAACTAGGCAAGAAAACTTGCAGTGGAGAGGTCCCTCTTGATTCTGCCGCTAAGTCCATCCTTGGGACATGGTCCACTGAATATGAGAATCGATTCCAAAGAAGCCAATCTATAACGAAGAAAAGATCTTGATTCAATATATTTCGATCGAACGATACCGAAAGTATTTCTTAGCCGCGCTCCCCGAAAAGGGAGAACGGGATACCACATCCTAACTAACTAATAGGAAGTTTCGTCCATGAAACTTAGGAATAGAACCTACCACTATGAAACAATGAAAGAAACTTTTCCTTCATCTCAGACTCAATCTCCTACGTCGACTCTTCGACCTAATGATTTCTCTAAAGCACGCACACTAGAGGAAACAAACGACTTTGAAGCTGCTTCTTATTTCAATCCAAGATTCGCACAGGGTGTTCAAGATATGTCAACTCTGACTTTAAGTCCAGTTGATCAAGATCTACCATATGACTCGAATAGATACACCATATGACTCGAATCATACACGTACTACCTAAGCTGTGTAACATGGAAGATATTGTGCACTTCAGATAATGACGGTGGCAGGGCAATATGATATGCGACTGGGGTGACTCGCTTAAGTATTTCGAATGGGCCAACGATCTTGGGCTTATCTTCCCTTTTGCTCCAAATCTGATAACTCCTCGCATGGGCGAGTCTTTGAGAAATATATGATCGCCTTCTAAGAACTCAAGAGGTCGATGGTGGGCCTCTGAGTAACTCTTCTGACGGCTTTGTGCTACCTTCAGTCGTTCGCGGATCAAACGAATCTTTTGGATAGTTTATTCTACGAGTTCCGGGACAAGACTTTTTCGTTCACCAACTTTATCCCAACAAATAGGGGATTTACACTTTCATCCATACTATGTCTCATACGGCTCCATTTGAATGCTAAATTGATAGCTATTATTGTATGCAATTTCGGCTAACGGTAGATACATGTCCCAACTAGACTTCAATTCCAAGACATAGAGTTGTAGCATGTCTTCGAGGATCTGGTGTACTCGCTCGGTCTGGTCATCTATCTGAGGATGGTAAACGGAGCTGAACTTCAACTTTATCCCCATTGCTGACTGGAGGCTATCCTAGAAGCCTGATAAGAATCGTCCATCTCGATTAGAGACATTGGATATGGGCACACCGTGGAGTCGAACGATCTCATTGAGGTAGATCTACGAATAACCCAAAAGGCATCATTTTTTTGTTGCGTCTTTGGCAAACCAATAATAAAATCTATCGTTATGTATTCTCATTTTTACTCCGGTATAGCAAGGTTCTGTATCTTCCTGACCCACTTCTGGGGCTCGGCCTTTACTCGCTGATAGGTCATGCATTGCGACACAAACAACACCACATCCCTCTTCATGATGTGCCACCAAAACGTCGTACGGAGGTCTCGATACACCTTCTTGCTTCCTAGATGTGAAGTGTAACTTGCATAGTAGGCTTTAGTGAGTGTCTCTTTTTCTAAGGTTTGCATCGTTAGGAACACATAATCTTTTCTTTACCTGCATTATTATATCCGTGCTCACCGCAAAGTCGGTCGCCTTTCTTGGTGAGATAAGATTTTGCATCTTCTCCAGGAATAGGTCATCCTTCTGAGCGGACTTGACCTTCTCTAATAGGTCTTTTCGAGGCACAACTGAGCCGATTGTGCCCCTTTGTATCTGATTCGGAGTATAATGCCCAAACTTTCTAGATCCCTTCATCGTCCATCATAGCTAGTTAAGCTCCTTCCAAATACTCAACTCAGTGCATCAGCTACAACGTTGTCCTTGTCCGGTGTATATCTGATCATCAAGTCAAAGTCGCTAAGGAGTTTGAGCAAACGTCATTATCGTAAATTCAGATCCTTTTGGGTATAGAGGTACTTGAGGCTTTTGTGATCCATGAAAATTTTACACGGTATGCCATAAAGGTAATTTTGCCATAACTTCAACGTGAACACCATCGCTACTAGTTCTAGATCATTTGTTGAATAGTTCTTTTTGTAAGGCTTTAATTGCCTCGACACAAAGGCTATCACCTTGTTCCTCTGTATAAGGATACATCACAAACCCTTGCCTGAAGCGTCGCTATAAATCTTAAAATTATTGGGCCCGTCCGGAAGAGTAAGAATCAGTATTGAGATGAGCCATTACTTTAATTCTATAAATAAAGCTTCAAAGTTGTTCGACCACGCGAACTTTACTCCCTTCCGAGTGAGATGAGTCAGAGGTGAAGCAATCCTTGAAAAATCTTTTATGAATCTCCTATAATTACCCGCTAGACCAAGGAAGCTTCGAATGTCGCTGGCCGACTCAGGTATCTTCCACTCCATGATGGCTTCAACTTTCTTTAGGTCGACTGAGATGCCCTCCGTAGAAATGATGTACCCGAGGAAAGATATGTTGTCCAACCAGAATTCGCACTTACTTAGCTTCGAAGAGTTTGAAATACCATCCGCAGGAGTCTTGCGTGTTCATCCTCATTCTTTGAGTACACTAAGATGTCGTCTATGAATACCACCACAAACTTATCAAGGAATGGTCGGAATACACGGTTCATCAAATCTATGAATATGGCAGGAGCATTCATCAGTCCGAACGGCATGACAAAAAACTCATAGTGGCCATAGTGGGTGTGAAATGCTGGCTTCGGCATATCCTCTGACTTAATCTTTAATTGGTGGTAGCCAAAGTGAAGGTCTATCTTCAAAAATAAAGATGCCCCTTGTAGCTAATCTAAGAGGTCGTCGATCCTGGGCAAGGGATACTTGTTTCAGATAGTGACCTTATTTAGCTCCCAATAGTCTATGCAGAGCCGTAACGTCCTATCTTTCTTCTTCACAAACAGTATAGGCGTATCCCAAGGAGACACGCTCGAACGAATATACCCATGGTCAAGTAGTTCTTGTAGTTGGCACTTTAACTCCTTTAATTCTGTAGGGGCCATTCGGTATGGAGATTTGGAATTAGGTTGGGTATTTAGAAAGGTATCGATGGTGAACTCAATTTTTTAGTTGGATGGCATGCCAGATAGTTCGCTCGAAAACACATCAGGGAATTCTACCAAAATGGAAGAAGACTCAACATTTGTACAATCCCACTACGTGTCCTGAACCGACACTAAGTATCCTTCGCATCAAGAGTGTAGCATCCGCCAATTTGACATCGCAGAAATCACCATGCAGGTCTTCGACGCTTCGGTCGCTGAACCACTTGTGCAGTAGAATTCGTCCTCTCCTGGTAGAAGAAAGATGACCCATTTTTCTGCACATTTGATAGTTGTCGAGCAAGCATCTAGCCATTCCATCTCCAAGATAATTTTGTAATTTCGAACATCTAGAACTAACACATCGAGTGAGAGTTTCCTTCCTCCAATACAGACATGACCACCCTGACATACTGAACGAACAAGTATTTTTGTGCCTGATGGGGTGCTAACACTAAGGTCTAGATATAATGGTGTCATCACTATCTTGTTTTTCACAGCAAAATTTGTGGATATAAAGCTATGCGTAGCACCAGAATTAAATAGCACGCGAGCAGGTATGTTATTAAAAAGTAATACACCTGACACAACGGTGTCCAAAGCGAGGGCCTCTTCCCATGTCAAATTATACACCCGGCCTTGAGCTTGACCACGCTCTTATTGCGGTGCAGCTCGGTTGGCTTGATGCGCCAGAGCAGGATTTGGATGTTGAGGGCAAAACTTAGAGGGGTGCAGACAGTTACTAAGCTAATGGGTTGAATCACCACAACGGAGGCATGACCCGATCCTTTGGCGATAGTCATTTTCAGTGTGCCCTTATCTGTTGCAGTAGGTACAACGTTTCCCTAAATTTTCTCTCTGATGATCGTCGTTATTTGGACACTTTTGAGCGGTGTTTTCCCCCACATTGCTAGGGCGCTTGTGATTTAAAGTATGCACAACACCGACAACAACTAAAGGATACTGTGGTTCAAGGGAAAGGGCATGATTGAGAACTTTCCACATAGTTAGATATTGGGGAACGACCACATACGCATGGATGGCAGGTCGCATGTCACCTTCAAATCATCTCGTACGACTCGCCGTATCAGGTAGGTAGGAGCTTACAAATTTGGTGAGTCGATTGAATTCAGCGGAGTACTGCTTTACTGTCATGTTGCCTTCTCGAAGCTGTACGAACTCATTCTCCTTCTGTCAAAATACGGGAGGGGGTATGAACTCCTCTACAAATGCGCTACAGAAGGTAGCCCATGCGATCGTCTCGTCTTCTTCATCTACGGAGAGAGATCTTTGATGCACGTCCTACCAATCGTGTGTGTTCAAGCGGAGCTATAGTTGGGCACACAAAACTCACTTATTCTCATGTACATCTAGCAATTTGAAGTGGTCCTCAAGCTTTTACAGCCAATCTAGAGCCACGACCGGATCCTCAGTACCCCAGAAAGACGTATTGCAGACCTTTTTGAAGTTGGCAAAGTCGAAGGTAGTCATATCCTTCTTCTTTGGAGTTTGAGGTATTTTGACTTCAAGCGTGGGTCGCTCCACCGATACCACTGTTGTCATTGCGGAATGGTTGGAGGCTAAGGTCTGAACGATCTGATGGAGGATATTTACCTGCTTCTGTTGGATTGTAAATCGAGCTTCAAAATTGCTTTCGAACTTGTTCTGACGGTCCTTCGCCCGCTTTTTGGCTCGCTTATAGCGAGTCTCATCCCTCTATTGTCTTGCTTCAAGCATCTGCATCATTCGCTCAATCATGTCGATAGGGGGCATTGCTCGCTGGCTTCCGAAACTTTTTGAGGTGCCAAAACTACTTTCCTGGGCTTGTACCTCTTCTTGTGCTACCGCTGATGCTTGATATTGATTCATTCATTCAAAAAAAAGGTAACTTGCATCAGGCTCATAATGTATTATGTACTCCCTGTATGGAACGCATCTTATTTTTGCCAAACGAGTTCAAGAGTTCACATAGAGAATATATCGTTAAAGGAACTTTTCTGACACGAGGGTCAAAGAAACTTGAAGCTAT
Source organism: Iris macrosiphon (assembly GCA_036927795.1). NCBI lineage: Eukaryota > Viridiplantae > Streptophyta > Magnoliopsida > Asparagales > Iridaceae > Iris > Iris macrosiphon. Next base: position 277,778,966 of record JAYESA010000004.1, on the reverse strand, counting down.
ACTCTGATACCAATATGTCATGCCCCAATTTTGTGGAATCGATAGTCGTCCCCCGGGCGTGATATTGTGCGTGCCTAGGTTGCACAATACACAAGGCCAAGGTATTTTATATAACGAGCACATATTCAGAGTACGCAGATAATTGAACACAAAATTAATACAAAAAAAAGTTCTCTTTATTGATAATAAACATCTTTTACAAACACTTGAACAAGTCAGATGGTTGCCGCACGGACTTACAAAAGTGGATGCAAAATGAGATAGTCATCCGGTATTTTACATTCTTTTACTAAAACTTCAAAAGCTATAGACACGTGTCAAAACCCGCATCCGATATAGGAGCAAGCATACGTGGGTACGTCCATCCTATACCGTAGCATCGTTAGTAGAACGATGTTTAGGTTAAGACTATCTAACTAGCAATCTCACGTAAATATCCAACTCCATAAGGAGACAAAGATATAACAATATGATATGAAATACTCAACCATAAAACTAAAGCACGATAAGATATCAAAAGAATAATTCAAATACAACCATAAATTCTAAACAATAATATAATCTAAACTTCAACAATAACATCCAAGTCTCAATATATGCCGGAGACAAACCCGGTACCAAAATCTGCAAAAAGGAAGTAACTAATATAACTAGTGATTCTGACTAGACCTCCCGGCAATCACACCTGAGCTACAAGGTCTAAGGCTGCAACTACTTTCTCTGTGGTCCGTAATATATCGGACACCAGTCCTCTAAGTCGTCATCTAAAAAATATATCCAGTCAGGATTGGAGTGAAGTACAACTCAATAACAGTTCTAATTAATTGACATGGACTATAAAACAATAAATAGAGGATGTTATATACTGTTAGAAAATAATAAAGTGATGCAATGGCAAATAGTAAAGAGAACATGCAATGTAAGCAATAGGATATCACCAGTGCATATATGAAATAAAGAGAAAGGAACTTCAATATCAGATTCAAGGCAATATAATCTATGAAGCTGAATATGAAGAACTGTAACTATTCTAAGTGTTTGAAATACTAGTTTCGATATGTAATCGGCTTGGAAACTTGTACGGTAGCTAGATGGCTTGGCTAATCATACGTGAGGTGTATGATTAACACTAAAAATGTTTATAATTTACAATAGAAATATGATCGCATCTCTTACTGGCATTTCTCCCATCCCAACTAGTACAGTGGTTCCAACCATGACACGTTACGATACACGATCAATGTCCAATGATAATATTATGTACGATATCTAATGTCAATATCGTATACGATATTAATAGGATAACCATTATAATATCTCATGACTGGAGATCCAAGCTATATACCAATCTATGTACCTTAGTGTCAAGAAACATACGTAACATTTCTAAATACTTAAAATATAGTAATTATCAAATAATAAAAACTATCAGAGAATGTACTCGTATATGGTCCTGAGCAAATGAATATCAGACAATGTCCGTCTCGGTGTCTCAAAGACCTAAATATGAATTTATAAGTCAAAATAGTGTTTTATAATTATAAACATGCTAAACTAGCTTTAAATTGGGTCTCTGGATCAACACTAGGTCAAACTAGGTCGATACCTTATTTCTAGGTTCATTACACCTATAAAGTTGACTTTTAAGGCCAAACAAGTCAACTTTAGTCAAAACTAGGTTGAACCTAAGTTTCTAAGTCAAACTGGATAATATGTACTATATATATACTAATACTTATAGTATATACCAATACCTTGGTCTATATGCAATACCTTGGCCCATATCAACATCTACCCATTACCTTGAGATACCCGTATCTCAATATCTTCTTAATATTACAACTCTATTCTATATCTCAACACTCACTTGATACTACCAAGTATCAATTACCACCATTCTTTTCTCACAAAATTTCATCTACACATTTGTGCATTCACAAACACCCCTCCAAGATACCACGGTTACTGGTACTATAACTCGTAACTTACTCTACATTAATATCCTATTCTAACATCTGACTATTTACTAGCACCCAACTGATACCCTCTGAAATACTACCCTCACCCCTAATATACATTGTCACAGACCTCACTAACCACCAAGCCTATTGCTACCCTCTTTTTAACATTACACCCTGATTATAGATTCACACACATGTGTAACTATACCTAGCTGCTACCTCAACTCCTCCTCGGCCAACACCAATACTAACTAGCATCCAACACCTGATACTCACTAGTATCCACACTAACACCCTTATCAAAACTCTGATACCAATATATCCAAACTCTCAACACTTGCCTGCACACAATGCAGACCACCCATCCTATACAAGCTCACATAGCACTCACCCTGCTTGCCCGAGCCACCAATTCCTATTAACTGCTACAGCATGTGCTGCTGCAAAGCGCAGCAAACACATTTGCATCCACTACTCTACCTTCAATATTCCCCCCATCACATTGCACTTCCTACTGCAACTATTACAGTACCCAAACTCCTTCCTAATGTCTGTACTCAAGTATACTCGAACACACCAGAGTATACGTACACATAAAGATCTCCCATATAGTTCACTCATAATTCCTATTTCAGATATCCCCTGATACCAAGACTCACATATACACTAACATATACCACACACTGATATCACCACTCTACATATATACAATTTTATCTGATACCCGAACTTATGATACATACCATGCTCGTAGATATTGCCAACTGCCACTACACATTATACTGAATGATTGCACTCATATGGCCACAATAACTGCAGCAGTTGCAGCTACTCGAGGGGTTGCAGTTTGAACTGAACTGCAGGGTACTGGTGGCAGCCCAAGTACTTATAGTACATGATGCTGCTTAAACTCATTTCTAATTGCAACAGACCTCTCTAAGAGACATGATCCACTGATACTCATATCTTTTAAAACCTTAGACACTAACTCAAATATATAAACACCCCACACACACAACCTGCACTTCACCACCCTCCTAACCTAGTTATTGTCCTCTCCTCTTACACTAGTTTGCAATTGACCAACAACACAACTTAATACCTTAATTACAACCCACTCTCTGAAGAATTCTGATTCATGTGGTGATATTATTTGTGTTTGTAGTAATGAATAGTGGGGACTGGGAAATGGATAATGCTCCGAGTATTTGTGTAGTAAAAACTTCTCTCACAAATTGCTTTACCAATCACTAATATATATCTAAATAATCCATAACCAATTTCATATTACTAGCCATTATTCATCTAATTCCTGCTCTTAAGCAGTGAGACACTGCCATGACTACACTATCTGGTTTAGGTATCAGTGACACCAATAATGTTGTTCCTTGGTAAAGGTTCTAGTGGGTAAATGGTTTGCATCACACAAACACGAGTGCCCAACAAATTATCTACAGGTTATTGATGCATCCCTCTCTTGCATAGGCAATAACAGATCCCTCTTGCACTGTAAACATAATGCACACACACTACTGTAGGGACGAGCTCCTTGTTGCCTGTTGTTATTGGCAATTCCTCCCCCTCTTACCAAAACTGCAGTCCTACCCGAGCTTCCTCTAAAATCCTGCAGTGTTAAACCTCCCTGACTCGACACACTAATACCCCCATACATAAGCACACAGATACACACACTACACTCTGATGCTCAAGCTAACTCCATTCCACTGTAGTACACATTGGTGCACTGCCTACACACTTGCCCCCAAGCTCAACAACCCGAGCCTCTGCACAGATGTGAAATACACATTTAAGTACAAAGACCTACTGCTGCTCTTCCTTGCTGTTATGAGCAGTTGACTCATAATGCAGTACACGATGAGCACTGCAGAAACATCTCCTATGCAAAATATAATATCACTGATACGCAGCTAGTACACACTGGTATCAGTCTCTATTTACACCCTCCAGTACATATATACCCTACTAACTCATCACCCTATAACATCACTTGTTAACACACCACTCCTACAACCAATGCATACCAACTCTCTCATATCTATATATACACACTCACTACTCCAACAATATATGATACTCAACCCGAGGAAAAACATCAAATACCTAGAGTACAAACTCCTAATACACGACGCAAGTATCTTGATGCTCCACTTATACCACCAATACCAATTCCAACATGATACACTCCCAACACATAATATATATATATATATATATATATATATATATATATATATATATATATAACATATTTAAACATATAAAACAATAATTATATCTATTATAGAGCATATGACACAATTATGATACCAATACATAGAAATACCCATTCCTTCCACCTCGTATCATGGCGTATCCTGATACGCACTCTCCCTATCCAATTGTGGATATGTACACCTTAATAATACATGAATCACACTCTAAAATCATTGAAGAAATATTTTTACAAACACCTAATGGTCCTAATTTTGATTTTCTCCAATTTGGACACAAAAGTCAATGTAACTTTCTCCGTATGCCTCCTATGAACCTAGTTCTTCTTCCTATGGGTAGCCCTTAGCCATGGGAAGGTCCCTAGGGATTTATTTTATCATTTAAAATTAAGATGACAAGATGGACAAGAGTTTTACCTATTGGAAGATTGATTTCCAATGTATTCTACCAAATGGACACAATTGAAGGTTGGACACAATCCTCAAGCCAATGCTTCCCTCCTCAAGTACTCCTCTAGCAATGTCAAGCTCCTTAGTCTCCTAGTAATGAAATAAGAGGGATGGAATTTGGTAGGGAAGGGATCATGGTTTGCTTCTAAATTTGGGAATAAAATAATGAAAAAAGAAAATGAGGGTTACTCATGAATAAAGAGGCTTATATAGACTTCCTCTTAGGGTTAGAGTTAGGGTTAGGGTTAGGTTGAGAAATATTTGAATTGACACAAGTGCCTCTCTTATTCCTTCATGAATATGATCTAACTAAACCATAGGAGAAATATTCTATTCTTGGGTCTAAATAGGTTTAATAGAATTAATATAGTCATGACTAACCGATAACTCAAGTCAAATAGTATAACTCTAACTAACTCATTCTCCTAACTAATGAGTCAAACCATGACCAACTATTTATAAACCCCCTTATTTATTATTTTAGGTAGACTAGATAGGGTTAAAAAAATTATTGTAGCGTCAAGGTATTTGAGGTTTAGAATTTATGTTGCAGTTGTCGGATTCCTTACTTATAACCCTTGGTGCACTGAACTCAGAGCACTCCATGTCCTTCCGGGTCAGCCTAGACAACGGCTCTGCAATCCGGAAAATTTTTTGAACAAATCTCCTGTAGTAACCTGCCAGCCCTAGGAAACTCCTGACCTCTGCTACTGAACTCGGAGCACTTCATGCCTCAACTGCCATGATCTTCCTCGGATCTACCGAGATCCCCTCTTCAGTCACCACATGACCAAGGAATTCAACCTTGTCAAGGAAGAACTCGCACTTCAAAAGCTTTCCATAAAGCTTCTCCTTTCTGAGAGTCTCCAGCACTATCCTCAGATGCTCCTCATGCTCCTCTGGGGTCTTCGAATACACCAAGATGTCATCTATAAACACCACCACAAACCTGTCCAGATGCTGATGGAACACCTTGTTCATCAGATTCATGAACACTGTCGGGGCATTAGTCAACCCAAATGGCATCACCATAAACTCATACTGTCCATACCTGGTCCGGAAAGCTGTCTTCGAAATATCCTCCCTCCTGACCTTCATCTGGTGGTAGCCTGTCCTCAGATCAATCCTGGAAAACACCCTCGCTCCGCTCAACTGGTCAAAGAGATCATCAATACGCGGCAGTGGATACTTGTTCTTGATTGTGAGGTTGTTCAGAGCCCTGTAGTCGATACACATCCGTATCGACCCATCCTTCTTCGGCACAAAATGTACTGGAGCACCCCACGGAGAAGAACTAGATCTGATAAATTCCTTGTCCTGAAGCTCATCCACCTACTTCTTCAACTCTACCAGCTCACTGTTGCTGACTCTATAGACGTGCTGGGATATCGGCTCCGAGCCTGGCACCAAGTCTATAAATAACTCCACATCTCTGTCCGAAGGTAACCCTGGCAACTCCTCTGGAAAGACATCCATGAACTCCGCTATCAGTGGATGTGGCAACCTTTGCTCTACCACCAGAGCTCCGCAGAAGACTCCCTCACTCTACTCCGCTGCTCCTTTGGCAAACTCAAACTCTGGCTCACCCGGCGGACTAAACAATACTCTGCCTCCACAAAAATTTATACTAGCACAGTGCATACTCAACCAATCCATCCCGAGTACAATGTCGTAGCTCGGAAGTGGCATTATGAGTAGTCACACACTCAACTCCCGGCCTCCCAAGGTAACTCTCCGGTATCTGCAGACATCACTGACTAGGATGATGCCACCCCCGGTCATGATCTTGCAGAGTCTAGCTAAAGGTTCAGCAACAAGATGGTGTCTAACAGCAAAAGATACAGACACAAAGCTATGGGAAGCACCGGAATCAAATAAAGCAAGCGCTGGAATGGAATCAAGAAGAACAGAACCTGATATCACATCACCAACGGTGCAAGATACGATATCATCAAGGAAGGACAGTAATATTGCAAAAGAAAATAATTTCAGAAAAATTAAAGATAGCAAAAGAAATCAGGAAGGGTCCTAGTTGTGATTGAGCACACACACTCTCTCTCAGCCTATATCCTATATCATATATCCTATCGCAGGTAGACCTAGAAACTAGACCTGCGTGCTACACCATGCATGGGACCCCACCAAAAATGTGTCACGATCCGCACCCAAAAAATCAGACATGAGTCGTGGGTACGTCCAGCCTATGCCGCAGAATCGGCGGTAGAACGCTGTCTAGGTCCGTTCTAGGTCAACAATCTATAACTCATAAAACCTGTCAATATAACCTCTCCAAACGGAGGACAACCACGCAATATATATAACTCAATCACAATAACTAGGGGAAGAGTAAAAGCACAATAAGATATCAACAACGAAATAAGAAACAAAGAGCAAGTATAATATCCAATATACAGTCCAAGCCTAAAGTCTACAACATCTCACAGAAGCAAAAAAATAATAAATACAGTACAGTCATCCAAAATATCAACTGGGAACAACCCAGGAAAACCCACCTAGCTAACTAGGGTGCTAACGACGTCTCCTCGACGGGCTCCTCCTCAATCTCTGGGTCACAATACTCCTCGACGTCCGGCCCGTAGAATGTCGGGCAAAAATCCTCAGGATCCTCTGGAAAAAATATGCCCAATCAGGACTGGAGCGAAGTATATAACTCTGAAAGTAACTCCAAATATATGGTAAGGTGTATATGACTAGCAATAGAAAAGTATACAAAATGCACAGGAAAATAAATACATGGTGGAGCAGATAAAGTAGCTGTAATGTAAAACTGGAGAACAATACAAGTAGTAGAGAAGTAACTGCTTGTGAGAAAATAGGAATACTAACTAAGTGCCTTGAGCACAAGTTCGTTATGTGATCGGCTTAGGTTGCACATGAATAATCTACGATAACTCCGTTATGCGTGAGTTGCATAACCGACATACACATGAATACTGTTTGGCTTTGATCACATAACCAACTCCTACTCCCCTCCCCCACTAATACTCTTGGATCCAACCACGACACGCTACGTACATGATAAATAACTCGCGCACATGAAGGCGAGAGCACACGAAGCACATGATAGCACATGAGAATCAATACTCGAAGCACATGATAAAATACACGTGATAGAGTACCCACTGAACACGGTAAGGGGGATAACATCTCATGACGGGATCTAACTAGTACCAGCTCATAAAATAACGTGTCAGAATCAAGTATTACAGTTCTAGAACAGGTGATATATACGCTATCATGAAATAGAAATAATCAGAGGTAGGTACTCGCCTAACGTCCTGAGCAATTGATGAGGATCGAGATCCGGACTGGTGTCGCAAGAACCTATTACGAAAAGCAAGGTTAAACGGGTTTCTAAAGAGTTAAACTGATATAAAATAACTAAAAATAAGCTTCTAGGGTTATTCTAGGTCGAACGGGTCAAACCGATAAAATTTGGGTCAAAAAGTCAACTTTTGGTCCAAAAAGTCAACTCTGGGTCAAAACTAGGTCAAATATTGACTTTTACGGTCAACGGGGGCAATTATGGTCAACGCTAGGTCAAACTATAGTGCCCCTAAAATTCTAGGTCAAAACTAGTTCATTAAGCTAGTAAACCCTCAAACCCACCTCCTCGAGATACCGGGATACCCTCGATATCCGATACCTCGACCTAAGCTACGCACCCCGCCTATACCCACTAAAACATATGCTCACACGCGTAAATATATATACCAATACATATAAAATTAACTCTAATCTTATTCCTAGGCAAATACTCAAAAATCTTACCCCGATACTCAATACCTTGGGTATCTCAAGGTATTGAGATACCTTGATATCTCAAGATATTGAGATATCCACTAATCCCTCACAAACACTACAAACTAGCTATCTATCTAGCATATACATATATAACTAGCTATATATATAGGCTACTATATATATATATATATACAAACACATAGGCATATATCTACATAACTATATATATATATATATATATCCACATATACATATGTCACGACCCGCACCCGGTGTAAGGGTACTAGTCGGAAACAACGCCCAGCCTACGCCGCAGAATCGGCGGTAGAACGCTGTCTAGATAAACTATCTAACAATATAATGAACCACCAATAATGATAGTATACTCAATCACAGAACTAAGGTGGAAATGAGCACGAATCAGATAAAGAATACAATAGTCACAATACAACTCATGAGTCTAAAATAATACATCAATGAGTCTGAAGAAAATTACAGAAACATGCTGGAGACAAATCCAGTACAAAGAATACTACAAAACTATAAAGCTACAACTCCAGGGTCAACTGTCTCAGTTGGGATAAGTCCCTCTTGAGCCAGGGTCTCAGAATCTAAACCCACAACATCCTGGGGTCCATAATAGGTAGGGTACTCCTCAGTGTCATCTGGAAAAATATATCCAGTCAGGAAAGGAGCAGAGTACAACCCTAACAGCAGTTCTCAAATAATGATAAAAACTATGTAACAGTAAATAGTTGTGGATAAACAAGATGCATAAATAGATACAAGAATGTATAGACAATAAGGAAATACTGGAAAGAAATACAATAATGAACAATATGCTGATGGAACAAGAATACTAATGACTAAGTGTGTGAGTACTAGCTTTAACATGTGATCGGCTTGGGAACTTGCACAAGAGTATGATGGCCTGGCTGATTATACGTGCGGTGTATGATCAACACTCACAAGGAACAAGACATGCACAAGGAGGGTATGATCACATATCTACACTAAAATACTCCCCACCCCGACTGGTATAATAGATCCAACCACGGTACGTTATGGCACTAGATTCCCCAAGAAGATAGCTAGTCTCCCCGAGAATCGGTGTCTGTACATGTACAAGATAACCAATGAAACAATACTTGCACCATATACACCATATACCAAGGAATAACATCTCATGACGAGATCCGGATATACCAATCCGTGTAACCATAGTGTCAAGAGAACATGTATATCTACACTAGATACAACGAACATAGAGGATATCATAAATGAGAAACTATCAGAGAATGTACTCGCCTGAAGTCCAATGAACAGTCTCACAAATGTCTGACTCGGTGCCTCGAAGACCTAGACATGGAATACCACATTAATACAAGGTCCCGGAAAGAGAACAAGTCAAACTAGGCAACTTCTAGGTCAATAAGTCAATTCTAAGGTAAAAGTCAACTATGGTCAACTCTAAAGTCCACTAAAGTCAAACATGGTCAAACCCAAAGTCAACCTCACAAGACATCTATAAAATAATATAGAGATAAACTACAATAATTTAGGAATCAAATTAGATTCAAAAAGAACTCACACAAAGTATACTAATAATACAATTAATATATACCCTAAAATAATATATATACAACCCAACATTTATATAAATAACATAATATATTATTACAATTATTATTCCTCACAAAACACATATATATATACATATATATATATATACAATTATAATATATAATATATACATTAAATCTGTCAAAGCGTCATTGAAAAACAGTGAATAAAATAGGATTAAATCAAAACAGTTTAAATAGTGACAATCGGGACTGTCACCGAAGGACTGTCACCGAAACCCAAATAATAAACTGCCACTGCTTTGGGTCGCTGACAGTTAAACTGTCGCGGAAAAGCGTCGCAGAAAAGCTGATGTTTCCCGCTGCTGCAATTAATGACAGGTTTGTCATTAATTGCCCGAAGGCTACAGCGGCTGCTATTAGTCGGCTAATTAATGACAGTTTTTACTGTCATTAATTCACTGTCACTAAAACAAGTTATATATATATAATTATATATATAAAAACAGAATATATAAAACAATATATATATATATATATATATAAACCATTAATACAAAAATGTACATATATATATTAATATACACATAAACTTATACCTTCAAATATTTAACAAAGAACATATAATTTACATGGCTAGAAGCACACCTAAAATATTTACATTAATATCCAAATAATTATATAATAATTATAAATAATATAATTACACAATTAAACATACAAATATATTTTATAAAATATTTTATGTATAAATTATATTATTTAACAAGTAGTAACATATATATTTGCATGCAAGAAAGCTACATATTATATTGTACATTATATTAGCACACCCAAAATATAGATCTATGCTACAATAATTACTATAATAAATACACAAAATAAATATTTAATATCCATATATATATACTAATTATAAATGAAGAATTGAACCACAATTAATTAGATCTATACAAAAATACACACAATTGGAGAGTATCTCACCGTATCCTACTAGATCTAGGATACGCATGCGACACGAGTCCAACACACAACTAAATGCACCCCGAAGGACACAAACAGATCACAAATAATATTTATGAACAAATCAAAGCGTCAAAAGTAGATCTATGTGTCCGTGTCAAAATACGACATGTTCAAAGCCCCGTGTCGGAGGAAAACCCCCAAATGACACGTATCACCAAATAGTTGGGATACGAACCACAAGTATCCCAATATGGACACGACACTAGCCTCAAACACAAATCTTATGTCCAATTGATCTATAGGATCAATTGACACACAAAAAATGTAAATTCGGAATTCCAACAAAATTGACACAAAAAGCACCATAACTTTCTCCATGGGTCTCCTATGAACACAAAACAAAGTCCTATGGGTAGTACATACATATAGGTTGATTTTACATGATTAAATCTCAGATTTAGAAGCTATTTAAATGGGAAAATCTGAATTATACCTATTGGGAGATGGATTCCTAATGAAACCTCCAATTGAGATGAACTTGCTTCCAAATTGTAGATCCTTGCTCCTCTTTGTAGATCTTTGCTTCCTTCTTCTAGATCCTTGCTTCCTTCTTCTCTAATGGTGAATTAGAAAGAATTTGGAATAAATTTGGTAGGGAATTGGATTGGGAATGGAGGGAATTTGGTAGTGGGAGAATTCTAGATCTAGATTTGGAATGAGATGAGAGGAGAGAGAAATTTCCCCCCCTCTTTAATAGGCCGGCCATAGCCCCTCCCCCAAGCAATTGTAAAATGTCCAATGTACCCCTTGGGGCCTCTCATGAAGAAATAATTAAGGAAGGAAGCTTCTAGTCTAATCATTTAATTAATTTAATCCATTTTCTTAACCATGGGCTTTCTAAATGGGCCAAGTCTAACTAATTAATTCATGTTGGTCCATGGGTCCAAACTAAACTAGTTGGGTCCACTAAAATAAGTCCAAAATAATTAAATAATATCTAACAACAATTAAATAATACAACAAAAATCATTTACCATGCACAATATTTATTTAAATAGGAAATTACTAAAATACCCTTTTTTCTAAAATGTGGTAGTGACAAGTCTACCCTCCTTAAAATAATTTCGTCCTCGAAATTCAAAGACGAAAACTACCCCCAGAAAATCACAGAACAGAACTAAAGAATCACAACTAACTAATGAACAGAACATAACAATGAACAGAACATAACTAAAAATAACATACCTCAAGGTACAAACAAATATGGATAACGCTCTCGCATTTCATCCTCTCTCTCCCAGGTAGACTCCCCCGGAGAGTGATGCCTCCATGCGACGCGCACCAAAGGAATAGTCTGGTTCCTCAGCACCTTCTCTCTCCGATCCAGAATCCCAACTGGCTGCTCTGGATAGCTAAGAGTAGGGCCCACCTCTATCTCTGAGTGATCCAATACATGACTAGGATCTGCCACGTATCGTCTCAACTGCGACACATGAAACACGTTGTGCACTCCCTCCAATGCAGGTGGCAAGTCTAGTCTATAAGCAACTGCACCGACCCTCTCTAGAATAGTGAAAGGTCCAATGAATCGCGGACTAAGCTTTCCGCCTCCACCGAAGCGAATCGTGCCTCGTGTCGGAGAAATCCTCAGAAACACCAAACCACCCACCTAGAACAAAACACCACCTTAAGAACTTATCTATAACAAACAACCAAGAACAAGCACACAAAATAAAATCTAAACTATACCTCAAAATCCAAGGGTCTCCGATGGCTATCGGCCCAATGCCGTTGTCTGTCCTGCGCCACTCGAAGTCTGTCTCTGATCAACTGAACCTTCTCTGCTGCATCCACAACCATCTCTGGCCCAAGCAAAACTCTCTCTCCAATATCGTCCCAAGACAAAGGAGTACGACACCTCCGACCATATAGAGCTTCAAAAGGTGACATCTCTATACTGGCCTGGTAACTGTTGTTGTAAGCAAACTCTACCAAATGGAGATGGTCCTCCCAAGAACCCCCGAAATCTAGTACACAAGTGCGCAACATATCCTCGAGAGTCTGAATAGTCCTCTCTGACTGCCCATCTGTCTGGGGATGATATGCAGTACTGAATTTGAGCTGAGTGCCCAAACTCTCCTGCAAACTCCTCCAGAAATGAGAAGTGAAACGACTATCTCGATCTGAGACTATGCTGACGGGAACTCCATGTATCCTAACGATCTGCCTCAAATACATCTCTGCCAGCTTTTTCGTAGACAAACCCACCTTGAAAGGCAAAAAGTGGGCCGACTTGGTCAATCTATCAACAATGACCCAAATCGCGTCTTTCCCTCCTGGAGATCGTGGTAGTCCGGACACAAAATCCATAGTAATATGTTCCCACTTCCACTCTGGAATGGGTAATGGCTGAAGTAAACCTCCTGGCCTCTGCCTCTCGGCTTTCACCTGCTGGCACACTAAGCATCTGGATACAAACTGTGCCACTTCCCTCTTCATGCCATACCACCACACACTCTCTCGCATATCCCGATACATCTTGTTAGCACCTGGATGTATGGAATACTGAGAGCGATGCGCTTCCTGCAACACCTCCTCGCGCAACTCCCCACTAGGCACACACAATCTAACTCCATGCCTCAAGGATCCATCCTCTGCAATAGTGAAATCATCCTCCAATCCTGCTCTTACCTGAGCTCTGATACTCCTCAAAGATACATCATCATACTGTGCTACCTTGATCCTGTCCATCAAATCTGAGTGTATCTACAATCCCCACATCTGCATAGCACACCCAAGAACAATCACCTCAATGCCCAAGCTCTCCAAGTCCTCCAACAGATATCGATCCTGCGTCAAGAACATAGCTACCGGATACCTGCTCAAAGCATCGGCAACTACATTGGCTTTCCCAGGATGATATTGCAAAGAGATATCAAAATCCTTCATCAATTCCAACCACCGACGCTGCCTCATGTTCAACTCCTTCTGCGTGAAAACGTACTTCAAGCTTTTGTGGTCTGTGAAGATCTCCACACGCTCTCCGTACAAATAATGTTTCCACAACTTCAGGGCAAATATGACAGCTGCCAACTCCAAATCACGGGTAGGATAGTTCTTTTCATGAGGACGCAATTGCCTGGATGCATAGGCAATCACTTTCCCATGCTGCTGAAGAACACAACCTAAACCCTTTCCCGATGCATCACTATAAATAGTGAAACCTCCGGACCCTGATGGCAATGTCAAAATAGGAGCAGACGTCAACCTCTTCTTCAACTCCTCAAAAGCGGCCTGGCAATCTTCCGTCCAAACAAACTCCACATCCTTCCTTGTGAGTCTGGTCATCGGCTCGGCAATCCTCGAAAAATCTTGCACAAACTTTCTGTAGTAGCCTGCCAATCCCAAGAAACTCCTGATCTCTGCTACCGAACTCGGAGTCTTCCAAGATTCCACTGCTGAAATCTTCTTCGGATCCACTGAAATACCATCACCAGTCACAACATGCCCCAAGAATTCCACCTTGTCCAAGAAAAACTCACATTTGGACAACTTTCCATACAGCTTCTCCTTCCTCAGCACATCCAACACAATCCTCAAATGCTCCTCATGCTCCTCCGGTGTCCTCGAGTATATGAGTATGTCGTCGATGAACACCACCACGAACTTGTCAAGGTACTGGTGGAACACCTTGTTCATCAAGTTCATAAATACCGCCGGTGCATTAGTCAAACCAAACGGCATCACCATAAACTCGTACTGACCATAACGAGTTCTAAAAGCAGTCTTCGGTCAGTCCCCCAGCTTCACCTTCACCTGATGGTAGCCTGATCTCAAATCTATCTTAGAAAATACCTTGGCACCACTCAACTGATCAAACAGATCATCAATCCGTGGCAAAGGATACTTATTCTTGATAGTGAGATTATTCAAAGCCCTGTAATCAATGCACATGCGCACCGATCCATCCTTCTTCGGTACAAACAATACCGGGGCTCCCCATGGTGAAGAACTCGATCTGATAAACCCCTTATCCTGCAATTCGTCCACCTGCTTCTTCAACTCGACCAGCTCGCTGTTGTTTACTCTATAGACATGCTGCGAAATCGGTTCTGCACCTGGCACCAAGTCTATAGAAAATTCAACATCTCGATCTGGCGGCAATCCTGGCAATTCTTCAGGAAACACATCCAAAAATTCTGCTATCAACGGATGTGGCAACTCCTTGTCTTCTACCATAGCTCCACAAATAATGCCTTCTTCCTGCTCCGCAGTTCCTCTAGCAAACTCGAACTCTGGCTCTCCTGGCGGACCAAACAAAACTCTACCTCCTCTACAATCTATGCTAGCACGGTGCATACTCAACCAATCCATCCCGAGTACAATGTCGTAGCTCGGAAGTGGCATTACAAGTAGACACGCACTCAACTCCCGGCCTCCCAGAGTAACTCTCCGATCCTTGCAAATATCATTAACCAGGATAATGCCTCCCCCGGTCATGATCTTGCAAGTCCTAAGCAAAGACTCAGCTACCAAACCATGCTTTAGAGCAAAAGAAACAGATACAAAACTATGGGAAGCACCACTATCAAACAAAGCTAAAGCTGGAATGGAATCAAGAAGAATAGAACCTGCGATGACATCTCCTGTGGGTTCCTCCTCTTCGACTGTCATAGCAAACGCTCGTCCCTGCCGAGCACCTCCCTGCTGCTGATGCTGGACAAAACGCTGCTGCTGTGTCGGAAGCGGTCCCCTCGGTTGTGCTGCAGGTGGTCTTATCTGTGCCCTCGGAGCTGGAGCTGCTCCCTGAACTGCACGACGAGGACACTCCCTCAATTGATGCCCTTCAGTACCACAATACAAACAAACTCCTAGCCTCTTTCTGCAAACTTCCCAGATGTGGTCGGGCTTCTTGCAAAAGTTGCATAGAGCTTGCTGTAACTGCCTCTGCTGCTGAGGTGCCTGGTGAAAAGGCGCTCTAGCTGGAGTCTGGTTCTGCTGTGGCTGCTGGAAAGGTCTGGACTGGAAATGAGGACGTTTGGCAGATACTGCACTGCCGTTGGCCCCCAGAAAAGAATCACGGTCTCTCTTGGTCTTCAAACCCAGATCCCGCTCAACCTTGCGTGCCTCCGCAAGTATCTCCGAGTATGTCTCATAAAAAGACGGAATGAGGATCAATATGGCACATGATGTAAGATATTCAAGGAAAGGACAAGTTTAAGGGATCAAGTATCAATATCAAAGGAGAATAGTTGAATCAAAAGAATATTTCTAGATGTGATTGAGTATCTCAGCCTATATCCTATATCCTATCGCAGGCTCGCAGTAGTACAACTAAGTTGTCGCACTACCACGACATCACATACTTGTGAAGCTAGACCTGCATGGGCCACCACCAAAAACGTGTCACGACCCGCACCCGGTGTAAGGGTACTAGTCGGAAACAACGCCCAGCCTACGCCGCAGAATCGGCGGTAGAACGCTGTCTAGATAAACTATCTAACAATATAATGAACCACCAATAATGATAGTATACTCAATCACAGAACTAAGGTGGAAATGAGCACAAATCAGATAAAGAATAGAATAGTCATAATACAACTCATGAGTCTAAAATAATACATCAATGAGTCTGAAGAAAATTACAGAAATATGCTGGAGACAAATCCAGTACAAAGAATATTACAAAACTATAAAGCTACAACTCCAGGGTCAACTGTCTCAGTTGGGATAAGTCCCTCTTGAGCCAGGGTCTCAGAATCTAAACCCACAACATCCTGGGGTCCATAATAGGTAGGGTACTCCTCAGTGTCATCTGGAAAAATATATCCAGTCAGGAAAGGAGCAGAGTACAACCCTAACAGCAGTTCTCAAATAATGATAAAAACTATGTAACAGTAAATAGTTGTGGATAAACAAGATGCATAAATAGATACAAGAATGTATAGACAATAAGGAAATACTGGAAAGAAATACAATAATGAACAATATGCTGATGGAACAAGAATACTAATGACTAAG
This sequence comes from Iris macrosiphon, assembly GCA_036927795.1. Taxonomy (NCBI): domain Eukaryota; kingdom Viridiplantae; phylum Streptophyta; class Magnoliopsida; order Asparagales; family Iridaceae; genus Iris; species Iris macrosiphon. The sequence continues at coordinate 277,761,989 of JAYESA010000004.1, read as the reverse complement.
TGTGTGAGTACTAGCTTTAACATGTGATCGGCTTGGGAACTTGCACAAGAGTATGATGGCCTGGCTGATTATACGTGCGGTGTATGATCAACACTCACAAGGAACAAGACATGCACAAGGAGGGTATGATCACATATCTACATTAAAATACTCCCCACCCCGACTGGTATAATAGATCCAACCACGGTACGTTATGGCACTAGATTCCCCAAGAAGATAGCTAGTCTCCCCGAGAATCGGTGTCTGTACATGTACAAGATAACCAATGAAACAATACTTGCACCATATACACCATATACCAAGGAATAACATCTCATGACGAGATCCGGATATACCAATCCGTGTAACCATAGTGTCAAGAGAACATGTATATCTACACTAGATACAACGAACATAGAGGATATCATAAATGAGAAACTATCAGAGAATGTACTCGCCTGAAGTCCAATGAACAGTCTCACAAATGTCTGACTCGGTGCCTCGAAGACCTAGACATGGAATACCACATTAATATAAGGTCCCGGAAAGAGAACAAGTCAAACTAGGCAACTTCTAGGTCAATAAGTCAATTCTAAGGTAAAAGTCAACTATGGTCAACTCTAAAGTCCACTAAAGTCAAACATGGTCAAACCCAAAGTCAACCTCACAAGACATCTATAAAATAATATAGAGATAAACTACAATAATTTAGGAATCAAATTAGATTCAAAAAGAACTCACACAAAGTATACTAATAATACAATTAATATATACCCTAAAATAATATATATACAACCCAACATTTATATAAATAACATAATATATTATTACAATTATTATTCCTCACAAAACACATATATATATACATATATATATATACAATTATAATATATAATATATACATTAAATCTGTCAAAGCGTCATTGAAAAACAGTGAATAAAATAGGATTAAATCAAAACAGTTTAAATAGTGACAATCGGGACTGTCACCGAAGGACTGTCACCGAAACCCAAATAATAAACTGCCACTGCTTTGGGTCGCTGACAGTTAAACTGTCGCGGAAAAGCGTCGCAGAAAAGCTGCTGTTTCCCGCTGCTGCAATTAATGACAGGTTTGTCATTAATTGCCCGAAGGCTACAGCGGCTGCTATTAGTCGGCTAATTAATGACAGTTTTTACTGTCATTAATTCACTGTCACTAAAACAAGTTATATATATATAATTATATATATAAAAACAGAATATATAAAACAATATATATATATATATATATATATATATATATATATATATATATATATATATATATATATATAAACCATTAATACAAAAATGTACATATATATATTAATATACACATAAACTTATACCTTCAAATATTTAACAAAGAACATATAATTTACATGGCTAGAAGCACACCTAAAATATTTACATTAATATCCAAATAATTACGTAATAATTATAAATAATATAATTACACAATTAAACATACAAATATATTTTATAAAACATTTTATGTATAAATTATATTATTTAACAAGTAGTAACATATATATTTGCATGCAAGAAAGCTACATATTACATTGTACATTATATTAGCACACCCAAAATATAGATCTATGCTACAATAATTACTATAATAAATACACAAAATAAATATTTAATATCCATATATATATACTAATTATAAATGAAGAATTGAACCACAATTAATTAGATCTATACAAAAATACACACAATTGGAGAGTATCTCACCGTATCCCACTAGATCTAGGATACGCATGCGACACGAGTCCAACACACAACTAAATGTACCCCGAAGGACACAAACAGATCACAAATAATATTTATGAACAAATCAAAGCGTCAAAAGTAGATCTATGTGTCCGTGTCAAAATACGACATGTTCAAAGCCCCGTGTCGGAGGAAAATCCCCAAATGACACGTATCACCAAATAGTTGGGATACGAACCACAAGTATCCCAATATGGACACGACACTAGCCTCAAACACAAATCTCATGTCCAATTGATCTATAGGATCAATTGACACACACAAAAAAATGTAAATTCGGAATTCCAACAAAATTGACACAAAAAGCACCATAACTTTCTCCATGGGTCTCCTATGAACACAAAACAAAGTTCTATGGGTAGTACATACATATAGGTTGATTTTACATGATTAAATCTCAGATTTAGAAGCTATTTAAATGGGAAAATCTGAATTATACCTATTGGGAGATGGATTCCCAATGAAACCTCCAATTGAGATGAACTTGCTTCCAAATTGTAGATCCTTGCTCCTCTTTGTAGATCCTTGCTTCCTTCTTCTAGATCCTTGCTTCCTCCTTCTCTAATGGTGAATTGGAAAGAATTTGGAATGAATTTGGTAGGGAATTGGATTGGGAATGGAGGGAATTTGGTAGTGGGAGAATTCTAGATCTAGATTTGGAATGAGATGAGAGGAGAGAGAAATTTCCCCCCCTCTTTAATAGGCCGGCCATAGCCCCTCCCCCAAGCAATTGTAAAATGTCCAATGTACCCCTTGGGGCCTCTCATGAAGAAATAATTAAGGAAGAAAGCTTCTAGTCTAATCATTTAATTAATTTAATCCATCTTCTTAACCATGGGCTTTCTAAATGGGCCAAGTCTAACTAATTAATTCATGTTGGTCCATGGGTCCAAACTAAACTAGTTGGGTCCACTAAAATAAGTCCAAAATAATTAAATAATATCTAACAACAATTAAATAATACAACAAAAATTATTTACCATGCACAATATTTATTTAAATAGGAAATTACTAAAATACCCTTTTTTCTAAAATGTGGTAGTGACAACATATATTCACATACCCACTCACATAAATATATATCTCTCTAGCTATATGTATATCTATACTTATATATATATATATATATATATATAATATATATATATATAATCTCTCAAACTCTCTCTAGCTACTGCTACTACTAGCCTACTGCATACGCTGCCTAGCTACTCCATGCTACTGCAAATGCGCTGCTGCTGCTTCGCTGCCCTGCTGCAGCCTCGCCAAGCTGTTGTTGCTCTGCTCATACCCGCTGGCACTGCTGTAGCTGCTGCTGCATATACTGCATTCTGCTGCTGCTACTGCACCACACCCTAAGCCACTGCTCACTGCCTATCCCATTTAGCTGCTCTTCCCTCTCATATAGCTACAGCAGCTACCTGCTGGTCCCTTCTCTCTCTAGCACCCTCACACACTCCTCGACACACAAGCACACACACACACAGAAACACGCAAGCACACACACTCATATATATATATATATATATATATATATATATATATATATATATATATATATTATATATATATATATATATATATATATATATATATATATATACACACTCATATACATATACATATACAAACACACATATATATATATATATATATACACACACACACACTCATACATATATATATATATATATATATATATATATATATATATATATATATATATATATATATATATATATATATATAGAGAGAGAGAGAGAGAGAGACATACATATATATATATATACTCATATATACATATATACATACACTTAAACACAACGCACACACCAACGCACGCACAACGACCCAAACGCACATAAATAACTATAAATATATAAAATATAACTCAAAAACTCTAGCACACACTCCCCGAAGCTAAACCAACGCGCGCACAAGCCCGAAACCTAGAAACCAAGTCAAAATGGTCATTCGGTCATTTCGATGAACACGTGGAGTGTGGTTCGCGAAACCTCATGAAACGTACACCAAAACTACTCGGAATCGGTCTAAAATTTATTCACGGGTTCTAATCGATGTCTAAACCTAAAAAAAATACTAACTCGTCGATTCTAGGTCCGTGGCAAAAATGCGCACGCACATAGAACCTACGACGACAAAAATCCCCAAATCGCCCGAAACGCCCAAATCTTCGCGACACGACCTCAAGTGTCCGAATGGAGACACGTACTTACCCCCAAGACACTCAAGTACGTCTACCTAGGTCCGTCTAACCTAGGGTATCACCCAAAATTGGGCAAATCTCATATTTCACCCAAAATTGACACAAAACCTAATGTCAAAGTCTCCAAACACAACCAAACAAGTTCTAACTTTCTTCCACGGGTAGCCTTAAGGTCTAGGAATGTTCTAAACTACTAATTACACTATATAATAGAAACCACTAAGAGGGAAGTTAGGGTTTACCTCTTGAGAGTTGGAATCCCAAGGCCAAAGTCTCCAAAACCCTTGAAATCACCACCCTCAAGCCTCCAAGCCTCCAAGCAAAGTCTCTACACTAAGTCTAGGCTCTACACACCTAGGTTAGGGAAAAGTATAGGGTTAGGGTTTACATAAATGGAAGAATAGAAGAAGGAAGAGAAGAAAAGGAGAACTTACTTACTTGAAATGAGAGATTGGAAGAAGAAAAGAGTGGAGAAAATGGAGAATGGAGTGTGGAGAAGAAGAATAAGTGAAGGGAAGGGGGAGGTTTCGGCCAGGTGAGTTAGGATTAGGGGGGGGCGGCCAAATATATAGAAATAGGATTTCTATAAGGCAAAATGACTAAAGTGCCCTCTCCTTTTAGTCATGCAACTTGGGTTTAGGTTTAGGGTTCACTAAACACTCTCTAACTAATCCAAAATAACCCAACTAACAAAAATAAAAATATAATAATTATTCTAAACCCAAAAATAGGTCTAACAAGGGTGTTGGTTGAGTCTGACATGGGTCCACTAGGGTCTGACATGGGTCCAGACTAGCCAAAATCCTAAAACAACCAAACAAAAAATAATACAACCATCAATTAAATATAAATATAAATATTTATAATTAATACACAATTTACTAAATAAAAATAAAAAAAAAATCTATTTTCTAGAATTGGGTAGTGACAGCCAGCTGAGCTCCACCGCGTCTTCTCCTCTATCCTGGCAGAACCACCACCGTCACCTCCACGAATCCCCACCATCACTACCATGGTCGGCTACGGCAGCCCCATCTATCCACTCCGTCGTGCGAAGCGATGAACCAGCACCAGCTCTTTGATGTAGTTCTGCTGCCCTCATCTTCGCACGCTCTATCTTGTGGGTGCAGTCGATTGTTGGCAGCAGCGCAGCACACCGGGGCCTCTCATATCGTCAGAAGTTCGTGAGTTAGGCGACGTGTGGACTGTGCGCGCCATCGTGCACCTACTTCCAGTCCACCATTTTCCCGCCATGGATGCCAACCTAACCGAATAGTGCGTCCCACTTGCAGCCGATGCCATAGTCCTTGACCTCGCCGTTGTCTCTGCTACACCGACATTTCCAGCAGGATGTGCCATGGCGTGCTGTCGTAGGCACCCAAAAATAAAACCTTTACTCTTGAAATAATATGTAGTAGTGAGAGTAAGGATCGTTCCCACAAAGAGCAATTAGTTTGATCTTTATGCTATGTGAAATAAGATTGGGGGAGAGTTTTTGATCAAAGCAAAATAAAAAGAGCTAAAAACAATTAAAGTATTAAAATAATCAAAGGAAAAAAATATTGGTCTCAGTCAACATCCACCATTGGAATCTTAAAACTGATCATCGAGGCAAGTATATATTAATTCATACTTTGAATATTCACCGCTGGAAGTATTTCCTATCTCTCTTAGGCTTAGATAATTAGAAACAAGCGATCTAATCAGCTTTAATTACTAAATAATCCAAGACAAGCGCTGAAGATTTAATCTAGTAATTTCTTAAAGAACGAAGAGATCGATGAAGCAAAACAACACAAGAGCAAGCGGTTGCATTTAATTTTGTCAAAAAATTTTCTCCTAAGATCTAATAAAACAAAGCAGTTCATTAAATCTTGGTTGCTTCACAAATTAGAAAAATTAAACAATTACGGATTTGATGTTTAATTTAGCAGTAGATCGAAATGGATAATAGACTAGTAGGCCTCCTAGTAATTAAACAAAACAATCATGAAAGTAGGCATAGAAAAACATTCAATACTCAAAGCATAAATCAAACATATGAAATAATTTAGATCTCACAATTTTATTGATTCCAAGACTTCTGTTTCCTTCGACCAACAAGACTTTTAGCTCCGCACGTTCATGAAAACTTCAAAAGAATATTGGAGAAGAGGAAGAAGAGTTGTGTGTTGTTCTTTATTTCCTCCTGATATCTACCCCTTTTATAGACTCTAAATTAGTTGTTTGAAGATAAAAATATCTTCCCGCAAATCCTCTAAGAGTTACAACAACCCAAACAATAAAATAAAATCTTTGAACAAGTTGGGAAATGATTAATTCAGCTCCACTTTTCGTGCACAGCATAGTTGACTCAACTTCAATCCTGATTTTGTCCATGATGCAGCCAGAATCTCGAAAAACTCAAAACATCAAATTTGTACCTCTATCACTTAGCTTTCTGAATCAATTTGGATCAGGTCAATTGGACTTCGGATGAGAAAGTTATGACCATTTTTCTACAATATGTCAGAACTGTCCAGAATTGATAATTAGCTCCATTTTGCATTTAGTGACTCCAATTGCATCCTAGATCAAAATATAAAAATAATGAGTATCTTTAGACATCAATTGAGCATAAAGGAGTATACATTAAGGAATAAAAATATAACATTTTATGTTCTCATCATGCCACTTGACCGAGACCCACCTGGAATGACTACTCTGCCACTCAATACCAGGGGCTCTACTTCCACTGTCGTGGCGCAATGGTGGTCGTGTGCTACTCCATACGTACCCCTGGTCACTCGAGTTTCTACTCCTTGCCGACCCCGACCACGTCGTGTGCTTCCATATATTGTGTTGTCGGGTGTGCTATTGCTCATGGAGAAGATGAAGCTTCAACAACAATATCGGGACGAACACAGCTGCGAGGGAAGAGAACAGCTGTAAGTTGTAGGGTTTTATTTGAAGAGATTTTATGTGGACCATAGAACTACTAGCATGGCTAGGCTTGGATGAAGCTTTTATACTTACAACCTCGCACCACCACCACCATCACGTACCACCATTGCCACGACCCTCCTCCGGCTATGTCACGCCCCAGTCCCAAAATACCGTGGGACTAGATACGTGGCAATGGCCAGCAGTACGCACCGATGGACAAACCCAATTTAATGGATCCATCAGGGCATACTTAAGCTGTAAAATAAATCTACGACAATTATGGCACAACTAATCTCATCCACACAAGATAAAAATATGATCCACAGAATAAATAAGGAATGTAAATCATCAGCTAGTCTCACAAAGTACTTCGGAGAATAACCCGATAAATGTCTAGTACAATGGTTCAACAGACCAGAATATAAAAGACTGAAATAAATAATAAAAGCTGAGCATGAACATGGATGCTCAAGAGAAGTCTTCAGCTAACACCTCGCCCTCATATGGTAGTACAGCTCCTGGATCGGCTACTCCTGCTGCGGTCCCGTATACCTCGGGATAAACCACGTCTGCAAAATCTGGGGACAAAATCCATATCCAGGTCCTCAGGGGACATAGCAAGGTACAGAAAATATACAAGCCAACATATAAACAGTGCAGCAGAATAATGAAATAAGCAGGGTAAGTATGTAATCATCTGTGTAAAATGCAAGAGAGAATATCAATAGTACTCAGGTTGAAACAACTACAAGCTCTGTGTAGGGGAGCCGGTAGCAGTGGTGTCAAGAGGTGGTCTAGCTCAGCGGGAGACTAAGTAGCCGGCATAACATAATCAACCTGTAGCCTGTGAGTCTCTCCAGCAATAGATGGATCAATAAGGGAATACTAAAATAACCAGCTAAGTGATATGCAAGATGAGAGCAGCACTAGAGCTCAGGCTGAAGCATACTACAAGCTCTGTGTAGGGGAGCCGGTAGCAGCAGTAATAATGAGTAATGGGCCAAGCTCGGGCTTCAGAGTCTTGGGCCTCACAGTAGTAGGGGTGTATATATATGATCAGCCTGTAGTCTGTGTGTCTCTCCCCACCCAATGTAACCACGCAAATCATGAACATAACGTCTCACGTCCATGTCAGCGGAGTCATATCTAATGCACAAGTCATAATGTATATAGAATATAGAATCTAGGTCAAGTCCTGTATCCTATACAGAATCACCACGAATATCTCGGGAAGATCCTGTCTCATGATCAGTGTCCTGTGTCCTGGGTTAAAGTGTACTTGGTAAGACAAGTACGAGAATATAAAGTGTCACGTATGTCCATATCTAATTGACATTACCCAACACCGCGTACGATGTGGGCACCCGACTGATAATCGGACGCTAAGTATGTCAAACGGTCCTAGGTTAAGCATGCACAGTAAATATATGAAGTAAGAAAAATAGGTAACAATACTGCAGAGATGGCAAGGTACACTTGCCTGATGTTTGAATATCAACTGTCGTCCTGGTATCGGTGGATCCGGTAGGTACTACTCCGAAAGCTGTAATAAATATCACCAGCAGTCTCAGGAGATGCCAAATAGCTGGAATTGTCTGTCCTTTCGTCCAATTTGGACACAGGGGCAAAAAGGTCATTTTTGGGCCAAAGTGGGGTCCACATGTGGCCCACTTTGCACCGAAAAGCGTGTCGAGGATAATAGTCTCTAAATGGGACAAACTATGGTTCAAACAATTCTAAATGTTAATACGATCCCAACGGTATGTCCAAATTTGGATTCCGATGAGCCGAACATAATTTGGTCCAAAAGTCAACTGTGGGGCCCGCCAATTGGTGATCTGGTCAACCGTCTCAGAAATGCGTAAAAATTGAGTCACAGGACCAGCATGTTACTACGAGTCCAGTGGCGCAAGTTTCGTCGCAATCTGACAAGCGTGCACAAAATACGCACGAGTTCCACAAATGTGGCGACACGGAATGTGTTCGCGGATACGGCCTGATTTCGGCGCGCACACGCGTCCAAATCAGTCCCCACGAATTTTCACGTGTCCGATTATGCTGCGTGCACCATTCGGTACACTTGGCACACGGCGGGGCGGTCCCGTTTGGCGGGGCGCGCTCCGATCTCCAACTTTTAGAAAACCGGAAAAAGTGGGTGCGCGCAGTTTTGTGACGAATATAATTTTGTCCACAGCAACTAATAGCACAAAGTTATTATACAGAAAATAAACTAGGTCATGCAATCTACAGGTATCAAAAAGAATCACCGAATTCGGATCTCTGTGGTGGGAGATACGAACTCGGCAATATGGGTGGTCATTCTGGAATTCTGCGATTGCAGAATTCTGTCTGCTCGTGCTGACTTGGGCGCTATTTTTCACCTAGGGGCACACGTTGTCCGAGGTTGACTATAAAACAAGTATTGGAGAGGGTTAAGGGAAGATCATACCTATGAAAACGGAACGGCGTTTGGTCGAGCGAGTCGACGGAAAATTACGCCGGAGCGAAGGTGCCTCGAGTGGGAGACTGCAGTTCGCGATGTCGGCGTCGACGGGATGGTTGGATGGCTTGGGGAGGCTTCTCTGGCTGCGGTGACGGCTCTAGATGGGAAGAGGAAGTCTGAAGTTTCTAGGTTAGGGTTTTAGAGCTATATATATATATATATATATATATATATATTATATATTAAGAGAGGGAGAGATATAGGAGCGGGTTTCCGCGGGTGAAGAGTAAGCCGCTGAAGATTAAGTCTCGGGTCTGGGAAGTCATACGAGGGCTAAGGGGCTGGCTCCCTTGGGAATTTCTGAAGGCGGGTTCCAGCAGCAATCCTGTTGTAGCAAGTTCCTAAGGAACTTAAGTCTAATAAGTAGTAACTATTATTATATTATTATTATTGTTATTATTATTAGTATTATTATTATATACTTATTTAATTCTTTTCTTTTCCTTTCTTTCTTTAAATATATATATATACATATATATTTGTATATATATATATATATATATATATATATATTCACACATAAGAAAATTTATATAATAGGGTATTGCACATCGTTAGGCTAGCAACTGCTCAAGGGGTCCCCTACATGGAATAAATTCCGAAAAATTCCTGATGGTCCCACAAGTCCTCTAAGTGCCCGAACACCTAACATAAAATTTATAAAAAATCTATTTCTCCTATTTGGACCTAATTACTACAATTTAATTAATAATTAATAAATAAAGGGTATATACGATTTTCTAGGAAGGGGGTTTTACATTCTACCCAACTTGTAAAAATTTCGTCCTCGAAATTAAAATTCAGCCACGATAGAATGCAAGGATGGTATAAGATATAAATTAACAATGTAAATTCATACCTCGGTCTGCGAATAGGTTCGAAAAACGCTTGCGCATGTCGTCCTCGCGCTCCCAAGTTGATTCTCCTGGCGCGCCATGCCTCCATGCTACGCGAACCAAAGGAATAGACTGGTTCCTCAATACCTTCTCTCGACGATCAAGGATTCCCATGGGTTGCTCTTGGTATGACAAGCTCGGCCCAATGGTGATCTCTGAATGGTCGAGGACATGACTGCTGTCTGCCACATATCGCTTGAGCTGCGACACATGGAATACGTCATGTACTCCCTCCAGTGAAGGTGGTAGCGCAAGTCGATATGCCACCTCTCCAACTCTCTCGAGCACGTCAAATGGTCCAATATACCTTGGACTCAACTTGCCGCGCCCTCCGAATCGGATGGTGTCTCTGGTCGGTGATATCCTCAAGAAGACGTGATCGCCCTCTTTGAACTCCAAGGGTCGACGATGATGGTCTGTCCACTGCTTCTGCCTGTCTTGCGCTGCTCGCAAGTGTCCCTGAATCTTCTTGACTGTCTCTACGGTGTTGACCACCAACTCGGGTCCCAGAATCTGACGTTCTCCCACGTCACTCCAACACACAGGAGACCTACATTTTCTCCCATACAATGCTTCAAACGGAGCCATCTGAATTCTCGCTTGATAGCTATTATTGTAAGAAAACTCTACAAGATGTAGGTGGTCCTCCCATGATCCTCTAAAGTCTAACATGCAAGCCTGCAACATGTCCTCCAAGGTCTGAATAGTACGCTCCGACTGTCCATCCGTCTGCGGGTGGTAAGATGTACTGAACTTCAGACGAGTACCAAGACTCTCTTGCATGCTCCTCCAAAAGTGCGATATGAAGCGCGAATCTCTGTCCGATACAATGCTGACTGGTATGCCGTGTAATCTCACGATCTGCCTCATATATAAATCAGCTAAAGCTTCTGTAGACTGACCCACTCTAAAAGGTATAAAATGGGCTGACTTAGTGAGTCGGTCCACTATCACCCACACTGCATCTCTCCCACTTGGACTCTTGGAAAAACCCGTGACGAAGTCTATAGTGATGTGCTCCCACTTTCACTCTGGAATCGGAAGTGGTTGCAATAATCCTGCTATCCTCTGGTGCTCCGCCTTCACTTGTTGACATACCAGATATTTAGCTACAAAGCGAGCTATCTCTCTCTTCATCCTATGCCACCAAAAGTGCTGTCGTAAGTCACGATACATCTTGGTGCCTCCTGGGTGAACAGAGTACATAGAGCTATGTGCTTCGGTCATTAACTCCTGTCTCAATTCTCCATTTGGAACATACAAGCGGTTTCCAAACCTCAATGTCCCGTCTTCGTGGATGCGAAGTCCTGTCTGCATGCCGGCTTCTGTCCTTTCTTTGAGTCTTCGGAATCTAGCATCGGTGGGCAATGCCTCTTTAATCTTCTCTATGAGTGATGACTGAATCTCAAGATTAGCCATCAATCCATTATGTCCCGGTAAGACGACCTCTATCTGTAGCTCCTGTAAATCTCTCAATAACTCGGGCTGCATCGTCAAGAAATAAGCCATAGGCTTCCTGCTGAGTGCGTCTGCAACAACATTCGCCTTTCCCGGATGATACTGCAGATCGATGTCAAAATCCACCATCAATTCCAGCCAGCATCTCTGTCTCATGTTAAGCTCCTTCTGAGTATACACATACTTCAGACTCTTGTGATCAGTAAAGATTTCTACCCTTTCTCCATAAAGATAGTGCCTCCAGATCTTTAATGCAAATATAACTGCTGCTAGCTCCAGATCATGTGTTGGGTAGTTCTTCTCGTGGACCTTCAACTGTCTCGACGCATAAGCAATGACTTTGCCATGTTGCATCAAAACACATCCTAGTCCACTGCCTGATGCATCACTGTAAACAACAAAACCTCCTGACCCTGAAGGAAGAGTCAAGATAGGTGCTGTTGTTAATCTTCTCTTCAGTTCTTCAAAAGCCTTCTGGCAGTCTTCTGTCCATATAAACTCCTGGTCCTTCCGTGTCAGCTTCGTCATCGGTTCTGCAATCCTCGAGAAATTCTCTATAAACCTTCGGTAATATCCCGCAAGTCCGAGAAAACTTCTCACCTCTGCAACTGATGTGGGTGTAGGCCAAGTCTCTATTGCCGCAACTTTCTCTGGATCCACTGAAAGTCATTCTCCTGATATGATGTGTCCCAAGAAAGGCACTTTGTCCATACAGAACTCACACTTACTGAGTTTGGCATATAACTTCTTCTGCCTCAAGGTCTCTAACACGATTCTGAGGTATTCCTCGTGCTCTTCGTGGTTCTTGGAATATATGAGAATGTCATCAATGAACACCACCACGAATTTATCCAAGAACTGATGGAAGACTCTGTTCATTAAGCTCATAAACACTGCTGGCGCGTTGGTTAAACCAAACGGCATCACCAAGAACTCATAATGTCCATACTTGGTCCTGAAAGCTGTCTTCGGTATGTCTTCCTTCCTTACTTTGATCTGATGATAGCCGGATCGAAGGTCAATCTTCAAAAATACCCTTGCACCACTCAACTGATCGAATAGATCATCAATGCGTGGTAAGGGATACCTGTTCTTGATGGTCACGGCATTCAGTGCCCTGTAGTCTATGCACAATCGTACTGTTCCATCCTTCTTTGGCACAAATAATATGGGTGCTCCCCAAGGTGAAATACTGGGCCGAATGAAACCCTTCTCCAAAAGATCATTAACTTGTTCTTTCAACTCCACTAACTCCTTAGGTGCTAGCCGATAAACTGATGAAGTGATTGGCTCTGCTCCTGGAGTTAAGTCTATTGTGAATTCTATTTCCCGATCAGGCGGTAAACCTGGAAGATCATCAGGAAATACATCCACAAATTCTGATATGACTCTTGGGTAACCTGTCTCCTCTTCTACAGATAATACCCTAAGAGTAGGCTGAACTCCTTGCTCTACTGCTCCTCGGAGAAACTCAAATTCTGGATGTCCTGGCGGTCTAAATATAACCCGTCCGAGTCGGCAATCAAGAGTCGCATGGTACTGACTTAACCAGTCCATACCAAGTACGACATCATAGTCTGGCATAAAAAATATCAGGAATTGAGCTCGCATCTCTCGGCCACAAACTACTACAGAACATGATCTACAGACATCACTAACCGGAATAATTCCACCTCCCGTAAGAATCCTCTTCATCTTCGGAAGGGGTGCGGTAGCTACTCTATGGGTGGCTACAAAGCTAGCTGCTATAAATGAATACGATGCTCCAGAATTAAATAATGCAACTGCTGGTAATGAAGCTACTAAAATAGTACCTGCGATGACCTCGCCTGCTGTAGCCTCCTCCTCAACAGCTAAAGTGAATGCCTGTCCTCGCCCCTGTGCTTGGCCTCGCTGCTGCTGAGCCTGCTGGAATAAAGCTGCCTGTGGTGCCAGGGGTGGTCTCTGCTGATTCCCTCCTGGGGCTGGTGGCCTGACGCCTCCAACTCCTACATGCTGTGCTCCTACTGCTGGGTAAGCTGGTCGTGGTGCAGGCAAAGCTAATCTCGGTGCTCCCTCTCTGCGCTCGGTGCAGTCTCTGGTCTGATGCTGGTTGGACCCGCAAGCTAGGCAGAGTCACAACTTGCGTCAGCATTCTCTCTCAATGTGACCTATCTTGCCGCAGTGGTGACAAGTAGGGAGAGATATGGCCCTGTGTGCTGTCCTCTCTGGCATGCTCCTCTGGGTCCGTTTTGCTGAATCCCCATGTGCTGTCCTGGTTGGTGCTGAGATGATAGGCCTCTTCAGGTTTGACTCTCTTCTAGTGACGTGCTCCATGCGTCGTGCTGCTGCGAGAACGTCGGTATAAGATGTAGGTGCGACTGAGCCAATCAATCTCTGAAGCTCGAACTTCAGCCCATCAAAGAACTTCTCAGCCTTCTCTTCCTCGGTCGGAATCAAGGTTGGGGCAAAGCGACTGAGGCGTATAAACTCCGCGTTGTATTCCTCCACTGTCATGCTGCCTTGGATAAGGCGGTGGAACTTGTCTCTGAGCTCTGACCGTGCTACTGCGGGAATGTACATCTCTTTGAAGAGTCTGGAGAACTCTTCCCAGGTGACTCGGTCCTGCCCGAGCCTCATCTCCTCTGCTAACCACCAGTGATGTGCATTCTCCGTTAACTGCATTCTGACTGCAGTCATCCACTTCTCTCTAGAAAGTTCAGCAGCTTCCAACTGATGCTGAATGTTTGTGAGCCATTCATGAACTTCTGTTGGTCCCTCTTTACCAGAAAAGGTACGAGGCTTGAGCTGACGGAAGTCGGTGATAGATACCGTCGCTGATCGCCTTGCTGGTGGATTTGCCTGCTCCAATGCGGATACCAGGCTGGTTCTCAGATTCTCGGCCTCCTGACGTTGGGCTTCTTGCTGAATCTGCTGCTGTGCTTGCAACATAGCATACATCATCTGGAACATTTGTTGCCCGTCTATGGCTTGTCCTGGCGGGAAAGCTGGCATCTGGGGAGTGAACTGTGGTGGAGGTGGGATGTCATCTCTCCGAAACCTTGGATTAGGCTGACCGGTTTGATCGCTCTGCGAGGCTTGTCCTCCACTTCCAGGAGTCACTCCATCTCCATAAGTAACCACAGCGTCGTGTGGTGTATCCAATGGAATCTCGTCTCCATTCCTGGGATCCATTTCTCTGCAACCAAAAGATAAACTGTAAGAAGCTCATAGGAATCAATACAGGATGCAGTTCAAGTAACAATTTCGAGTTCGATATAGAGTTCAACAATGGGTTAAATAAATGGATGAGATCCTAGAACTTATTCTATCCTTAGGGCAGGCTGGTTCGGTCCCTAAGTTAAAACCGAACAATTTTGTCGTAGACCTGCATGGGCCACCACAAAAACCATGTCACGCCCCAGTCCCAAAATACCGTGGGACTAGATACGTGGCAATGGCCAGCAGTATGCACCGATGGACAAATCCAATTTAATGGATCCATCAGGGCATACTTAAGCTGTAAAACAAATCTACGACAATCATGGCACAACTAATCTAATCCACACAAGATAAAAATATGATCCACAGAATAAATAAGGAATGTAAATCATCAGCTAGTCTCACAAAGTACTTCGGGGAATAACCCGATAAATGTCTAGTACAATGGTTCAACAGACCAGAATATAAAAGACTGAAATAAATAATAAAAGCTGAGCATGAACATGGATGCTCAAGAGAAGTCTTCAGCTAACACCTCGCCCTCAGATGGTGGTACAGCTCCTGGATCGGCTACTCCTGCTGCGGTCCCGTATACCTCAGGATAAACCACGTCTGCAAAATCTGGGGACAAAATCCATATCCAGGTCCTCAGGGGACATAGCAAGGTACAGAAAATATACAAGCCAACATATAAATAGTGCAGCAGAATAATGAAATAAGCAGGGTAAGTATGTAATCATCTTTGTAAAATGCAAGAGAGAATATCAATAGTACTCAGGTTGAAATAACTACAAGCTCTGTGTAGGGGAGCCGGTAGCAGTGGTGTCAAGAGGTGGTCTAGCTCAGCGGGAGACTGAGTAGCCGGTATAACATAATCAACCTGTAGCCTGTGAGTCTCTCCAGCAATAGATGGATCAATAAGGGAATACTAAAATAACCAGCCAAGTGATATGCAAGATGAGAGCAGCACTAGAGCTCAGGCTGAAGCATACTACAAGCTCTGTGTAGGGGAGCCGGTAGCAGCAGTAATAATGAGTAATGGGCCAAGCTCGGACTTCAGAGTCTTGGGCCTCACAGTAGTAGGGGTGTATATATATGATCAGCCTGTAGTCTGTGTGTCTCTCACCACCCAATGTAACCACACAAATCATGAACATAACGTCTCACGTCCATGTCAGCGGAGTCATATCTAATGCACAAGTCATAATGTATATAGAATATAGAATCTAGGTCAAGTCCTGTATCCTATACAGAATCACCACGAATATCTCGGAAAGATCCTGTCTCATGATCAGTGTCCTGTGTCCTGGGTCAAAGTGTACTTGGTAAGACAAGTACGAGAATATAAAGTGTCACGTATGTCCATATCTAATTGACATTACCCAACACCGCGTACGATGTGGGCACCCGACTGATAATCGGACGCTAAGTATGTCAAACGGTCCTAGGTTAAGCATGCACAGTAAATATATGAAGTAAGAAAAATAGGTAACAATACTGCAGAGATGGCAAGGTACACTTGCCTGATATTTGAATATCAATTGTCGTCCTGGTATCGGTGGATCCGGTAGGTACTACTCCGAAAGCTGTAATAAATATCACCAACAGTCTCAGGAGATGCCAAATAGCTGGAATTGCCTGTCCTTCCGTCCAATTTGGACACAGGGGCAAAAAGGTCATTTTTGGGCCAAAGTGGGGTCCACGTGTGGCCCACTTTACACCGAAAAGCGTATCGAGGGTAACAATCTCTAAATGGGACAAACTATGGGTCAAATAATTCTAAATGTCAATATGATCCCAACGGTATGTCCAAATTTGGATTCCGATGAGCCGAACATAATTTGGTCCAAAAGTCAACTGTGGGGCCCGCCAATTGACGATCTGGTCAACCGTCTCAGAAATACGTGAAAATTGGGTCACAGGACCAGCGTGTTACCACGAGTCCAGTGGCGCAAGTTTCGTCATAATCTGACAAGCGTGCACAAAATACGCGCGAGTTCCACAAAAGTGGCGACACGGAATGTGTTCGCGGATACGGCCTGATTCCGGCGCGCACACGCGTCCAAATCAGTCCCCACGAATTTTTACGTGTCCGATTATGCTGCGTGCACCATTCGGTACACTTGGCACACGACGGGGCGGTCCCGTTTGGCGGGGCGCGCTCCGATCTCCAACTTTTAGAATACCGGAAAAAGTGGGTGCGCGCAGTTTTGTGACGAATATAATTTTGTCCACAGCAACTAATAGCACAAAGTTATTATATAGAAAATAAACTAGGTCATGCAATCTAAAGGTATCAAAAAGAATTACCGAATTCGGATCTCTGTGGTGGGAGATACGAACTCGGCAATATGGGTGGTCATTCTGGAATTCTGCGATTGCAGAATTCTGTCTGCTCGCGCTGACTTGGGCGCTATTTTTTACCTAGGGGCACACGTTATCCGAGGTTGACTATAAAACAAGTATTGGAGAGGGTTAAGGGAAGATCATACCTATGAAAACGGAATGGCGTTTGGTCGAGCGAGTCGACAGAAAATCACGCCGGAGCGAAGGTGCCTCAAGTGGAAGACCGTAGTTCACGCTGTCGGCGTCGACGGGGTGGTTTGATGGCTTGGGGAGGCTTCTCTGGCTGCGGTGACGGCTCTAGATGGGAAGAGGAAGTCTGGAGTTTCTAGGTTAGGGTTTTAGAGCTAACTATATGTATATATATATTATATATTAAGAGAGGGAGAGATATAGGAGATGGTTTCCGCGGGTGAAGAGTAAGCCGCTGAAGATTAAGTCTCGGGTCTGGGAAGTCATACGAGGGCTAAGGGGCGGGCTCCCTTGGGAATTTCTGAAGGCGGGTTCCAGCAGCAATCCTGCTGTAGCAAGTTCCTAAGGAACTTAAGTCTAATAAGTAGTAATTATTATTATATTATTATTATTGTTATTATTATTAGTATTATTATTATATACTTATTTAATTCTTTTCTTTTCCTTTCTTTCTTTCTTTAAATATATATATATACATATATATATTTGTATATATATATATATATATATATATATATATATATATATATATATATATATATATATATATATATATATATATTCACACATAATAAAATTTATATAATAGGGTATTGCACATCGTTAGGCTAGCAACTGCTCAAGGGGTCCCCTACATGGAATAAATTCTGAAAAATTCCTGATGGTCCCACAAGTCCTCTAAGTGCCCGAACACCTAACATAAAAATTATAAAAAATCTATTTCTCCTATTTGGACCTAATTACTATAATTTAATTAATAATTAATAAATAAAGGGTATATACGATTTTCTAGGAAGGGGGTTTTACAGGCTAGCATCGATCGGCCTCCACATTGCTGCTCCCGCCTACCTCTACCTCCGGCCGGCAACCACCATCGTCCACCCGCTGTCGACCACCGTATCCCCCTCGTACCACTACACCGTCACCAAGGTAACCCCTTCCCCAGCTCCATGGTTAGTCTAATATTGTTTATTGTATATAGAACTTAGTTAGGCTTGTTTATGCATTAAGTTTAGGGTTTATGAATGCTAGGTATGAGATTTTAAGGTGTTGTTCATTTTATTATATACATATTGATTATTGTGGAGGAGTAGGTTTAATTGTCGAGGAATGATGTGTGATATCAAAGCATTGGTTAATGTTGAGAGCTAATATTTAATAATGAATTTATTTGAGGAGTGGCTAGATTATTGGGGAGTGGTGTTCAAATAATTTACTGACTATATTTATAATCGAGGGTAGATAATTAATAATTATTTATTTCGATGATGATATTTAAACGTGCATGATAATGTATGGAAATACCAAGAGGAACCTGAGGATTGATCATGGCTCAAAATACTGATAAACAACATGATGAAATATAGGATTGAGGATTTGTCTGATGATATTATACTGTGATTGATCCTATTAGGTGTAACATACCTTTAGTCAACCTTGGTCAACCCTCTAGCTTAGTGTCTATGTCAGTTTGTAACTAAGTTTGAAACATATGCTAGACATGTGTCATCTCTTATTTTAGCCTCGTGATAGTTTATTGATGGAGCTTGTATCTCGTCTCTAGGTATTGTGGGACCCGCGGACTTGGACGTTATACCGGAGCCCCATCTTCAGCATCCTGATCCAGGCAAGTGTACCTTGCCACCCTGTATTTCAGTTACCAGATATTTATTTATTTATTTTATGCATTGTATATGTTATGGATTAGAATCGTTACTTCGCGTCCGGGTCACAACCGGGTGCAGACGTTCGTCGGTAACGTCTGGTAATGAGTGATAGATATTCGTAATACCTTGATGTACACACTTGGTTACATCATAACCCCAGGACACATCCAGACACTGTCATCGTACCAGATTTTCTGTATCCTGATACTGTCAGCATGACCGAAATCTGAGACGACTTTAGGGTCGCGATTGTTGATAGTTACTTCAGTATGACGAGACTGTTAGATAGAGGTTCAAGTTCAGCGCACACTCGTTGACCGCTTTGGGAGGGGAAGATAGTTACTAGATGTTTGGGCTCCTCTGCACGCGCTATATATATGTATATGTTCTATTGTTGCAGTATTCTTGTATCCAGATTAGTAGTATCACCCGTGTGACTCTTTGCCCGGAGCTGTGGTACGTCCCGTGTGTTTCCGTGTCCGGAGCTACAATTTTATTTTGGACAGCCTACGCGTCGAACATTATCTTCAAATTGTGTCTCACTTCGATGGTTATGCTAGATTACACTGGCATTGCACTTGTTTCTTTCTGTTATACTATGGCATACTATTTTTGTACCATGTTACGTCCCTCTGAGGACCTGGTCCCCTGCCAGTTTTGTAGCATAGATGATTACAGAGTCTTTGGAGTTGCTGATGGCGTTGCTTAGCTTGCAAGCATTGGTGCCAGGTACTTATATCATTTCTACCGGAGTTATGGTTACTTTATTCA
Organism: Iris macrosiphon; assembly: GCA_036927795.1. Taxonomy (NCBI): domain Eukaryota; kingdom Viridiplantae; phylum Streptophyta; class Magnoliopsida; order Asparagales; family Iridaceae; genus Iris; species Iris macrosiphon. The sequence goes on along the minus strand of JAYESA010000004.1, from coordinate 277,742,033 downwards.
TATCGTATATTCATCTGCTGTTATAGCCTAGTTTTTATAGAATCTTATTTTTTCTCGAGTTGTGTTATTGGGCGGCCGACTTTAGCATATGTAGCTCATTCTTATGTATTTATGTTCATTATGGATTAAGACATAGGTATTTATATTTACTGGATTATTTAGATAGTGACCATTATTATACAGCTTATACGTATTCGAGTCGCACCAGAGTCTGGTCGAATGCGTAGCTGGCATGTTGCGTATTCTTGGTCCTACGTATTTTGAGACTGGGGCATAACATATTTTTGTGGTGGCCCATGCAGGTCAGAGCATATCGTTTTGGTTACGTTACTGTACCAAACGAGCCTGCGGTTTTGGATTTATTGTTGAATAGGATCTCAATCCATAATCAATTTCTAAAACTCCCTTTGTAATTGATTAACGCCCTTGGACTTTCAAATTGTATTCGTTTATTTTACATCAATATTGTTATCCTTGTTTTTCATCTCCTTTTATTTCGGAAGGACGAATGCTTGTGCCTGAGGGTTTCCTCCAGAAGAAGATCATAGTCCAGACGACAGAAGATATAATTTGTGTAATATTCTCTGAAAAGATTGTTACCCTCAGTAGGGTAGGTTGATAGGTTCTTTTTAGATTCTGGAACTAGTGTAGAAGGTTAGCAAGAGAATTGGACCCAGTAGTATGTTCCTAGAACTGATAAAAGCCTACCCGAATGTGAGATAGCATTGATTTGGGAAGTACTGGGAGCTAGAAAGATCGTTGATCCTAACCCTCTAAAATAATTTATGAAAATACATAGCCAGATGATAGAAATTAGTTGTAGTATATGATAGCGATACCAGAAACAATATTATAAATTGGAGAAGATAAAATTTTATGCTCTCACCTGGAAGATGATAATCTGATACCAGGAATTCTGGTATATGCTTGGGTAATACCATTATTATAATTGCACTATATGACTCGGAGCAATAAATAACGGAAAGAAGAAATTTGAGGAATATAACTGTAGGAAGAAATTTGAGGAGAAGAGTAATTATACATTAGGGAAGAAAAATTTTGGAGGTTTAGTGTTGTAAATAGAATAAAAGAATTTATTATGAGGTTAAGTCTAGACTATGACATTGTCCAAGGCATGGATTGGTTGAGCTAATACCATGCGATGCTAGATTGTCGAAGTGGTAGCATTATATTTAGACCACCAGATCACCCTGAGTTTGAGTTTCTTTGGGGAGCCCGAGAGCATGGTGTCCAACCTACATTAGCAACACACATTGCAGAAGGTGAACCAGTGTACCCTCACCTTATATCAGAGCTTGAGGACGTGTTTCCAGAGGATCATCCGGGCCTGCCCCATGACAGAGAGATAGAGTTCACTATAAAGTTGACTCCCGGAGCCGAGCTAGTTATTTTCCCCGTTTACAGACTAGCACCGAAGGAGTTGGTTGAGTTGGAAGTCCAAGTAGATGATCTCTTAGACAAGAGTTTCATTTGGGCTAATGTTTCTCTATGGGGAACACCCATCTTATTTGTGCTGAAGAAGGACGGGATGGTACATTTGTGTATCGATTACAGGACGTTAAATGTTGTAACGATAAAGAACAAGTACCCTTTGCTGTGCATCGATAATTTATTTGATCAGCTTGGTGGTGCATGTGTATTCTCGAAGATCGATCTCAGATCTGGCTATCATCAGATCAAGGTACAGAGAGAGAACATTCCGAAGATGGCTTTTCGGACGAAGTACGGGTACTATGAGTTTCTAGTCATATCGTTTGGTTTATGCAGTGCACCAGCAGTATTTATGATTCTGATGAACAATATTTTCTACCAGTACTTAGATAAGTTCGTAGTGGTATTTATCGACGACATCTTGGTATATTCCAAGAGCCAGGAGGAGCACGAGTGACATCTCAGGATCGTGTTAGAGACGCTGAGGCAGGAGAGGCTGTATGCCAAGCTCAGCAAATATGAGTTCTGGTTGGATAGAGTACCATTCCTGGGACACATAATCACCGGAGATGGACTATCAGTTAACCCAAAGAAGATTGCTGCAGTAGAAACGTGGTCTACCCCTACATCAGTTACAGAGATTAGGAGTTTTCTCGGACTTGCCGTATATTATCGGAGGTTCGTGAAAAACTTCTCTAGGATCGCTGCGCCTATGACGCGACTGACGCATAAAGGTGAGGAGTTTATCTGGACTGAGGAGTGTCATGCGGCTTTCGATGAGCTAAAGAAGCGTATGACATCAGCACCAATCTTGATACTTCCTTTAGGATCAGGAGAATTTGTAGTGTATAGTGATGCGTCTGGAAGCGGATTAGGATGTGTACTAATGTAACACGGCAAGGTGATAGCCTACACATCGAGACAGCTGAGAGTTTATGAGAAGAACTATCTAACACACGATCTAGAGCTAGCTGTAGTGATATTTGCACTAAAGCTATGGCGGCACTACCTTTATGGAGAGCGTGTTGAGATTTACACAGATCACAAAAGTCTGAAGTATGTCTACACTCAGAAGGAGCTCAACATGAGACAGAGACGATATCTAGAGTTGATGATAGACTATGATATAGAGTTGCAGTACTACCCTGGCAAGGCGAATGTAGTAGCATATGCCTTAAGCAGGAAGCCCATGCATACTTTTTGATAACTCAGCGACAATTATTAGAGGATCTTCAGGAGCTCGGGATAGAGATTGTATTGTCACGCATGGATGGACAGATGGCCAGTCTCGAGGTTCACCTTATATTGGTTGAGAGGATCAAGGAAGCCTTGCCTATAGATGCGAGATTCCAACAACTGCGAGAGAGGACAGAGGTCGACATGTAGACGGGACTCAGTTTCGTCCGGATCGGTGCCAATTCTCCAGCGACCGTCCATAGGAACTAAGATCTTGTGCACAAGTTATCCATGACCAAGCAAATTCTATACTACTAGGCTATCAATCGAGGCAGTTCAAGGCAACTCAAGCACGAGACAAGTAACGTGGCATAATCTGTTTTGCATAGTATTCTTCCGGTTTAGTTTATTTCATAGCAAGGTGTGTTCTATATATAGCACAATAATAGAAGAACTATATATTCAAACTAGAATTGAAACATGATTAAAGAACATTCTAAGTGAACTAGCATGCAACAAGGTAACCATTCACAAGTTTATTGACAAGCATCAAGTAATTCAGTCTATTCTATTTTATCTTGACATCTTTTAGTTATTATGGTATCGTCTGATCAAAACAATCAAGAGATCAAGATTTATAGGTATGAAGACTTGGAAGAAGGATCAACTTATCGAATTATAGCCACTCACAAGTTGGTAAAGAGAGGAAAGGGATAGGAAAGAAGGTGCTTCAAGACTCCGCTCATGCGATGTCTACTGTACGATCACCTGTATTGCTATAAACAGATGATCAATACCTATTCTTCTCTTTTAGGGCTCAAAACAAAAGTGCAGTTCAATGAACAAAAGCAATAAAATCTATCAAAATCGTTCAAGGAAATATAAATTCGAAAACCAACTCAAAAGCACGAAAGCAACAAGGCGACAGCAAAAACTAGGCAAGAAAACTTGCAGCGGAGAGATCCCTCTTGACTCTGTCGTTAAGTCCGTCCTTTGGGCACGGTCTACTGAATATAGAAATCAATTCCGAAGAATCCAATCCATAATGAGAGAAAGATCTTGATTCAATCTATCCCGATCAAACGATACCGAAAGTATTTCTTAGTCGCGCTCCACGAAAAGGGGGAACGGGGCACCACAATGATTGTCCTGCGGGAGCGCTGTAACATGGTGATTCATGTTCAGCGGAGACGATTGAACTTACGGGATATTGGGATATGACAAATTGGTATCAAAGTGTCTGGTTAATTTTCTCGAACTTTGTCCTTTGGTTCATCACAAAATCTAATTAGCTTCCGCGTATCATTTAGCTCTTGGCTCTACTCGGTGTCGCATTGAATATTTTATACAATAAGTCTATATATTTGTTGGTTGTGGGTGCATGTTGCTCTTCGTTGTGTTGGCTTTGGTTGGGTTTCGGTAGAATCGTGTAGTATCATTTGGCGTTGTTGCATTCGTGCAACAAGTTGTGTGGCATTATTGTATTTGTGTAGCAAGTTGAGAGGTGTTGTTGTGTTAGTTTGGCTTGCCATACAGGAATATTTTGGTTGAATCAGTGGAGAAGTTGGTTGTCAGACGAGATTGGTTATGTGGCATGCTGTGAGTAGAAGCATCGGATAAGAATGGAACATTGTATGAGTTACTCGTGTAGCAAAGGTGTTGGATAAATTTAAGTTTTGGCTGAGAATATCAGAGAGAGCATTGTACAAGTTACTCGTGTAGCGCATATGCTTAGCAGAGTTTGAGCAATGGCTTGGAATGCCATAAAGAGTGTTGCACGAGTCGCTCGTGCGGCAAATTCATGGAACAGTTGGGTATTGGCTTGGATTACTTGAAAAAGATTATTCCACGGGTTGCTCGTATAGCAAAAGTGTTGAACGGTTTGAGAAATAGTGGAAGTATCAAGAATGGAACATGGCGCAAGTTGCATCGAGCGAGATCAACAGAAGAGTTGGATGGTTCATGCATTGGCTGAGTTTCGTGTTAGACTTTGAGTTGTGAATGGCAGGATCACGCATAATGGATGGTTCGAATGGATCTTAGATCAGTGCAAAAGAATTATGATGCGAGTAGTGACTTAAATCTGAGAGGTATATGGTATACCCCTTAGTAATCGCGGCATTGGAATATCTTGGATAGACAGTATTTGAATTGCCGCAATGGACATAGGTAACGAAAATAGAAGTTGGTTGGTGCACAACGGCTGGGTTATGTATCGGAACATGGAGCAAGCGAATGTTAAGTTACGATCGACAGGATAGTCACGAGATAGTTGATTCAGAATAGACATTCGTCGACGCAAAGTAAATCTGACGCGAGAGCGACTCTATTTCTAAGTGGTATATGGTGTTATGGAGTGGTGAACATGCTAGAAATATTTGGAACAAGATAAATGATAGGTTTGCTCGCAATGGATGAGCTAGTACAAAATCATGTCAGAAATTGGTGCAATAGAGTTTGACTCGGGTATTCTTTGATGCGTTGGATTTGAGCAATCGGCAACGGACTTATGTAAATAGAAGTTTCGTTGGACAAAAATAGAACAAGCAATGGAACGAGTGTTTAGAACTCGAAGGAGTGAGATGCGGACCAAGTATTAGAAATAAGAGGAGATCGATCAAGATAGAAAGCAGAATATCAGAGTTTGTGTGAGTGATTTGGAAGTGCGGTGGAGCATTCATTGATGCAAAAAGGAGAGTTGAGCATAAGGAACAAACTGTTGGGGCATGCATGCACGAATGATGGATGTATCAAAGAGTAGCGAGTACGGACTATAGATTTTTGGCAATGCAAGGGAGCAGTTAGTCAAGCAGATGGAACACAATTTGGTTTGGAGGAGCAAAGCGATGGATTCACACGAACTTGAAGGATTTAGGATATTAGGGCTCGAGGAGTTTGACTCAGAGTTTAGAGAAAGAGAAACTTGGCAAAATGGTGCAACGATGGTGGACAGATTTCTGAAAGATGTGAACTAGCATGAGGTAAGTCTAGTTGATGTTAAGTCATATTGAAAGTTAACACTTGCAGTACTGAGGCGGATCAAGGCAACGAGTGAAGGCGATATAGATTTAAGATTATGTTAGAACTTGGGCATGAGTCATCGAGAGCGTGTGGACGAATCAGAATACGGAGATATCAGACGGGCTAAGGAATGGAATGAGGACAAGGATTATGGCGGATGGACTTTTGAGGATAGCTAAACAAGAGAGCAAAATTGAAGCAAATTATTGTGCCGCTCTAGCAAGTTGGACGTGCAGTGTGAAGCATGGCATACGGATAAAAAATAGAGCAAGTCTATGGTTTCAGAAATCATTATAAGTGGTAGTACTTGAAGTCAAATAAGACGGTTTAGAATGTTGATATATTTAGGACAGAACGACGGAGTGATGGAAGACGGTTTCGACGAGTGCAGTTCAATGATTAGTGGCTTGGATAGATAGTAAGACTATAGGTGGTTAGGCGACATTTGGTTAATAAATCGTCAGAGGTAGTGCATGAAGTGCTCAGATTCAGAAGTTTATTCGGATGGCTCAGAATCGCAGAGGAGATGTAGCATGGTTCATAGTAATTTTCCCACGAGATGATACACAATTATCGAGCGTAGCTTTGGGACAGCTGACCCTAGAGACTTGACCGCCAAATCGAAATAAATATTATAAACCATAGAACGACCCTTGCGGTGGCACATTTGGGAATGCGTCAAGGGTGGATGTGAGTGGTGCATATTAAAGATAGGCCTAAGTGACTGAGTGTTGGATTTGAGAAATCCTTGGAATAGCCTTCAGCTGAAGATGTAGCTAGAAGATTGAAGCAATTATGAAAATGGCCTAAGTCAATTGATGAGATTCAGAGTCAGAGATTTTTGAAAATAGCATTGCCTCTGACTCTTCATTCCCCGGGAGGGAATATCAATCATATAAATTGACGACTGTGTAACTAGCATCAAGAAGTTAAAGTCGTGGTTTACTTCAACTCAGATCCTTGCACTACCGGATGGGACAAATGTGTCTCAGATCTACAAGATGAAATCAGAACTTAGTCTGGGATGCATTCTTATGCCGAAGACGAAAGTAATATCTTTTGCTTTGAGACAGTGGAAGCAGCACAAAGAACTATTCCATGCGCGACTTAGAAAATATGGCGAGTGTGTCCGCGTTAAAATAGTGGCGACACTATCCCTATGGCGTGGCGACAAAATCTTCGTGGATCATATGAACCTCAATATAAATGTTCACCCAAAGAGGTATTAAGGTTGAGGCAGAGGTGTTGGGCCAAACTGATTTAAGAGTATAGTACGATATTTTGGTAAGTCGCCTAGTTGGGGTAGTATTTGTTGTGATGATCGTTCAGAGCATAAAATGGTCGTTAGAGATGGTGAATGTGGAATATAGTGTGATTAGAGTCATGCTAGAGTTGGTTGGTTAAGCTTGGACGGTGCTAGTAAGAATTCAGAAATAGTTGGATGATAGGGCCTTGCAGAATAGTCATTGCGCTTTGGATGCACAAGGACTTAGAGTGTGTGTTGGACCTTGCTAGAGAATGGACTAAGTCAGAACACGGACTAATTTGAGTTAGGTGGAGAGATCGTCGGAGGAGAGTCATCGTATTTGAGAATAGCGCTTGTGCGAATGTGTTGTGGATGATCGACAGGATCGGTTCAGTCGAGAGTAAAGTGATAAATGTCTCGGACGTGAAGATACCCTTGTAACTTGTCCAAATTTGCTATCGCTAAGCTCGGCTGAAATACATGTATTTAGGTATGCCTTAAATATGTGTATGATCCAAACTAAGAGTTATGTTAAATTCAAATTGAGCTGCAAGGAGTATGTAGAAATATGGAATTTGTGCGAGTGTTCAATACGAAGCGAGATATTGAGTCTGGATCAGGGAATTATGAGTTGCATGGAACAAAGTTATAAAATGGTCAAGCGGCATACGAGAAAGGAATTGATACTGGTTTGGTTCGAGGACGAACCTTATTCTAAGTGTTATATTATGTAATGTCCCACAACCGTATGGTGCATTACGCTGAGTCAGATTAAATGAGGCAAGGGTTTGTTATATTTTGATTTGTTGAATTTTGGAGCAAGTATTAATTTGAGTTGGTTTCATGTGCAGATCACATACGGAGATCGATGGAATCAGGTGTTCGTTCAGAGTAGTACTGGGATAGCGGGATTTGAGCGATAATGTTCTCTTCCTTAGTCCGATCGGTCGGATGATTTGGAGAGCACGGCCTGGTCGCACGGTTATACCAATTGAGTAGATCATTCTTTGTATTGGACCACAGATTCAAGGGATCGATCGTATCAGAAAGGTAGAGTGCTTAACAAATTCAAACTTGATGAGTAGGCCTGTCCCTTCTCCTCTACTCCTTTATGCCTAATAATATGAAACATACGTAATAGTTTGAACACATGGAACTAAAATATTGGAATCACCATACTGTGGCGTGCATAGAGTGTATGCCATTTGGGTAAATAAAATTTGTGGCTTGAGTTAGAATTACGTTGGACAGTTGAAGCTTTGAGTGGATCATCTTGGTTGGAGAAGCGAACGTTTCATCGGGCGGGCGAGCGAGCGTGCATCCGTGGACGCTTTGTCAAGCAAAACATGCAGTTGTGGTTCAAAACCGGACAACTGCATCTGAGAGGAGATTGTGCCAAGGTTGGGGCATTGTGCTACGAAGCTTTCGGAGTGAGGGGTGTTGCACCAATTGGAGCACTATGTCGAGAAGCGATATAGTGCCTAATAGAGATAACTTGAGATGGTGCCTTGGAATATAGTTGGATAATGGTTATGGTGAATTGGATGGATCAAGGCAAGTATCGTTTGGTGGGGCGAGAAAGCTCGATTCTCTCATCGTACCTACTATTGGAGTATTGCATTGGTCATGGACAACATGTTGCATAAATGGTTTGGTTTCCTCGAACGGGATAGGCTCTGGAGCACCGGGACCGTTCGGCCATAGAAGAAACAAATAGTAACGTGCTTTGGACATGGTACTGGCAGTTTGAGATAATCAGGCGGGTTAGGTACTCAACGCTAGATCGGGTCAAATTGCCTTGGATTAGTCCTTTATGGCTTGGCCAATAACCTTCATATAGATAAGAGTTGGTTCGGTTTAAGTTTGTGCATTCGTGTAGGCGGTGGCACCACCTTGCCTCGGGCAAGAGTGTGAGCATCGACGATTGGATTAGCAAGACTTGGATTGTGACATATTTTGATATATTCGAGGCTTGGAGTGCGATATGGTTCGATAGGTTCACGCTTTGCTTCAGATTTGAGTAGAATGGTTTGCATGCTTAGTTTCCTTTGAGTTGGATATAACTGTTAGTATATTTGCTTGAGTTGAATGCTTGCATGCTTAACCTGTTTTACAATTTTCCTTAATATGTCATACCTCTGCCATGAAATGAATCTAGGATTCAAGTAGAAAGATTACCATATAACTGTTTGCATTCACTATCTACTTAGTGTAGGTTTAGACGAGTGGGTTACCCCGCTCACCAGTACGGTTGTGTACTGACCCACGTTTGTGAGGCATTATTTTCAGGTACGCAAGTATACTGGCTCAGCTTGGATATACTGGACATGATATATGAAATAGTAAGTACCTTTATGGGCAAAAGAAAGAGCAAGAGTGTTGCATCGCCTTTGTGGCATTCTCCTTCATGGCATGTTTATTTGGACCCTTCGAGAGCTTCATTGTGTATACTCTGGTGTGTGCTTGGTACATAATACTTGACTTTTGCTATAACTTGGTCATTTCAATGATAATCATGATGTTTGACGTCATCGCCTTGTGTGAGCGCAACTCCAGGCTCGCACGACAACACGTTCCGATGAGAACGATTTTCCTACGGGAGCGCTACAACATGGTGATTCACGTTCAGTGGGGACAAACGAACTTGCGGGAGATTGGGGTGTGACATAGGGTTCCTACATAAATACTCCCTCATGACGGAGAGCTCCATAACCATAATGCCCTAGCCAATTGAACTGCACAAAACCTGAAAACCTCCTATCCACTAGGTGAATCAAGCTAGTTGTTTTATCATGATAATTTTGACTTCAGTTTTAGGCCATGGGCATCTATAGAACTCATATTATAATTAATGATACTTCCTTCAGGGAAAATGCTGGACAATATATTTATGTTAAACAACAACAAGTTTTAGGCCATGGGCATCTAGAAACCTATGTAGCTGAAATCAAGACAAGCTAGAGTACGTTGCAATAAGCCACTTAGAGATATCAATACAAGACTAGCAAGCTGGATTTGTCATTCTGGCATATGGAATATTGATATACAAGCTGGGAGAAGGCCAACTGTATTAGTATGCTGTCATAATGAGACTCACTCCAAGATATAATGATCAGCTCAAGGGATACACCCATATCCGAAAACATTCGTCGTGATAACTTGAATTTAGTAGCATACCAAATACATACGTGTACGGGGTACCAAACCCCTGTGCAACCAAGACATAACAGACTTGTATGTATAATAAACTAAGAGAAAACTGCTCAAGAAACTAGCAAATATAACCGAGGATTATGTATTAGAAAATATCTGTATTCTAGAGGAATTTAGGATATGATCGATACTGGAGATCCAACCGTTTGATCCCCACGAAACTTGACTCAATTACTCACAAGATTGTCTTGATATTATGCATAAATTTTATGGCAATCATTAGTCAAGTCGACACACAAATTAATTACGAAAATTGGATAAAAGATGAATTGTTCTGAAACTAGGGGTGAGCACGGACTAGGCTTAGCCGAGTCCAAATTTTATAGTTCTTTAGCAGGATGGGCCAAGTTTTTTAGAATTGGACCAGACCTGGCCCATTTAAAATGGATCCAAACTGAAGTAATCGGCGGGTCCAAACGGGTCCAATAAAAGTAATCAAACATGTTTTACAGACTATACATAATGGATTCGGTTGTCTGTCATGCTGCATGCCGCTCCCATGGGATAAGATAACATGTGGTCCATGGTCAACCGAACCGCAGTAAAATTATGTTCATTATATATGTTAATGCACCATTTTATTTTATTTTTAAAGGAACATTTACTTAACACAACTAAAGTTGAAGGTTTTAAACACACAATCTTATTTAACCACATTCGTTATTTGGCTAATATGCTCCCAGTCCCAACTTAAATTTTAAACGTGCCACTCGCAAAGCAAGTCATCGAATTCTCTTTACGACATAATAATTCAAAAGGTATAAATATATTACTTCTATAGTAAATTAGGGCAGTAAAAAATGACATGCAAATTATAGTTGCCAATAACTATACTCAATTGATTCATATGCATAGGATGTCTTATTATCAAACTGATGCATAATTAGCATATGGATATGATAAGGCCCAAAGATAATCCGACATTAGTGCACATCACATGTGACCATTCATTCACAACATGCACGAGTACTCGAGGTGACAGCAACGTCGAAGATGAGAGGTGAGTAGTAAAATCTTAAATTTTGCCTTTACGCCCGGCTAGCTAGGGTGTCGCACCCGATTCTAGATTTGATATTTCTTGTATTTCTAGAATTTAATTTTTTCAGATAATGTATTCTTGCTATATTTCTCAGTGTTGGTTCTTGTCATTTTATTTATTTTCTTGCTGTTGAGAGAGACTGCCCGAGTGTTACTACCACATTTTTTGACTAGGGATATTTTGGTCATTTTATAATTAATTAATTATTGTGGATGTTAAATATTTATTTATTATTAGATGTTACATTATATATTTGGACTTGTTAGTGGACCTAACTAGATTAGAATTGATTTATAGACCAACATTTATTTTAGTTAGACTTGAGAGCAACATCGTAGCCCATTTTATTAACTTAATGATTTCATTAGTCAAACCATTAGGAGTAGAACCTTCCACCTTAATCATTTTCTTCATGACAAGTCCCAAGGGATATATTGGACAATATACTTTGCTTGGAGTCCAAGTAGGAGGGGGCCAGCCACCTAAAGAGGGAGAGCCTCTCTCTCCTCTTCTCATTTTATTCTAATTTAGATCTAGAATTATTCCTCCCCAAATTCTCTTTATCTCTACACCAAATCCCTATAAAATTCCTTCCTAATTCATCCCTACTTCACTATTGGAGACTCTAGAAACAAGGATCTATAATTTGGAGAAATTTGCACAAGTTAAGGCTTCTTGTGTTCATTAGAGACTTGCATTGAAAATCCATCTCCTAATAGATACAATTCAAATTTTCTTGCTAATTATACTCAAAATCTGTAGTTTAATCATTAGGAACCATTTTATGTAATAGGGCTACCTATAGGAAGAAGAATTGACTACTAGGGACTCCTATGTGAATGTTATGATGTATTTTGTGCCCAATTTGGAGAAAATTCAAGATTGGTGCACCATGTATTTGTCAGTAGGTCAATTAGACCAAATTAATATATGTTTGATTGTGTGAGACTAGTATCGTATCCACAATTGGATACATGTAGGCCGTATCATGGTAATTTGGTGATACAGATTATTTTGGGGGTTTTCCTTCGATACGGAGGTTTAAGCATGCCACGTTTTGACACGAACACGTAGTTGAGTAGCTAGCACTATATATTGCTTATAATTGTGATTCTAGATTTGCCCGTATCTTTTGTGATACGTTTGGTGATGTGTTGGAGCCGTATCACAAGCGTATCATAGAATTAGTGTGATACGGGTGTGATATACTCTACGTGTTTGATAAAATATTTAATACTCTAATTAGTGGCGTTTATATCTATTTTAGATTGATATTAGAAGATAGTATCATAGGTTTGTGGTGCACCATAGTATGATTCACACTAGTTGTTTGATGGTGGTATCATATAGTTGGTTTTGTATCATAGGTTTCGTATGTGTGGTATAATATTATGTCTTAAGGATGTATGGATTATGGGGGATTTTGTACAGTAATTACATAGAGTATATATTGTGTATAAGTGAGTGAAGTGTCTTAGTGATTAGTATTGTGTCTAGTGTTGAGTTTGTGTTGATAAGAGGAAACCTGGAAGCTAGGAGGGTTTCAGTCAGGTATGAAGAGAGGGTGAACTGCAGGTTGCAGTTGGGGGTGCAACAACTTTTGTGCAGCAAGTATTATTGCAGTCAGGTCTGGATCAGTCTTGCAGTACAGTAAGAAGAATGGGGAGCTCAAGTTGGTATTGCAGTAGGGAGAATACAGGGCTCAGGATTCAGGGAGGTGGTGTTGTCACGACCCGCACCCGGAAATTCGGGCACGAGTGCGTGGGTACGTCCAGCCTACGCCGCAGAGTCGGCGGTAGTACGCTGTCTAGGTCAAATCCACAGCTAACTAAACTAGCTCATTCACAAATAACATAGGCAAGATAATAATGGGAAACAGATACTTAAGATTTCAAATGAAATAAATGCGACAACAGATTCAAATATTTAGTACAGAAATCAGAATTGAAATCGGGGACAAACCCGATTACTAAGAGGTGCAGCAGTAAGTTGCAAGGGATGCAATACAAAATTTTTGATGATCAGTAGTTGAGTGTCAGGAAAAACTTGGTATTTCAGGTAATACAGAGAAGTGGACTGCTAGGTGCACATTAGTTAATATGTGAATCATGGGTGGGTGATGCTCGAGTGAGGGTGCAGTAAGCTTTGTGAAAGGGTCTGCTGGTTATGTCAATAGGTAGCAGGGGTACAGGAAAATACTTGGTCACAGTAGCAATGCGGGGGAAACTTAAGTCTGTTTCTATCATGCCCCAGTCCCAAAAATACGTAGGACTAGAACACATAAGCATGCCAGCCGCATGGATATGGCAACTCCAATATATGGAAACCAAATCCACACGTACGCTGTAATATGAATATCAAGTCCACAAGTGGTATAAAATGTATCACAAGTCACAGGGTATAATCTAAATCTCATCCGCGAAAATCAGATATAAATAATAACCAGCATCTATATAACTAGATCTCAACATAAATATCTAAGGATGATAGTTGGATGGAAACAAATCCACTACCAACTCGAATGGAAAAGTACAACACAACAAATACAATATAGGAATACCAGCTAATGAACATGGGCTCGAAGAGAAGACATCCTCGCAACACAAGTAATTATTCAAATCTGCGCTCCTGCAATTACTCAAGAACAGATACACCTGGCAGAGGACCAGGTCCTCAGAGGGACGTAACAAGATACAGAAAATACGAGCCAATTTGAATACAGTAAACATGCATCATATTTAAAAATAGATAAGTACGCTGTACAGGATAATCTATATGAATGCAAATGAGGATAACTTTTTGATGTATGGGCAAGGGTAGGCTACTCGATCTAATCCTCACAACCTCACGCTCGTCAGTGGACATCATCAGCCGACATATCGCGGGGGTAGCGACCCTCGGACTCCATCAATCGACATACCGCGGGGGTAGAGACCATCGGACACGACCCACCATAGTGCGTGCTAGTGACTACGGTGTTACCAGAGTGGTTAAAAGCCCATACGCCTAATGATTGTCCTCTATGATACTAAGTGCCATGTGTGTGTCAACATATCTAATACATAGTAATGACTGAAAGAAAACTACACATGCAAGAATAAACAGAAATGCAATAAATATACAGAAATATACTAAGCATGCAAAATACTATAAGCAATTTGGCAAGGTATCTTGCTTGGGATCCTCCTGCTGGTATGAATCAGAGTCCAAGTCACAGTCCAAGCGTACAAATTTATCACGTCAAAAGATAATTTATTTTAATTTATTTAATTCTGGAATAATTACTATAAAATCCTATTTTAATCTTATTATTCTGATTTTTATGTTAATTCCTAAATTTTGTCCAAAGAAACTAATTTTTATCAACTCGAGACTCATGGCACACAAATCGAGGCGATCTGTTGACCGAAAAGTCAACCAAAACAAAATCAACTTTCATACATGATTTCTTGTATATTTCAGCATCAAAAATATGCTGGAATTTATGACTCTTCCGAATTCAAATTCATTTGGAAATTATGGCATATACAAATTTTGTATTGTGCACCGATGGTTAAATTCTAACCTAGAAGTTCTACAGAATTAACAGTATATAAATACTTCGAATTAAATTCTGGGAAAAACATATGTCAATGATCTCGACATTATCTTTCCAAAATTTTAAACGGTTCATGATTCTGATTCCTGGTTCTCTCAGAATCGCGAAAATATTAAAACACGTCTATTTTTTGACATGCTGTGCTCTACGAATTTTTCAGAATTTAATACTCATAATTTCGTAAAATAAATTATATAATCAGAAATCTAACCTCAATATCTTTCTAACGCAAGAAACTAGGCCTCGTTTGGAGTCCGGAGCTATGCGCAATGGCTTGTGGAAGATGAAGGAACCCTAGATGGCAATTCTCCAAAATCCCTCTCTCTATAAGATAATAGGATAATTAGGGTTATAATAATACATATATATATATATATATATATATATATATATATATATATATATATATATATATAGGGATGTACCTGCGGCTGAATGGATATTTATAGGCTGACACGTGTCAGAATCTGATTGGATGGTTTTTGTTATATTATTTGTTTTTTATTTGCATTTATCAAAACATTATTTAAGTCATTTTAAATCTAAATAAATCCAAATAAATATTTAAAATAATCATAAAAATCTAGAAAAAATATATAAAATATATTTTGAACCTATAAACTCTAGAAAAATATTTGGGATAATTTTATATTCATAAGTTTACTACTATAATTAGGAGAAGCTCTAAACATTAGTTTTATCCGTTTAACTAAAAATAAATACTAACATTATTCCAAAAATTCTGAAATAATTTCAAAAAATATATAATAATATTATAAATCCTAGAAAATAACGTAGGTCCATTCTATATTCCCGTGCTTGCACAATAAATTCTACAAGTCCTAAAATTTAGTTATTAGTCTAAATAACTCCAAATAAATACTAAAAGTATTCAGAAAATTCTAGAAAATATATTTGACTATTTAGAACCTAAAATAAAATTTTGGAATATTTTAATTAAGTTTGAACATAAAATAAATTCTTCAAAGTCCTAAAAAATTAGTGTTACTAGTTTTTAATTAACTAAAAATTATGGAAAAATCTCAATAATCTAAAATAGCCTAAAAATAATTCTAAATAAATATTTATATAAGTAAATATACTAAAAAAAATTTATTTTCTAATTAACTAAGAGAATACTCTAAATAAATTCAACATCTATAATAAATATAATAATATAAAATATACACAAAATACCTATTTTGGGTGAGGGAGTTTACAATCTACCCAACTTAAAACAATTTCGTCCTCAAAATTAAAATAAGGCATAATTTGTTAAATCATTCACATTCGTACATAAGGTACGTCAATCGCAATCTCTTCCAAAAATTTAATAACAAAATCTATTCAAATCTATCGCGATCACTTCAAAATTAAGATAACCACTGTTTAAATCAAAATTCAACCTGTCGTAATCTCTTCTCGATTTTTTTTAAATAATCAATATTCAAATCTAACTCAAGTCTATATGACATCCCATATCAAAATTTATATCATCATTTCCAACTATCATAATCTCCTCTAGACTTTGAACAATAAACAATTCTAATCGAATCTTATTCCTATTCTCAAATTAAGAATTTTGTACTCTTCAAATATTTAAACTCAATTTACATCCTCAATATTTCAAATAGGTGACCCAACAATCAAAATTGAACTTTTAATTCAAATCATCAAATTGTAAAATTTAAATCTAATTCACCAATTGTTCAAGTCTAAAATTCTATATTTATCCTTAAAATTTAAATCGATGATTCATCCTTCAATATTCAAAATTTAAATCATGTGCTCAAAGTATAAATATTTGGTCCGTAATATCAAGATTTTAAAATTCGTTAAATCCTCATTATCTTAATCCTTCTTTTAAAATTTCTCAAAATTAAAATGACTTAAATCTCCTAATCTAATCTTACTTGATCACAATCTAAAAGAAATTTCTCTCAAGTTGGCAATGCACTTCTACCCAACTTAGAATTTACCCATCTATCACAGAAGGCTATATACTTTAAGAAAAATATTCCTTAATTTATTTACTCATGTCATTCAATCCTCAAAACTTTAACGCCGATTATATCATATATGATATGTCCTTAATTACAAAAGAATAATCCTCAAGTATGTGATCGGCCTACGGGGTATATCTAGTACTCCCTGTGTATTAAACTTATACCAAGCACGAGGTTTCGTCTTTCCGAAATAAGGGAAGACGGAGACCAATAATAAAGAGTTCAAGGGTGAGGTAATAGAATAGAAGTATCGGGATCAAGGAGTTTAAGGAATTCAAATAGGAATTGTCAAAGCAGTTGTGGATTGAAATCCTATTTTGGTAATTCTTTGTTCGCATGCTCGTATTAGTACAGTTATGTAACCGATACGATCCGCTCAGACATATCTAGGGGCAAGTATATTCGTCTACCAATCACTACATATCTCAATCCACGTAAAGTAGTATTACGAAGGGCTAATCAAGCGCACTAAGGTTAGCTAGACCTTAATACACTAATTCTGAAATGTATTAGTAGGCGTCCCCAATAATACATATCTCATGATCAAGCTCGATAAAAGAGTAAGCTTGCAAAACTAGGCTATAATAGCAGTATAAGTCAAGGTAGTGCAACAAATATAAGTACGCTAGATGATGATGAAAGGAGGTACAAATTAATTCAAGTTCACAAAACAAAACAACTAAGCAACAATAATAAAAGACTCTACAATCCCTACAGTTATCATACAACCTCCTTGTCTATGTCGCTAGTCGACCAAATATGGGCAAGGACCTCTAACTTCTATTGTCTGAATAACCACTGTCGTCTTATGCTAGTATACAATTAATGTTGTTCAATCATACTTCAATAATAGGTCAAAAGAATATGTGATACTAGGTTGTGAGGTATACTACCCAACTTAAAACAATAAACTAATACTGTGACAGTCTTAAGGGTACCGTAGAAGCTCCTGTTAAGGTCTTCGAGAAGGGGTCTTGGTACTTGTTAGGGTATCCTCTTATATTACATAGGTCATGGTCGTCTTAACTCTTAGTCATAGTACAAGTGTCAATAGTAAGAATGGGACAGTTACTGGCCTCAAGGGAAAGGGAATATAACTCGTATTGAGGTGTGGTACAAGTTACGCAATTTAAAACTAAGGGATAAGCACCAGGTCTCAATCTACAAGAATAACTTAACTATCAAGTTCTAACTACTAAGCACACAATTTTAAAATTCAAGATTACAACTATAATCCTAGTAAACTATGTGTCCTTAACAAAGAAATAAATTACTTGGCCTACTATCAGAAGTGTCAGGTGGCACGAGTTGAAAGATAAAGAAAAGAAGAACGTAATTTTGGTCGTCGCACAATTAGCGAACGCTATGGTCACAGGGGAACAATATATGAAAATAGAGGGGCTCTAGATAGCATCATGGTTTTCCAAGGGAAAGGGGTATGCTAGTCTCTGTGTTTGAGGTATGATTAGGAAAATATTCTATGCATTGCTCTTGGCTTTCTAAGGTACTGTCTGCTTATCTCAAGACAAGAATCTAAATTTATGGTTCTCCAATACTCATCTAACGGCGTGGGTTAGGTTCAGTCCTAATATTCACTTTGGTTTTCTATTGGTTTCTCAATGCTAGGGGCAACCATAATGGTAAACTTCTAACTAACTCTAGTAGTGTCTATACTACTCTCAAGTCCTCATAATACATCAGGGGGTAATGGTAAACCAATTCTAGAGATAAGGAATTCTAGGGTTCACTAGACATCCTAAACTTAGTGGTGTGTCAGCACTCTAGTTGTACTCTTAATAGGAAGGTTACCCTACTTATCAT
The DNA here is from genome assembly GCA_036927795.1 of Iris macrosiphon. NCBI lineage: Eukaryota > Viridiplantae > Streptophyta > Magnoliopsida > Asparagales > Iridaceae > Iris > Iris macrosiphon. The sequence continues at coordinate 277,723,461 of JAYESA010000004.1, read as the reverse complement.
CTAACAACAGGAACTTCTATATTCTAGGAGAGACTATACTAAAGGAACTATTATGGGAGTACAGAAATCAAGCAGGATGCAATTATTCAAATAGAATATATTAGAAGAAAGAAGAGTCATAGTCAATTGTGGATGAGATCCTATACTCTAGTCCTAGGTGCAGGCTTGTTCGGTACAGTAACGTAACCGAGATAATATGCTCTCGACCTGCATGGGCCACCACAGTTTCAGACTTGGAAGTCAGAGTGTTAGTAGCAGTATATCAGAGTGTCGGGTTGTTAGCAGAGTAAAGAGTAACAATAGCAGCAATATGCAACATGGGAATGGGATACATGTTAAAGAATAGATAGGTCCTGAATACATATATAAGTAAGGTTAGTAAATCTGGGTGTGTGTGGGCTCTAGGAGTAGTGTCTAAGAGAGGTTTAGGTATGGGAGGTATAAATATTTTGGTGCTAAGGTAATGTTATAAGAGGGGTATCATCTTGGTGTGCAACATGTGGGTTCTTGGTACCAGTATTGGGATAAGTATTAGCTAATAGTAAGATAGCATTAGGTAATAGCTATAAGGTATACTACTTAGTGATATTAACTAATATATGTATATAGATTATATATTGATACTTGGAAGATATGGTATTCTAGTATCCTAGTATAGCTAGTATAGCCTAAATATATAGTGTATGGACCCAATATCCTAGAGGTGGACTCATACAAGCTAGAAATAATTAGTTTGACTTAGAGTTGACCTAATTTGACTGTTTTGACTTAGATTTGACCTAATGACCTAGATTTGAACTAGTTTAACTTGTATTCATTCCAAAACTATGTATTGATGTAACATTCCATATTTAGGTCTTCGAGTCACCATTTCGGACAGTTGATTCTTCTCACCGAATTTCAGGTGAGTGCATTCTTTGATAGTTTTTCGTTTATAATATCCACTATATTTCTTGTATTTAGTGTAGATATCCTTAATTTTCCTGACACTTGGCTACATGGATTGGTATTCTTAGATCCCGTCATAAGATGTTATTCCTGGTAGTTCTTGGCATATTTCTTGTGCGAGCCCCGTTGTTCTTGTACATGTATGGATACTGCTTCATGAGAAGATTAGCTCCCTTCTCATGGAATCCCGTGTCATGGCGTGTCATGGATTGGATCCACTATATCAGTCGGGGGTGAGGTGTATGTAGTGTAGATATATGATCATACCCCACAGTTCTTATTTTTCTTGCATAGTGTTACTTGTACACCGCACGTATGATTAACCAGGCCCGTGGTTCTTGAACAGCACCCAAGTCGATCACATATTGTCACTAGTACTCACTCACTTAGACATATCTCTTGATTCTATATATGTTGTTCATATCTCGTGTATGTAATTCCTTATTCATATATATTTCTAGGATGCTCTATTCATCTTGTATATGCTCTCTATTTACTGTTACATATTCGTTATCATTTATTAGAACTGATGCTAGAGGTGTACTTTGCTCCAATCCTAAATGGATATATTTTTCTTAGGTGATACTAAAGAGTGGTATCCCACTCACTACGGGCCTCAGGACGTAGTTGACTTAGAGCTAGAGACTGTAGCTCAGGAGGAACTCATCCCGGTTGAGACAAACGATACTTTACCCGTAGCATTGTAGATAGGCTTATATTATACTGGATATTTCTCCAGCTTTGACACTTAGTCTTATATTATATTTGGTGACTCATTGGCTATTATATTCTATCTTGTGAGTTGTATTTTGACTCTTTAGTTCTTTATATCATATTCGTACGTTGTTCCATCTTATAGTTCTGTGATTGAGTATTCATAATTCATTGGTGGTATTATATATCTTGATGACCTTTATTGCTAGATAGTATAGTTTACCCAAATATTATTCTACCGCCGATGCTGCAGCGTAGGCTGGACATACCCATGTTCTCATACCCCTATACCAGGTGCGGGTCGTAACACATTTTTAGTGGTGGCCCATACAGGTCTTTGAGGACGCAATTAGTGTGATTTATAGTGGTGCTCTGATTTGATTACTATTATGAACCTATTTCAGGATATAGGATATAGGCTATAGGCTATAGGCAGAGAATACTCAATCACATCTAGGAAAAACTCTATTTTTTATTTTAATTATTCTTCCTTGATATTAATAATTAAGCTTTAACTATCATTCTTTGAATACAATCTATATTATGCCATATTGATTCTTTTCTTTCGTTTTGCCTCAGGATGTCGTCTAAGACTCGATCACAGCAGAGAGGAGCAGCTTCTGAGGGATCTGCGACTTCCCGAGAGCCTACACCAGTCACTTCTCCGGTGATTGACGTATCAGCTGCATTCGGGGTCCACCTCCAGTACTGAGGACTACTTCAGCTGTGTCTAAAGGACTTTCACCTCCACCTCTCGTGTCGACAGATGTGACTCAGGTGTTTGCATTATTTTACAAGATGATAGAGGCTCTGAGAGACCAGTCAGAGGCTCACCAGAGGTAGACCGACGTATTGTGGCAGGGTATTAAGGGTGCTCATCATCTTTTCCCTCCTGCAGTAGAGAGAGGAGCTCCGGTCCAGCAGCAGGTTGCTCCGCAGGTTGTCCAGCTTCGGCCATGTAATATCCAGGACTTCAAGAAGCTGGAACCTCAGGTCTTCAAGGGGATCAAGGGTTTTGTCTACGCTAATGATTGGCTCGAGGATATCGAGCATCTCATGAGGGTGTCCCATCTTGCTGAGGATCTGAAGGTTGAGGTAGTAGGACTTCAGTTGTTCGACATCGCCCGTACTTAGTTCAGGAATGAGCCACTTCTTGCTGATGCGGGGCAGTCTTGGGAGGTGTTTAACGACCTCTTCCAGAGAAAGTTCTTTGCTTGGATGGACAGATTAGACTTGGGGAGGCAGTTTGAGGGCCTTTTCAGGGGAGCATGTCCGTGGAGGAGTACACCGCAAAGTTTGGGAGGTTGAGACGATTTGTAGAGTAATTAGTCAGGAAGCCAGAGGTTCGGGCTATCCGCTTCCGCGAGGGTCTGAACTAGAAAGTAAAGATCCTCATTCCATCTTTCTATGACAAGTATTCTGAGATACTTGCGGATGCAAACAAGGTTGAGCGGGAGTTGAGCTTGAAGCCCAAGATAGACCGTGATTCTTTTGTGAGGGCCGCAACGTAGTGCCTATTAAGCGTCTTTATCTCCAGTCTAGGCCTTTTCAGCAGCCACAGCAGTACCAAGCTCCAGCTAGGGCACCGGTTCACCAGGCACCACAGTAGCAGCAGAAACACTCACATCACGCTTCCTGCCACTACTGCAAGAATCCCAGCCATATTTGAGAAGTTTTCAGGAGGAGGTTGGGAGTTTGTCTGTATTATGGCACAGAGGGGAATTAGATGAGATATTATCCTTCAAACCCTCATCGTGCAGCTCAGGGAGCAACTCCAGCTCAGAGAGCACAGGCGAGGCCACATGTACTACAACCGAGGGGACCGCCGCTTTCGACCCAGCAGCAGCGTTACGCCCAGCACTAGCATCAGGAAGGTGCACCTCAAGGATAAGAGTTTGCTATGACGGTCGAGGAGGCTGAGCCCACCGGATATGTCATCATAGGTTCTATTCTCTTTGATTCTATTCCAGCTTTATCATTGTTTGATAGTGGTGCTTCCCATAATTTTGTATCTGTTTCTTTTGCTCTAAAGCATCATTTTTTAACTAAGTCTTTGCCTAGGACTTGCAGGATCATGACCTGGGGAGGCATTACCCTGGTTGGTGATGTTTGCAAGAATCGAAGAGTTACTCTGGGAGGCCGAAAGCTAAGTGTGTGTCTACTTATAATGCCACTTTCGAGCTACGACATTATACTCGGGATGGATTGGTTGAGTAGGCACCATTCTAGTATAGATTGCAGAGGAGATAGAGTTTTGTTTAGCCTACCAGGAGATCCAGAGTTTGAGTTTGCTAGAGGAGCTTTAGAGCAAGGAGAAGGCATTATCTGTGGAGCTATGGTGGAAGACAAAGAGTTGCCGCAACCTTTGATAACAGAGTTCTTGGATGTGTTTCCTGAGAAATTGTCAGGATTGTCACCAGATCGAGATGTTGAGTTATCTATAGACTTGGTGCTAGGTGCAAAATGGATTTCATAGCATGTCTATAGAGTGAACAACAACGAGCTGGTCGAGCTGAAGAAGCAAGTGGATGAACTGCAGGATAAGGGGTTTATTAGATTCAGTTCTTCATCGTGGGGAGCCCCGATATTGTTTGTACCGAAGAAGGATGGATCAGTGTACATGTACATTGATTATAGGGTATTGAATAATCTCACTATCAAGAATAAATATCTATTGCCATGGATTGATGATCTGTTCGATCAGTTGAATAGCGCCAATGTATTTTCTAAGATAGACTTGAGATCAGGCTACCACCAGGTAAAAGTGAAGCCATAGGACATTCCGAAGACTGCTTTTAGGACTCAGTATGTCCAGTACGAGTTCATGGTGATGTTGTTTGGGTTGACTAATGCCCCGACGGTGTTTATGAATTTGATGAACAAGGTGTTCCACCAGTAACTTGACAAATTTGTGGTGGTGTTCATCGATGACATTCTCATATACTCGAAGATGCCATAGGAGCATGAGGAGCATCTTCGGATTATGTTGGATGTGTTGAGGAAGGAAAAGTTATATGGGAAGCTGTCCAAGTATGAGTTCTTCCTGGACAAGGTGGAGTTCTTAGGATATGTTGTGACTGGTGATAGGATTTTAGTAGAACCGAAGAAGATCACAGCAGTGGAGTCTTGGAAGACCCCAAATTTAGTGACAAAGATCAGGAGTTTCTTGGGTCTAGCAGGCTACTATAGGAAGTTTGTGCAAGATTTTTCGAGGATTGTTGAGCCGATGACCAGACTCACCAGGAAGGACGTGGAGTTTGTTTGGACAAAGAAGTGTCAAGCTGCTTTTGAGGAATTAAAGACGAGGTTGACGTCTGCTCCTATTTTGATGTTGCCATTAGGATCTGGAGATTTTACTATCTATAGTGATACATCGAGGAAAGGTCTGGGTTGTGTTCTTCAGAAGAATGGGAAGGTGATTGCCTATGCATCCAGTAAATTACGTCATCATGAGAAGAACTACCCTACCCATGATTTGGTATTTGCAACGGTCATCTTTGCCTTGAAGTTGTGGAAACACTATCTGTGCGGAGAGCGTGTAGAGATTTTTACCGACCACAAAAGCTTGAAGTACGTATTTACTCAAAAGGAATTGAACATGAGACAACGTCTGTAGCTGGAACTGATGAAGGATTTTGATATATCCATACAGTATCATCCAGGGAAGGCTAATGTAGTTGTCGATGCTTTGAACATGTATCCGGTAGCTATGTTCTTGATACAGGACCGATATTTGTTGGAGGATCTGGAGAGCTTGGGAATTGAGGTAATAGTTCATGGGTTTGTAATACAAATGTGGGGTTTGCAGATATATTCAGAGTTGATGGATATGATTAAGGCAGCCCAGTATGAGGATCTATCTCTGAGGAGCATCAAAGCTCAGGTGAGAACATGATTGGAGGATGATTTTACCATTACTGAGGATGGTTCTTTGCGGCATGGTACTGGATTATGTGTGCCTAGTAGAGAGTTACGGAAGGAGGTATTGCAGGCTTCGTATCGCTCTAAGTATTCCATGCATCCAGGTGCCAATAAGATGTATCAGAATATGCGAGAGAGTGTGTGGTGGTATGGCATAAAGAAAGAAGTGGCATAGTTTGTATCCAGATGCTTAGTGTGCCAGCAGGTAAAAGCCGAGAGACAGAGGCCAGGCAGTTTAATTCAGCCATTACCCATTCCAGAGTGAAAGTGAGAGCACATTACTATATATTTTGTGTCCGGACTTCCACGATCTCCAAAAGGAAAAGACACAATTTGGGTCATCGTTGACAGGTTGACCAAGTCGGCCCATTTTTAGAGATGTTTGTGAGACAGATTATCAGGAGACATGGGGTTCCCGTCAGTATAGTCTCAGAATAGGATAGTCATTTTATTTCTCATTTATGGAGGAGTTTGCAGGCGAGCTTGGGCACCCAGCTCAAATTCAGTACCGCATATCACCCCCAAATGGATGGACAGTTAGAGAGGACCATTCAGAATCATAAGGATATGTTGTGCACCTGTGTACTAGATTTTGGGGGATCTTGGGAGGACCATCTCCATTTGGTAGAGTTTGCTTACAACAACAACTACCAGGCCAGTATAGAGATGTCACCATTTGAGACTTTATACGGTCGGAGATGTCTTTCTCCCTTGTCGTGGGACAATGTTGGAGAGAGAGCTTTGCTAGGGCCAAAGATGGTAGTAGATACAGTGGAGAAGGATAAGCTGACCAGAGATAGACTTCAGGTGTCGTAGGACAGACATCGGCATTGGGCCGATAGCCACCGGAGACCCTTGGAGATTGAGGTATAGTTTTAGATTTTGTTTTGTGCTTGATATTGGTTGTTTGTTATAGATTAAGTTCTTAAGGTTATGTTTTATTCTAGGTTGGAGGTCTGGTATTTCTGAGGATTTCTCCAATACGAGGCACGATTTGCTTCGGTGGAGGCGGGAAGCTCAGTCCGCGATTCATCGGACCCTTCAGTATTCTTGAAAAGGTTAGTGCAGTTGCCTACAGACTAGACTTGCCACCTGCATTGGAGGGAGTGCATAATATGTTTCATGAATCGCAGTTAAAATGGTACGTGGTGGATCCTAGTCACCTATTGGATCACTCGGAGATAGAGTTGGGCCCTACTCTTAGCTATCTATAGCAGCCAATTGAGATTCTGGATCGGAGAGAGAATATACTGAGGAACCAGACCATTTCTTTGGTACACGTTGCATGGAGGCATCACTCTCCGGGTGAGTCTACCTGGGAGAGAGAGAAAGGATAAAATACAAGAGCGGTACCCGTATCTATTTGTGCCTTGAGGTATATTTTTTCTTGTTCTATTTGCTTTTCTAGGGATAGTTTCGTCTTTGAATTTCAAGGACGAAATTAATTTAAGGGGGGTAGACGTGTCACTACCACATTTTTTAACTGGAGATATTTTGGTAGTTTCATAATTAATTAATTATTGTGCATGTTAAATATTTATTTATTTATTGTTAGATGTTATATTATATTATTGGACTTGTTAGTGGACCTAACTAGATTAGAATTGATTCATAGACCAATATTTATTTTAGTTAGACTTGAGCCCAACATCTTAGTCCATTTCATTAAATTAATGATTTAATTAGTCAAACCATTAGGAGTAGAACCTTACTCCTTAATCCTTTTCTTCATGACAAGCCCCAAGGGTATATTGGATATTATATATTGCTTGAAGGCCAAGTAGGAGGGGCCGGCCACCTAAAGAGGGGGAGACTCTCTCTCTCATCTTCTTATTTTATTCTAATTTAGATCTGGATTATTCTTCCTCAAATTTTCTTCATCCCTACACCAAATGTGTATCAAATTTCTTCCTAATTTATCCCTACTTCACTATTGGAGACTGTAAAAGCAAGAAGGAGGCAAGGATCTACAATTTGGAGGAATTTGCACAAGTTGAGGCTTTTTGTGTTCATTGGAGACTTGTATTGAAAATTCATCTCCTAATAGGTACAATTCAAATTTCCTTGATAATTAACTCTAAATCTGTAGTTTAATTATTAAGAACCCTTCTATGTACTAGGGCTACCTATAGAAAGAATAATTGACCACTAGTGACCCCTATTGTGAATATTATGACGTATTTTGTGCCCAATTTGGAAGAAATCTGAGATTGGTGCACCATGTGTTTGTCAATAGGTCAATTATATCAAATTAACATGTGTTTCATTATGTGAGACTATTATCGTGTCCATAATTGGATATGTGTAGGCCGTATCATGGCAATTTGGTAATACAGGTTGTTTTGGGGGTTTTCCTTCGACCCGGAGGTTTGAGCATGCCATATTTTGACACGGACACGTAATTGAGTAGCTAACACTTTATATTGCTTATAATTATGATTCTATAATTTCTCGTTCCTTCATGATATGTTTGGTGATGTGTTGGAGTCGTATCGCAAGTGTATCATAGAATTAGTATGATACGGGTGTGATGCACTCCACGTGTTTGATAAAATATTTAATACTCTAATTAGTGGTATTTATATCTATTTTAGATTGATATTAGAAGAGAGTATCATAGGTTTGTGGTGCACCATAGTGTGGTGCACACTAGCTGTTTGATGGTGGTATCATATAGTTGGTTTTGTATCATAGGTTTGGTATGTGTGGTGTACCATTATGTCTTGAGGATGTATGGATTGTGGGGGATTTTGTACAGTGATTACATAGAGTATATATTGTATATAGGTGAGTGAAGTATCTTAGTGATTAGTGTTGTGTCTAGTGTTGAGTGTGTGTTGATAAGAGAAAACCTAGAAGCTATGAGGGTTTCAGTCAGGTATGAAGAGAGGGTAAACTGCAGGTTGCAGTTGGGGGTGCAACAACTATTGTGCAGCAAGTATTATTGTAGTCGGGTCTGGATCAGTCCTGCAACACAGTAAGAAGAATGGGTAGCTCAAGTTGGTATTGCAGTGGGGAGAATGCAGTGCTCAGGATTCAGGGAGGTGGTGCAGTGTCATGCCCCGGTCCCGCAAGGGTCCGATCGTCTTCGCTTGGTCCCTACGGAACCGATCGTCATCGCACGGGCGTTATGCCGTGCAAGCCTAAAGTGTGCTTGCACAAGGCCAAAGCTTTGAACAAGGGCAATTAAGCTATTCAAGACAGGAGCAGCGACACATATATTGCAGAAAAGTAAAGAACACATTGGCATATAAAAATAAGCTCTTTATTGCTAATCAAAAGTGTTACAAGCGGCGCTTGGCCGAGGTTACAATTTGCTCTAGCTCTCTTCTCTCAATTACAATGACATCGTTCCATACATTATGTCCCTCTATACAAAAGCAGCTCAAAGCAATCTCGACGCGGTTCAAGGCATCGACTCTAAATTTTTGGTTCCTTGGGATGAGGTACGGCTATCGCTTCCTCGGACAAACCAACACCTGCAACCAAGCAAACTGTTGGTGGATCAACACTTTGGAGAAAGTACTGGTGAGATAAAATTAACTGAACAGAAGCAACACCCCCTGAAACCCACACTAAGTAAGCATGTGGAAAAATATTATATTACTAGTGATCTTGCTACTTTTACCTATGTTCATTTCATGCAGCACAGGATTATAGTCAGTTTACATCTTTTCGAAAACATAGCTTTGAAACCTGTTTTGCATATTCGATACATACAAGCAAGCTATAAAGGCAGTGTCCTATCGTGCAGTGCATCATGTATCGTGCACCATATTCTAACTCTTAGGGACAAAGTTCTCTACTGGACTGTTCATCTAAAAATAAGACAAGCATTAAGTAGACTATCATACTTTCAAGCACACAAGAAGAACTAGCTATATGAATTCGGTCCTCGAGAAACTCAGGATCAGTAGCGGTAAACCAGCTAACTAATGAATTTTTTATCTGATGCTATTAGCAGCTGTGACTCATGGTTGCTCTTCACTAACTTAATAGCAGCCGAGACCAAGGTTCAGCTCTGCACTAATAGCCATTGTCCAACCGATGCGAATGCATGAAGCACCATCAAATAAACTCTATGATACAAAAAAATAAATAAGCAAGCTATATATAAACTCTTTATGTTTCTTACCCCTTGTCGAACGGTTATCCCTGTAGCAGACATACAAGTTAGCAACATATGCATATATATATGAAATGAGATTATCTTTTCCCTTCCGTCTCTGCATCAAACAGTTAGGTATGCAAGAAGGCTAGCCTAGCATGCGCCCTAACTATATGATGGTCCCCTCACGGGATTAGCAGTTAGGACGTACAAGCCCATCTCACTAATGACAGTCTACCCTCCCGTAAGTAAGGACTTCAAGCCTCAGGGTATCTAGATCTCTTCCCGGGCCGAACGATCCCCAATGCCCCAGGAACAGCTCAAGAGATAAACCTTGTGCACAAGTTATCAGACCAATGCATGAATGCACTTCTATCAAATAAATACTATATGATGCACATGATCCAGAACAAGCAAGCAAGCATATATATCAAGCTATAGAGCCGGTGCTCTCAATAATCTTGCCTAATAGCCATACCCTCCCGTAAGTAAGGACTTCAAGCCTCAGGGCAGACTATTTGTCTAGATGCACAAGTTCAAGCTATTCATGCACCTCTATCTCTTTACAAGCAATCAATGAAACATGTTCTAGCAATCTAGCTCTTTTAACAAGTAACAAGCAAGAACAGTTCTATAAATCTAGCATGCAAATTCTATCTCTTTTTAGACAAGCATTCAAGTATTCGCGTTTAGCATACGATACCAAGATAAGTGCAAACAATCTTTTACTCTTTCATTTAGCATAGCAGCGGTTCGTTCGATAGCGGTGTTCATGTAGCTAAGCATGCATATTTTTATCTTTTCTTAGCATGGCAATGGTTCTATCTATTCATAGACAAGCATTCAAGTTCTCTAGTTAGGCAAACAAGTTCATTTCAATAACAAGCTATACGAGTTCACTTATTAGCATGCAGAGTCAGGTTCTATCATTCTTCTTATGAAATTATCTTCTTAGAACAAGTCTTCAAAAACTCAGATTATTATTAAGGCATGCAAGAATCAGAGAATGCAGTTCTTCCCACTCACCTAGATTAATCGTCTTGTGGTTCGAATGAGAACTCTCCGAGAAGACTTTTGCTCGAACAAGCAAAGCGATATCATTTGTACATAGTGTCGACGCAGAGCGGGGCACTACATGCAGCAGTAAGTTATAAGGGATACAATACCAAATTGTTGATGATCAGTGGTTGAGTGTTAGGAAAAACTTGGTATTTTTGGTAATGCAGAGCAGTGGACTGCTAGGTGCACATTAGTTAATGTGTGAATTATGGGTGGGTGATGCTCGAGTGAGGGTAAAGTAATCTTAGGGGAAGGGTCTGCTGGTGATGGCAATAGGTAGCAGGGGTACAGGCAAGTACTTGGTCACAACAGCAATGTGGGGGAAACTTAAGTCTGTTTCAAACTTGGAAGTCAGAGTGTTAGTAGCTGTATATCAGAGGGTCAGGTTGTTAGCAGCAGTGAAGAGTAACAACAGCAGCAGTATGCAATCTGGGAATGGGATACAAGTTAAAGAATAGATAGGTCCTGAATACATATATAAGTAAGATTGGGAAATCTGGGTATGTGCAGGCTCTAGGAGTAGTGTCTAAGAGAGGTTTAGGTATGGGAGGTATAAGTGTTTGGGTGCTAAGGTAATGTTATAAGAGGGGTATCATCTTGATGTGCAACATGTGGGTTCTTGGAACCAGTATTGGGATAAGTATTAGCTAATACTAAGATAGAATTAGGTAATAGCTATAAGGTATACTACTTAGTGATATTAACTAATATATGTATATAGATTTATATATTGATACTTGGTAGATATAGTATTCTAGTATCCTAATATAGCTAGTATAGCTTAGATACATAGTGTATGGACCCAATATCCTAGAGATGGACTCATACAACCTAGAAATAGTTAGTTTGACCTAGAGTTGACCTAGTTTGACTATTTTGACTTAGATTTGGCCTAATGACCTGGATTTAAACTAGTTTAACTTGTATTCATTCCAAAACCATGTATTGATGTAACATTCCAAATTTAGGTCTTTAAGGCACTATTTCGGACACAGTTGATTCTTCTCACCGGATTCCAGGCGAGTACATTCTCTGATAGTTTCCCGTTTATAATATTATCTATGTTTCTTGTATTTAGTGTAGATATCCTTGATTTTTCTGACACTTGGCTAAACGGATTGGTATTTCTAGATCTCGTCATGAGATGTTATTCCTAGTAGTTCCTGGCATATTTCTTGTGTGAGCCCCATTGTTCTTGTATATGTTTGGACACTAATTCAAGAGAAGATTAGCTCCATTCTCATGGAATCCTGTGTCATAGTGTGTCATGGATTGAATCCACTATACCACTCGGGAGCAGATAGTATGTAGTGTAGATTTGTGATCATACCCTACAGTTCTTGTTTTTCATGTATAGTATTACTCATACACCGCATGTATGATTAACCAGGCCCGTGGTTCTTGAGCAACACCCAAGCCAATCACATATTATCACTAGTACTCACTCACTTAGATGTATCTCTTGATTCTATATATGGTGTTCATATCACTTGTATGTATTTCCCGCAATTCCATATTCATGTATATTTCTACTATGCTCTATTCATCTTGTGTATGCTCTCTATTTACTGTTATATACTCTTTATTATTTATTGGAACTGCTGCTTGAGGTGTACTTTGCTCCAATCCTGACTGGATATATTTTTTCCAGATAATACTGAGGAGTGGTATCCTTCTCACTAGAGCTAGAGACTGTGGCTCAGGAGGGACTCATCCCGGTTAAGACAGACGATACTTTACCAGTAGCTTAGTAGATAGCCTTATATTGTACTGGATTTGTCTCCAGCTATGACAGTTAGTCTTATAATATATTTGGTGACTCATTGGCTATTATATTCTATCTTGTGAGTTGTATTTTGACTCTTCAGTTCTTTATATCATATTTATACATTATTCCATCTTATATTTCTGTGATTGAGTATTCATAATTCATTGGTGGCATTATATATCTTGATGACCCTTATTGCTAGATAGTATAGTTTATCCAAACAACGTTCTATCGCCGATATTGTGGCGTAGGCTGGACGTACCCACATTCTCTTGCCCCTACACTGGATGCAGGTCGTGACACTGAGCCCAGTAGAATATCCATTGGCATTCCAATAAATTCGGTTTAGGATCAGTATGTAGAAAGGACACATGGTTTGGTTCATTTGATTGAAACCATGAATAAAGCATTTTTCTCTCTTATTAGTATATATATGAGTATTTTCTCTTCCCTCACTCATTCTTCTTATTTTACTTCTCCTACTTCCTTCTTCCTCATCTTCCCCTTGCCCTAGGCCGAACCCTAATCCTAGAGGACTTGGGAGTAGTTAAGGTGATCACTTGGACCGTAAGAGGAGAGGCTAGGAGCCACTCAAGGCAAGTACATCTTTCTCAATGGTAAAGCCATGATTTTTTATATTTTTGCTTATTTGTGTTAATTAAAATGTGTTTGATAGAAAATGTTCTCCTTGGAGTTCTCATCTACTTTAGTTCTTGAAGTTTTGGATTTTGATGTATAGATTTGTGTAGATCTGAGTTTTAACTTAGAATTTTATATGGGTTCCATAAGTTTTTTCTTGGTTTGATCTATTAAAACATGTTGTTTTCTAAAACTAGTTATTTTATTTGATAGAGCTTTCCATTTCGAACATTTTGGCTTTTGAATCACTTAATTTGGAGTTAAATTAAAGTTTTTATGGACAAAATAAGTTTCAGACTCTTGTTCTCGGACCTGTCTGGCAGGGAAATTGAACAATTGCCTCGCATTGATGCACTGTGCATCACTTTCTTTCCCTGCAGCAGTGCATCGCGCATGGAATTTTTGTCACGTGCAGTGCACCGCGCATGAAGTTTCTGCCGCAACAATGCGCCGCGTGCATCACATCCTCACCGCGCGCATCGATATGCCTCGCGCATCAATCCTTGCCATGCATACGTCGCGCATGAAATTCTGGCCGCACAGCAGTGCATCGTGCATAAAATTCTTGTCGCGCGGATGCTGACCCAAATACCTGTTTTTGCCTATTTAAGCTATTTTCTAGCTAGAATCTTGCAAAACTCAAAATATGAAAGTTGTAGATCTCTGTCTTACCTTTCCAAATATTTTTGAATCACCTAATTTAGAGTTCACATGTGAGAGCTATCCTCAATTTTCTATAATATATTATTATTCTAAATGCATAAACTGTTTTAGCCCAGTTGAGTATTGGAGCATAGTTGGATGTTAGGTTTCCTTATATTAACACATAATTTTGATCCTTACGACACCGTAAAAATATTTGTGTATGATAATTAATTAAATTTTGGCATCGGGCAATCGAGTGTGGGTATTGTCCCATGTATTGCGTATCGCGGATACAATAACTCGTGAAAAGCTCGTACTCGTGACTCATTTTCTATGAAGTTATCAAGTGTCCACGACTCGATAACTTGAAATAATTTAGAAATGATTAAACAAGATAAGATTCACCTAGATTATTGGGAGGGAAGAATATTGCGCTACCGGCTACCCCAATCTCTAAGGGCCCCATGCAGCATAAAATCACCCTGCTAGGCAAGGGCTCCATGAATGGCCAAGTTTACGCGTGCTGTGGCACATTACAAGACAAGTTTATGTTTATAAGACAAGTTTATATTCACAAGTTTAAATTTAAGTTTATGTTCACAAGTTTACTTGACAAGCATACCCTTGGACATCCGGGTTGACTGCAGTGTCGGTGGTAGCAATATTCTTAAAACAAGCATTTAGTAATTAAGGCATGCGACAACCCTAGCTAGTTAATTGTAGCAAGTCGTAGAGCTATTTGGTCATGCAATGAATGATGTTACTTTTATATATAGCTCACTCTTCTAGTTTCTTTTTCTCTCGACACATGGTTAGAGTGCAAAGTTCTGCTTGGGTGAAGGACTACAATCCCGGTCCTTGTTTGGTTTAAGGGTTGTGGTCCCGATCCAGAGTAGTTCCTACGTCCTCTTGTCGCTCGTCGCCTTAATTTCCTTTATAGCCTTTTTGTTATCAGTTCTTTCAGTTATATTTTAAGACAAGTACATTAGTATCGTACAAGTCTCGACCTTCATTTATTCTTATGTCTTTTTTCTACTAATGTTGTGATATGTTTGGTCTATCACCTTAAGATCCTTTGTGGTACTTGTTGCTTGGGGTTCTGACCTTACTTGTTTTGCATGGCCAGATTTTTCTAAGGAGAACCAGGATCCATCGTACTTCCAGCAAGATGGCTCGCACTCGTAGGACTATAGGCGAAGCTCGCGAGTGGGTTTCCTTCCTCCACCCCGCGTAGTGTTATCTTATTTTGTGGAAATTTAGCAAGAGGCAGTGTTAGCCCCTTATTTTTATATCACTTCTCTGACTTCGGTCAACATGATGTATATATTAGACCATGGCTGGTATATTTGATCATGTATAATTATACTCTGCTAGTACAGTATTTTGTATTCACTAGCTTTATGATCATATATGGTATGCAATTTGGGACGCCTTTTTTTAATTTCATATATGATAAACTCTTGTACTTGTGTTGATGGATTAAAATACTAGGATTTATCGACCTTAGGACTGACATCATAGCATACTAGAGTTCACCGATATGTCTTCTAGACAACCTTAATACATTACGGCTTACTTTGGTATTCTGCAAGGTACGGTTGGATATGTCAGTCATCGTATTTATCCCGTATTTTGGAAGCAGGGCGTGACAAAGTTTTACATGGTGGCACACGCAGGTCTATTTTTCAGACTTGTGGGAGGACTCATCTTGTTAGAATCTCAATCCTCTATTTAACTTCAATTGAACACCACTTATGACCTGTACTTCTTGCTCTCCTTGAACTGCAAGCTTGCTTGACATGATTGTTCTATTCTCGTCCCTTATTGGTATCATTGTGTCCTTATCCTTCAGGGATACCCCACATGCTCCTCTTTCTGAGGGTTCTGTAGTACCGATAACTCCAGCAGATCTAGTAGTAGGCCTGGGCCAGATTTTGCCATTGAACCAATGGCAAGCATCAGTAGTTTTCCATCAGCCGGCTCCGCAAGTCATGCATACCCGACCAGCACAATCAGCTCCACCAGTCTTGTTGGGACGACCAATTCAGCATGGTCCGTCGTTCATACCAGCCCAGCCCGCCAAACAGTACCACCAGTTCTCCCTGTACAACCAGGACATGCAAGCTCGCCGTCCATGTTAGAGATGATCCAAGCGATGATGATGGTACAACAACAAAAACAACAACAATAACTCTGGCTTCAGCGACAAGTGGTCCAACTCTGCCAGCAGTTTTAACAAGGACAAGAACAGACCAATACTACTCTTTGCCAGGGAGTTAGAGTAGCACTCAATAACAGTGAGTGTTATACTCATAACTTGGCGACCAATGTTAGTCACATGCGCCCAACCAAGTTCATTAGCACGGAAGATATAGTTTTGAGCAAATTCTTGGCTCCAGGACTTTGAGCCCATCCTGGATGCAACCAAGATCCCAGATGATGAGAAGGTAGCAGTCGTAAAGTTACAACTATCAGATTTTGCCTGAGATTGGGGGGTAGCACAAGAAATGGCTTCTGAAGCCCATTTACTGGTAGACGTTCAAGGAGCGCTTTCAGGAGAAGTATTTTCACACAACCGCCAAGTTCCAGTTCTAACAACAGTTCATCAACTGTAAATCCCCTCACCCAAAATAGATATTTTGTGTATATTTTATATTATTATATTTAGATATTGAATTTTTTTAGAGTATTCTCTTAGTTAATTAGCAAATGAATTTCTTGATATATTTACTTATATAAATATTTATTTAGAATCATTTTTAGGTTATTTTAGATTTTTGAAGATTTTTCTAGAATTTTTAGGTAATTAAAACATAGGGAATGTAAATTTTTAGGACTTCTATGATTTACTTTGAGACAATACTTGCATGTTATTCCTACCAAATATTTATTTTAGGTTAAAATATTTAATTATGTTTTTTTCTATAATTTATTTAAAATTTTAAGAAATTTATTTAGATTTTTGAAATTAATTAGGATTTATTTCATTATATATAGTCTTAATACTAGATAGATGTTAATTTAGTGTTAATAGATATTAATAAGATTTTATATAAATTATTTGTATTATCTTTAATTCTATTTAAGATTATAAATTATTGAGATAAACTTAAACTCTATTTTTAAATTAATTCAAATCCTGAGCCTACTAGGAAAGCAACTTCATGCATATCCTATCCTTATTTAAACTAATCCTATTCATATTCAAATTAGCCAATCCTAGTCGTATTCAATTAAGTAGTCTTCACCATTATAAATACCTCATCTTTGATATTTTTCTTCCCCAAATTCACCTCTTTTTCGTCCAAAAAGAGTCAAAATTCGTCATAAATTTAGCATCATTTTCTAGTATGTTATGACGAATTAAAAAGACGATATCTCCTAGCTCCGAACTCCAAATGTGCTCCAGTTTTTTTTGTTAGAACCATATCAAGATTAGTTTTCTGAATATATAAATTATTTTAATAATTTCAGAACCGAGTTTTCCAGAAAATTTTAAAAGTGCCAGCTGTCCGAAATTAGACGCGTTTTGGTATTTTCGAGATTTCGGGAGATCCCGAACTCGGAATTACAAACCGTTTGATGTTTCGGAAAGCTGACATGATAAAATTCCAGAAAAGTATTTTTACAGAATTTAAAATATAAGTTTATTCAACTATAAAATTTGTGCAACGTAGACGTAAATAGGAAACCACCAAAAACTGTCATCTGTGTGCCCTTGTGGCCATAACTCTTTACTGACTTGTGATTTTATGAAACCATCTATTCCAGTGTTCATTAGCATTAAAATATATAGGATTCCATACACAAATCCAGGATTTGAGTCGGTTGACTTTTTGGTCAACGGATTGCCTCGATTTGCGTGCCACGGATCACAAATCCTTAAAGTTGACTTTTTGGACCAAAATTAGAGTTTAACAACAAAATTAGATTATAATAAGATTAAAATACTATTTTAGGTTATTTTATTCAGAATTAAAATATATTAAAATGGAGGAACCTATTCACCCACTTTTGTAACCTAACTTATTTAATTTATGTGACGGGTAGATCGGATGACGCCTTGAGTTGGGACTTCATTATTTTTCAGATCAGGCAAGATACCTTACCAAATTGCTTATAGTATTTTGCATGCTTAGTATATTTTTGTATATTTATTGCATCTCTGTTTATTTATTGCATGTGTAGTTCCTTTCAGTCATTACTATATATTAGATATGTTGACATACACTTGACACTTAGTATCATGAGAGGACAATCATTAGGCGTATGGGCTTTTAACCACTCTGGTAAACCATAGTATATAGCTCGCACTACGGGCGTGTGTCGCGCTGGTCGCTACCCCCGCGGTATATCAATTTCTGGAGTCTCGCTGGTCGCTACCTCCGCGATATATCGATTTTTGATGTCCACTGACGAGTGTGTGAGTTATGAGGTAGATCGAGTAGCCTACCCTTGCCCATACGTCGAAAAGTTGTCCTCATTTGCATTCATATAGATTGTCTTGTACAGCGTACTTATATATTTTTAAATATTATGCATGTTTATTGTATTCAAATTGGCTTACTTATATGTATCTTGTTACGTCCCTCTAAGGACCTGGCCCTTCCAGGTATCGCTGTTCATGAGTATTCGTAGGGGTGCAGATTCAGATGGTTACATATGTTTCGAAGATGTCTTCTCTTCGAGCCCGTGATTGTTAGCTGGTATTCTTATATTGTGTTTGTTGAGGTGTACTTATATTATATTTTCTCTTATATTCGAGTTGGTAGTGGATTTGTTTCCATCTGAATGTTATCTTTAGATACTTCTTATTGAGATCTAGTTATATAAATGTTGGTTATTTATTTATATTGATTTTCTGTGGATGAGATTTAGGTTGTACCCTGTGACTTGTGATACATTTTATACCACTTGTGGATTTGATATTCATATTACAGCGTACGTATGGGTTATGGTTTCCATATATTGGAGTTGCCATATCCATGCGGCTGGCATGCTTACGTGTCCTAGTCCTATATATTTTGGGACTGGGGCGTGACATCAACCTCCGCCAAAACACAAGATTGGTCGACTAGTATGCAGCTAAGTTTTATCGACTTAGCCGATTTGCTCCTCATATGGTAGCTTTCGAAGAGGACCGTGCCAAGAGATTTGAGCAAGGGTTACATCTTGAACTTCAACAGTTTAGTGGGTCATAATTGTACCACCTACGATGTAGTACTCAGGGCAGCTAGGTCCCAAGAACTTGCCGGCCAGAGTTAGTAGCAAGGATCGGAGGCCAAAAAAAGTCACACTCATCCATGGGAGTCATCAGTATTCAATCATCACCTCCATCACCAGTAGTCAGAACTCCTCGCCTTCCAGCACCTCCAACATCTACAGTAACCTCAGTACAATCTACCTGGCAGTATGGAATAGAAGGATGCTGCTACTACGGCAAGCTAAGGCATACCAGATATCAGTGTAGGAGGGCCAACGGCCAGTATCTCAGATGTAGGTAATCTGACCATATGATTGGTTGATGCCCGCTTCTGTATCCAAAGGCTTCTTCAGTCCGACAGTTACTAGCTCTGCCTCAAACAGCTATTGAAGGCCCACGAAGACCAGCATTAGTAGTTCGACTACTAGCCCAACGTCCTCTCTCGTCGCAGATCCAGTAATTCTAGCAACAACGTCTGACGCAATATGCGCAAGTCCAGCAAGTCCAACCAGCAAGACAAAACCAATAGCAAGTTAGATCCACAGCCCCTAGACCTTGGCCTGACGAAAGATTTAGCAACTTAGAGCAGTTGATAGCCGAAGGTGCTACAATTGTGGGTAAGATTTTCGAGCTCTCTTTAGCTTATCTTATTCTTGGGTTCTTGTCGAACGATCTCGTGTTCTGATGCGTTCAAAATATGATATTCTTTTCGATCCTTTCATTGAGCAAAGTCGTATTTTTGTCCTACTCTTTCGCCCTCGTATCTCGTGGTACGTGATGTCTATCATATGAACCGACTGCGAAGGTACGTCCTGGATCGGAGTTATATCCTTGATAAGATCGTTGGTATCAACTTACCTCAAGACTTGTCTCTTATCCATTTTGTGAGTCAGTATAGGCAAGCGAGGACGAGTTCCTATTTGACTGACTCAGGGGTATATATGTCCATATGCCTTTATTTTCCCTGTGTGTTACTTTTGTGTATTTTTTATTTGTTATTTTTGTAGCTATCTCTTCTATTTTAGTTATTTGCTTAGTATAATCCTTTGATTAGTGACTTGTGATTTTTTTAACTTTCTTGTGTGTTCCAGCTCGACTAGCCTTGATAAAATTCTGAGGACGAAATTTTTCTAAGGAGGGTAGAGATGTCACACCCGATTTCAGATTTGATATTTCTTGTATTTCTAGAATTTAATTTTTTCTGATAATGTATTCTTGATGTATTTTTCAGTGTTGGTTCCTGTCATTTTATTTATTATTATTTTGTTGTTGTTAAGAGAGACTACCCTAGACCAGTAGAATATCCATTGGCATTGCCATAGACACGGTTTAGGATCTGCATGTAGAATGGACACCTGATTCGGTTTATTTGATTGAACCCATGACTAAACCATTTTTCTCTCTTATAAGTACATATATGAGTATTTCTCTCTCCTCACTCATTCTTCTTATTTCACTCCTCCTACTTCCTTCTTCCTCTACTTCCCCTTGTCCTAGGCCGAACCCTAACCCTAGAGGACTTAGGAGCAGTTAAGGTGATCACTTGGACCGCGAGAGGAGAGGCTAGGAGCCACTCGAGGCAAGTACATCTTGCGCAATGGTGAAGCCACAAATTTTTATATTTTTGTTTATTTGTGTTAATTAAAAATTATTTGATAAAAAAATTTCTCCTTGGTATTCTCATATAATTTAGTTCTTGGAGTTTTGGATTTTGATGTATAGATTTGTGTAGATCTGAGTTTCAACTTAGAATTTAATATGGGTTCCATGAATTTTTTCTTGGTTTGATCAATTAAAACTTGTTGTTTTCTAAAACTAGTTGTTCTATTTGATGGAGCTTTCAATTTCGAGCATTTTGACTTTTGAATCGCTTAATTTAGAGTTAAATTAAAGTTTTTATGGTCAAAACAAGTTCTGGACTCCTGTTCTCGGACCTGTCTGGCAGGGACGATGAATAATTGTCGTGTATTGATGCACCGCACATCACTTTCTTGCCGCGTAGAAGTGACCCGCGTATGAAATTTTTGTTGTGCAGCAGTGCATCGTGCATGGAATTTCTACCGCACACAATACGCCGCATATCAAGTTTCTGCCGCAATAGTGTGTCGCGTGCATCACACCCTTGCCGCACGCATCTATATGCCGCACGCCTTAATCCTTGTCGCACAGTGTGCCGCACATGCAATTTTGGCCGTGTAGCAGTGCGTCGTGCACAAAATTCATGTCGCGTAGTGCGCTGCGTGCATGGTGACTGTAATACCCCGTTCCGCTCAAGCGGACTGCCGATTCAAATGGCAAAAGTGCAATATTCCGACCCGCTTTGCTCAAACGAGAATACTCGTTTGAGGCAAAGGATATCCAGACTTGGCTCTTCAGGAGTTCGTCTTATGTTTTCAGAGGCTCGCTCGGAGTATCGCTCAACCGAGGCAAATCATCGCTAAGGTGGGTGGCTATGGTAAACTTGTCTTTGCTTAGCCAGCACACTTAAAATATGGAATGATACATGCTAGTCGCTAGGTGAATCACCCCCTGCATGCTAATAAGAATTCAACGCACCTAGCTAAGAAAATAATCACAACTTGTATTGCTTATGCTAGAACATGAAAAATGAAATATTGCTTATATTCAGACCCTCGCATGCTACCTTTGCCTTGTGCAACTAGACCCGCTATGCCTCTGAGTAGAAACAATATGTATATGCTCTTCTTAGTGCATTATTTACTTGTTTACACTGCACGACTCTAGATCATATCGCTCGGGAAGTCCTTTTACGATTTCACTCCTCGGCTTACCTTCGGGCCAGAACTAATGTGAATGCTTATGTTTATACATAGGTATGCTTCCCTGCTTATATGTTAAATTGTAATGTTGTCTCGATTTAATGCTCGCCATAATGAGATTATGCCACAGTCAACTACATTATCGCGTACCGTGCATGCATCGAGTCAGCTAGAAGACTATCGAATAGTCCTTCTGTGCAATTGAACCTGCAAGTATCCGGGACCCTAAGGTCTCCAAGGCACTCCCCGTACCAGGGGAATGCATCAAGGCAAGTTGAATCAATAATAGAAATCATGTCAAGTTACACTACATGATAATCATATCCAATTTACATCTGAACGAGAATCATGTCAAGTAAGGAAGGAATCACAGCTCGTGGAGCAAATTATCGGTTCAGAATAAGAATCATGGATTATCATGTCAAGTTATAGATTTGGAAAGACCCTGACCTGCATGTTGCGGACAACTTGAAAAAGGTGTTCTTCGGATCTCAGTTCCACGGGCGGTCTCCGGTGCACCGGGGCCGATCCAATACAGATGGAACTCAAGCAGCCTTTCATGTTCAAGCAGGGTGGCATCTCCGCTAAACGCCGTGCCATCCTTGCTTAAAGGCTGATAGTCTCATGTTTCGGACAGGATTATGCAGCGCCTCTAGTGCTTTCATTACATAGCATCCTCGTCCATAGACTATAAACCGTCCTTTATGGCTATGCCAGCAACAATTGTTCATATAGATAAGTCACCCTCGCTTAGCGGCTATCCGCGTGTGAGTCATTGTATCGCATCAAGAATAACTGAACACCTGAACGATCAATACTAAAATAATACTTGTGCATAAAAAGTACTTGAACATCATATGCAACACACCTGATCATCCGAGTAACTCGTGCATCCAAACGTAGACTCATTCATAACACAGTGTTTGCATATGCTATTGCCCTGAATGCTCATACCTGCTCGTGCTTGAATTAACTTGGTTTGCCTTGGACAGGGAAGGGCAAATGGTAAGTTGGTAAGTCTCGCCGTGTTTCCTCTTATATCGTACGGTGCACTGCCACACGAGTTAGGCTACTCAATATTGCCATGAAAGTAATTCTAAGGCAACTAGAAAGACAACATAATAGTTGGTGCACGAAACCTATATTACGTGTTTGAATTTGTCGAGCGGACGAGTAGCCTCCCCACTAGTGCATTCAATGTACTGATAATCCACCAGATCGTTTGCAGGGTGCGGGAGAACCTCGTTCGGTGCAGATGCCTCCTTCGTGCGTGCTAAGGCGTGGAGTTTACTCTGGAGCCTTGGAGCACTGCGTCCGGAACTGAAGCACATATATAAAACATAATGTTGGAACATCACCTGAACATTGCCTGTATCATTCCACAAAAGTAGCTACTTTGCATGCTTTTACTGTTTCAGAGAGAGAGAGGCTTGAGCGACTTGTAATCTCGGCTATGCGCCGCCTGTAACACTTGTTTATATCAATAAAGAGTGTTTTACTTCTACTTGTATTATTCAATGCTTTCGCTATTGTTGACTCAGAGAACTTGTTACCAAATCGCCTATGCATTTATAATTTTGCTGCACTCGGACAATCTGTGTGACTCTGTGGCTTACACTTCTTACCTCCAGCCAATGAACAACAGCCTTGCACGGGCGCGGCTCACGCTTGTGCGGCATCACGCCCAGATGGGCCGAAGGGATCGTCCCGCGGAAGCACTGGCACGGTGATTCTCGCCTAGCGGGGACGGCCGATTAGCCTGCGGGACATCGGGACGTGATAGATTGGTATCAGAGCCTGGTTATACGCCTTTGTACTTCGTTTCGATTTTCACAGTTTTGAAAGCTCGTTCGTGGGTTATGTACACGCACACTCTCTCTCTCTCTATGTCCAAAACAGAATGTTCCAACAATGAGTCTAAATACTTTCGAAAAGCGCATGTGAGTGGTATGATTGCTTGTTAATGCGATTGGCCTTTGTGACAACCTGTGCTAGACCCTTTGGGGATAAACTCATGCTGGAATCATGACTTGTGTGCAAACCAAAATACCTATACATGTTTGCCCAACTGGTTAATGCGAAATTGAATATTGCCCGAATGGTTTGGTTTGCACATAGCCTTTCGGCTAAGTTGTATAGAATATTGCGCGCTAAGACCTTTTGGTGCAAGCCAGTGCAAACGAGAATTGGATATCGTTCAGGAATAAGACAAGTCAGACTTAGAATGCCAACCGATAGAAACATTCTCGGATTTATCGCTTATGCGAATATAAGAATCATGCTTAAATTTTAGGAAATAGCCCAAACGATATTTTCGTATCGGAAGATACAAAACGAATATAGTTTGTTTGTATGACTATCGAAAATGGATTTAATGGGATGACTCAATTTTGAGTGGTGTATTAGATCATTTAGAAATGTCCAAAGATCCATAAGTATCGTACGATAATCTGACTGGACGATTTCATAATGTCTTTAATAAATGATAAGGCTTATATCGAATTGAAATTCTTGGAAATGGAAATCGATATCTTGGCTAAGAAAACTTGTTGGAAACTTAGAGGATCGTATGAGCGACTTCGGATTGAACACAGCCGAACTGAACTTGAATACAATACCGCTCGAATAGAAGTTATCCCGAAATGAATATTGTGTTTCGATGAATGAGAAGAACGATAATGGATTTGGCTTGGAGTTCGGAAAAATAATCTTGAAATCAAGTTCAAAACAATAACTCTCAAAATCAGTCCCAACGAGAACGGTTATCCTGCGGGAGCGTCGGCATGGTGATTTCACGTACGGCGGGGATGATCGAACTCACGGGAACATGTTCGGTGATTATTCCAAATAAACTCAATAAATAGAACATATCAAAATGGAATAGACTTGATAACATTGAATTTGGATGATTTTACAAGATATATTATAATCACTGCATGAACGGACATGACTTGGTAAAAATAATAAGGTATCTCGATCATGTCGATGATAACCATAGCGTCCAAACGTTCTTGTCTTGTGCGAGCGCAACTCTATGCTCGTACATGCGTCATGCCCGGATGAGGACGATTATCTAGCGGGAGCGTTGGCGTGATGATCTCATGTCCAACGAGGGTGATCGAACTTGAGGCCGACCGAGGTATGACAACTTATGGATCGTCTTAAATTTTGGTTCGACACGATAAGATGAATTTAGAATGCAAGTGAATTGAAAATGTTTCAATGGATAAGTTAGCCTAGAACCTAAAATAAATTATGCTTGATGGTTTTGTGAACGAATACATGAATCAGGTTGGACAAATTAGAGTTAAACTAAAGGTTTAGAATCGAATCTTGGCTTAGTGGTTTAAACTTGGAATGGATAAGGATCCTATCAAAACATGTTTGGAGGGATAGACTATGTAAATCACTAGGCTTATCCTGCATCATGAATATTATAGATTTTACTGAATAGACTCGTCCCCCATACAATTAAACGTGTTATTGAGTGTAGGGAAATCTGTACTCGATGTTTAGAAATTTGAGTGAAATGAGCTTGGGTAGATTACCTCGTACAAATGAATAATGGTTTGACCCTAAAAATTGGGGCGAGCATCGTACGACAAATTTGTACGATGAATCGCTTGCTTGAAGTTGTACCTATGACCTTGTGAGCTGACCTAGCAATTAGGCAGACGACCATGTGCCGAGTGAATGAACCTTTGTTACCGACTTTACCATATTGCTTGAATAAGCTATACAACTGGGACAACAAGACTTAGGGTTAGACTTGGGAACGATAACGAGTGCTAAGTTTGACCCGAACAAATGAACGCTAGTCGGTAAACCGAATAGATCGTGCTTAACGATTGTGCAAATACTTGGTTGGAATGGAAATGATAAGGAATTGGATTAACCCTATCGAAAGTATCCTCGTGATTCAGTAAGACGAGAACCCTTAAGATTTTTGCAAAAGTAACTTGTCCGATTTTACTATCTCTAAGTTTGGTTGAATGCATATGTTTGAGGGACGCCTTGAACGTGTGCACAATCCAAGACTCAACAATATGTAAAACTTGAGTGCTAAGACTTCGCTATCGCTAAGTTGGTTGACATGCATGTGTTTGAGGGACGCTTCGAATATGTGCATGATCCAGACTCACGACACGCTGATCTCAAATGCTAGTGCAAGTGAATATCCATCTGAACAAGTATAACGACTTGTATAAGTTTGCCTCAGCCCTAGATCGTTAAACAAGATCGATTAAAACGTACTCCGCATTAAGCAACATGTCCCGCGCTAAGGCACAAATGAGACTGACTCGGCATACACGCGACACGGTGTAAGAATCGAGTAGAAGATTGTGTTCACAATTTGGATCTAGTGGTACCGATTGCTACGCTTGGGATAAATCCTATAATATGATAGAACGTCTTGCCCTCAGGAAGTCTCGAGGATGAGACTTTTTCTGAGTGGTATATGATGTAATACCCCGTTCCGCTCAAGCGGACTACCGATTCAAACGACAAAAGTGCAATGTCCCAACCCGCTTTGCTCAGGCGAGAATACTCGTTTGAGGTAAAGGATATCCAGACTTGGCTCTTCAGAAGTTTGGCTTAGGCTTTCAGAGGCTCGCTCGGAGTATCGCTCAACCAAGGTGAATCATCGCTAAGGTGGGTGGCTACGGTGAACTTGTCTTTGCTTAGCCAGTACACTTAAAATATGGAACGATACATGCTAGTCGCTAGGTGAATCACCCTCTGCATGCTAATAAGAATTTAACGCACATAGCTAAGGGAATAATCACAACTTGTATTGCTTGTGCTAGAACATGGAAAATAAAATATTTCTTATATGCATACCCTTGCATGCTACCTTTGCCTTGTGCAACTAGACCCGCTATGCCTCTGAGTAGAAATAATATGTATATGCTCTTCTTAGTGCACCGTTTACTTGTTTATACTGCACGACTCTAGATCATATCGCTTGGGAAGTCCCTTTACGGTTTCACTCCTCGGCTTACCTTTGGGCCCGAACTAATGTGAATGCTTATGTTTATACATAGGCATGCTTACCTGCTTATATGTTAACTTATAATGTCGTCTCGATTCAATGCTCACCATAATGAGATTATGCCATAGTCAACTACACTATCGCGTATCGTGCATGCATCGAGTCAGCTAGAAGACTATCAAATAGTCCTTCTGTGCAATTGAACCTGCAAGTATCCAGGACCGTAAGGTCTCCAAGGCACTCCCCGCACCAGGGAAATACATCAAGGTAAGTTGAATCAATAATGGAAATCATGTCAAGTTACATGATAATCACATCCAGTTTACATCTGAATGAGAATTATGTCAAGTAAGAAAGGAATCACAACTCGTGGAGCAAATTCTCGGTTCAGAACAAGAATCATGGATTATCATGTCAAGTTATGGTTTTGGAAAGACCCTGACCTGCATGTCGCGGACAACTTGAAAAAGGTGATCTTCGGATCTCAGTTCCACGGGCGGTCTCCGGGGCACCAGGGCCGATCCGATCCGAATGGAACTCAAGCAGCCTTTCATGTTCAAGCATGGTGGCATCTCCGCTAAATGTCGTGCCATCCTTGCTTAAAGGCTGATAGTCTCATGTTTCGGACAGGATTATGCAGTACCTCCAATGCTTTTGTTGCATAGAATCCTCGTCCATAGACTACAAACTGTCCTTTATGGCTATGCCAGTGACAATTGTTCATATAGATAAGTCACTCTCGCTTAGCGGCTATCCGCGTGCGAGTCATTGCATCGCATCGAGAATAACTGAACACCTGAACGATCAATGCTAAAACAACACTTATGCATAAAAAGTACTTGAACATCGTATACAACATACCTGATCATCCGAGTAACTCGTGCATCCAAAACGTAGACTCATTCATAACACAGTGTTTGCATATGCTATTGCCCTGAATGCTCATACCTGCCCGTGCTTGAATTAACTTGGTTTTCCTTGGACAGGGAAAGACAAATGGTAAGTTGGTAAGTCTCGCCGTGTTTCCTCTTATATCGTATGGCACACTACCACACGAGTTAGGCTACTCAATATTGCCATGAAACTGATCCTAAGGCAACTAGAAAGACAACATAATAGTTAGTGCACTGAACCTATATTACGTGTTTGGATTTGTCGAGCGGGCGAGTAGCCTCCCCACTAGTGCATTCAATGTACTGATAATCCACCAGATCGTTTGCAGGGTGCGGGAGAACCTCGTTCGATGCGGATGCCTCCTTCGTGCGTGCTAAGGCGTGGAGTTCACTCTGGAGCCTTGGAGCGCTGCATCCGGAACTGAAGCACATATACAAGACATAATGTTGGAATATCGCCTGAACATCGCCTGTATTATTCCATAAATGTAGCCACTTGGCACGCTTTTACTGTTTCAGAGAGAGAGAGAGAGAGGCTTTAGCGACTTGTAATCTCGGCTATGCGCCGCCTGTAACACTTGTTTATATCAATAAAGAGTGCTTTACTTCTACTTGTGTTATTCAATGCTTCTGCTATTGTCGACTCAGTGAACTTGTTACCAAATCGCCTATGCATTTATAATTCTGCTGCACTCGGATAATCTGTGCGACTCTGTGGCTTAGACTTCTTACTGCCAGCCAATGAACCACGGCCTTGCACGGACGCGGCTCACGCTCGTGCGGCATCACGCCCAGATGGCCCAAAGGGATCGTCCCGCGGGAGCGCTGGCGCGATTATTCTCGCCTAACGAGGACGGCCGATTAGCCTGCGGGAGATCGGGGCGTGACAGTGACCCAAATGCCTATTTTTGCCTATTTAAGCTATTGTTTAGCTAGAATTTTGCAAAACTCAAAACATGAAAGTTGTAGATCTCTGTCTTGCCTTTCCAATTTTTTTTAATTAACTCATTTGGAGTTCACATGTGAGAGTTATCCTCAATTTACTATAATGTATCATTGTTCTAAATGCATACACTGTTTTAGCCCAGTTGAGTATTGGAGCATAGTTAGATGTTTCGCTTCCCTATATGTAATGTCCCGCTCCTAGCGGGTTACTTATGGAACACTTGTTACTTTAAATCGGTTGAGAATCGAGTCTCGGGAAAACCTTACCGCTAAATCAACACGGACGAAATATAATGAACCCTTCAAACTGATTGAACGACTTCTATTGAAATGAGTCCAAGAGTTTTTATTGATTGTTTTGCTGCTTGGTTTTGTATTACTTTGTGTTTTGTCTTGCTTTCAATGACTTGGTTTTCATGATTCTTTTTTCTCGCTTGCGTATTTTTTTGAATTGTAAGAGAAAGAGATCGAAGGATGCTAATCAAGTATTATTGTAATTTTATGACACATAACCAAGGAGTGACCGTTGTATAAGGCTTCCCCATTCTTTCGTTCGATTCAATCGGTGAGTGGCTTAGGCCCTTCGATGAATCCTTTAGTCTGCACGTCTTAATAAAAAATCTCTAATTCACTTATAAATGTTGCCTTACTAACAAGATAAGCTAAAAAGAAACATTATTGCATGCTTCAAGTATAGAACTATGCTACCTTACTAGTTACATCATGAACGCTTATCTGCCCCTCGTATGCTGCATATTAAATAATACTGCTGGAAACCTCTTGACTTGATCTAGAAAATGAGAAAAAGAGATAGACTTGCTTGTTCATCGTTTATCAGTTGCATGATAGCATATCATCTGATAGGAACTTGCATTCATGCATTTGGTCAGGATAATTTGTGCACAAGGTTTATCTCTCGAGCGGTTCCTGGGGCACTGGGGATCGTTCGGCCTGGGAGAGATCTAGATACCCTGAGGCTTGAAGTCCTTACTTACGGGAGGGTATAGGTCTATTAGTGAGATAGGCTTGTACGTCCCAACTGCTAATCTCGTGGAGGGGACCATCATGTAGTTAGGGCGCATACTAGGTTTACCTTCTTGCATACCTAACCCCTAATGCCAAGATTGATTCATAAGTTTATTCATATATGCAAATTATGGCTAACTTGTGTGTCTGTTGCAGGGATAACCGTTCGGCCGTGGGTAAGATTTATCATATGCATGGTTCAATTTATCGTTTATGTTTCTTTGCATAAATTGTTAAAAAAACTAGACAACTAGAAAGATCACTTAAAATGCTAGCTTCACATGTTTACTTAGTATGAATTTCTAGGTGATTTTGGCCGCGGTCGCTCGCCAGTACATGTTGTAGTACTAACCCACATTTGTGGGCAAAATTATCAGATTCTAGTAGCGAGATCTTGGCGAGCATTTTGAGCCAGTACTAGTGCATCCATCCAGCGAAACCGTGCTCATGCTGCTTCTTTAACTTTTTTCTCTTGTGTGCAAGCTCTTCTTCTGCTAGGTATTTTATTTTGGTCCTACAAAAAGGATATGATGTGCGGGCGTTGTGTCTAGTTTTGGGTTTGTAAAAGGGATGTAGCTATCTATGGCATATTTTGTAATCAACCAAGCAAGTACTTTGTAATCCATCTTCAAGTATTCAATAAAGAAAGTATTTTGTGTTCCTATCAAATGTGTTCAACTTTGGTTCTCTGTATTTTGAATTATGTGCCTCTATATATGTATATTTTTGTCTAACTTATGTCTTATGAAGGTACTATGTCTGGTGCAAGTGCAACTTAGGCTTGCACGTCATCGCGCCCAAGCGAGAACGATCGGTTCCATAGGGACCAAGCGAGGATGATCGGCCCTTACGGGATCGGGGCGTGACAGGTGGTATCAGAGCATGGCTTTACGTCCTTGGCCTTTTCAAATATCATTTTCAAAAATGATATAAGTTTTCAAGCGGTTTCAAAAGTCCCAAATTTTGAAAAGGGTTGCGAATCTATATAAGTAAATCGAAGGTGTTAATATCCCGATCTTGAAAGTGTGAAAACTCAACCTCCTATGCAATAAGTCCATAATACGTTATGAGACTAATACAAGCTACTCTCTTTTGCAGCAAGATGACTATAGCAGGTAATCAAGGGACATCGCGCGCAGCAAACGTGGCCGATGACCAAGTCGATAGGCTGATTGCGATATTCGAAAATCAGAATGATCGACATGAGACCTAATCAGAATGGTTCAAAGCTCAGCAGCAACGGGCTGATGCTAGAGCCTTGGCACAACAATAGTAGCTTGACTCTCTGACTCAAATAGTGACAACATTGGTAGCCCACAGTGGTGCATCGGGAACCGCTGTGACACTTGCGACAGCCGCGACTGTGCCTCAAGGAGCAGGCTTAGCAGAAACTAATGAGCCTCGATGGGCGGCCATGAAGTCTACCTTTAGGGGTGCTAAGTTTCTGAAGTTGAACCCTCTGGAGTTCGAAGGTAGGACTGCGCCAGATAATCGCAAAGTTGGAGGGTTTGTTTGAGTTTGCTTCGATACCTGCGAACAAGAGGGTGGCGTGTGCAGCCATGCAGCTGCGGTTACGTGCACACAACTGGTGGCAGATCAAGAAGCTGGATCTTGTTACAAAGCATCAGGATGGTAGAATCTCTTGGGGGATGTTTAAAGATGCATTCCTTGCATAATATCTACTGCTAGCTGTCAAGCAGAGAAAAGAAGATGAGTTTACCGAACTTAAGCAAGGGAGCATGTCCGTCGAGGACTATGAGTCAGAATTCTCTAAGCTTGCTATGTTCGCTAGCTCAATGATTCCTAATAAGGGGACACATACACATTGGTTCATAGGAGGCCTAAATGACAACCTGAGAAAGGATTTTATGAACCGAGAGTATAAATCGTACGTTCAAGCTTTTGAGGCAGCAATGCAGAATAAGCAGTTCATACCACGAAGTGCTCCAAAGAAGGCACCGACTCCTCGAAATTCTTCTGCTAAAAGATACCATAATGGGGAGAGAAAGATAGCAGGCGAGCAGCACCCTGGTCAAGAGTGCAGTTACTGTGGCAAATAGGGCCACACCATAGATGTTTGTCGTTCTACAAACAATGAGTGTTTTAACTGTGGACAAAAAGGGCATATGGCTATCAACTGTCGAAACAAGAAGGTTTCGCCATCGTACCGCAAGAACGACACTGGTCAAATAAGAATCAAAATCCCGTGCCACCTCAAGTTCAAGCTAATGGACAAACTGATTAGACGAGAACACCTAGAGTTTATTAGTTGAATATTGAGCGTGATGCGAGCAGACACGATGTTGGTGAGTCTGATTCCTTTGACCTCTTGATGCCTTGATCTTAGACCCCTTAATCTCTTAAGTTTTGAGGACGAAACTTCTTCTCAGTAGGGTATTATGTAATGCTCCCGCTCCTGGCGGGTTACTTATGGAACACTTATTACTTTGACTCGGTTGAGAATCGAGTCTCGGGAAAACCTTACCGCCAAATCAATACGAATGAAAATAATGAACCCTTCAAACTGATAAAATGGCTTCTATTGAAATGAGTCCAAGAGTTTTTGTTGGTTGTTTTGCTGCTTGGTTTTGTGTTGCTTTGTGTTTTTGTCTTACTTTCAATGACTTGATTTTCATGATTCGCTTTTCTCGCTTGCGCATTCTTTTTGAATCGTAAGAGAAATAGATCGAATGATGCTAACCAAGTGTTATTACAATTTTAGGACGCATAACCAAGGAGTGGCCGTTGCATAAGGCTTCTATATTCTCTCGTTCGATTCAATCGGTGAGTGGCTTAGGCCCTTCGATGAATCCTTTAGTCTGCACGTCTTAATAAAGAATCTCTAGTTCACTTATAAATGTTGCCTCACTAACAAGATAAGCTAAAAAGAAATATTATTACATGCTTCAAGTATATAACTGCTACCTTACTAGTTACATCATGAATGCTTATCTGCCCCTCGTATGCTGCATATTGAGTAATACTGCTGGAAACTTCTTGACTTGATTTAGAAAATGAGAAAAAGAGATATACTTGCTTGTTCATCGTTCATCAGTTTCATGATAGCATATTATTTGATAGGAACTTGCATTCATGCATTTGGTCAGGACAACTTGTGCACAAGATTTATCTCTCGAGCGGTTCCTGGGCATTGGGAATCGTTCGGCCTGGGAGAGATCTAGATACCCTGAGGCTTGAATTTCTTACTTACGGGAGGGTATAGGTCTATTAGTGAGATGGGCTTGTATATGCCAACTGCTAATCCCGTAGAGGGGACCATCATGTAGTTAGGGCGTATGCTAGGTTTACCTTCTTGCATACCTAACACCTGATGTCAAGATTGATTCATAAGTTTATTCATATATGCAAATTATGGCTAACTTGTGTGTCTGTTGCAGGGATAACCGTTCGGCCGTGGGTAAGATTTATCATATGCATGGTTCAATTTATCGTTTATGTTTCTTTGCATGAATTGTTAAAAAGAAACTAGATAACTAAAAAAATTACTTAAAATGCTAGCTTCACATGTTTACTTAGTATGGGTTTCTAGGTGAGTTTGGTCGCGGTCGCTCGCTAGTACATATTGTAGTACTGACCCACATTTTTGGGCAAAATCTCCATATTCTGGTAGCAAGAGCTTGGCGAACATTTTGAACCAGTAGCGCATCCATCCAGCGAAACCGTGCTCGTGCTGCTTCCTTAACTTTCCTCTCCTGTGTGTAAGCTCTTCTTCTACTAGGTTTTCTATTTTGGTCCTACAAAAAAGATATGATGTGTAGGCTTTATGGGTAGTTTTGGGTTTGTAAAAAGGGATGTAGCCATCTATGGCATATTTTGTAATCAGTCAAGCAAGTACTTTGTAATCCAATCTTCAAGTATTCAATAAAGAAAGTATTTTGTGTTCCTATCAAATATGTTCAACTTTGGTTCTCTGTATTTTGAATTTTGTGCCTCTATATATGTAATTTTTTGTCTAACTTGTATTTTGTGCAGGTACTATGCCTGGTGCAAGCACAACTTAGGCTTGCACGGTATCACGTCCAAGCGAGAACGATCGGTTCCGTAGGGACCAAGCGAGGATGATCGGCCCTTACGGGACCGGGACATGACAATATTAACACGTGATTTTGATCCTTACGACATCATGAAGATGTTTGTGTATGGTAATTTATTGTATTTTTGCATCGGACAATCGAGTATGAGTATTGCCCCATGTATCATGTGCTGTGGATACGTTAACTCGTGAAAAGCTCGTACTCATGACTCGTCATTCTAGAAAGTTCTCAAGTATCCATGACTCGAGAATTTGAAATAATTTAAAAATGATTAAACAAGATAAGATTCACCTAGATCATTGGAAGGGAAGAATATTGCGCTACCGGCTACCCTGATCTCCAAGGGCCCCATGCAGCATGGAATCACCCTGCTTGGCAAGGGCTCCATGACTGACCAAGTTTACGCATGCTCCGGCACATTACAAGATAAGTTTATGTTTATAAGACAAGTTTAAGTTTATGTTCACAAGCTTTAGTTTATGCTTACAAGCTTGAATTTCTGTTTATGATAAGTAACTAGTTATGTTGTAGTGTTGTTGAATGTGCATTTAAGTTTACTCGACAAGCGTATCCTTGGCCATCCGGGTTGACTGCAGTGCCGGTGGTAGCAATATTCTTAAAACATGTATTTAGTAATTAAGGCCTGTGATAACCCTAGCTAGTTAATCGTAGCAAGCCGTAGAGCTATTTGACCGTGCAATGGATGATGTTACTTTCATATATATTTCACTCTTCTAGTTTCATTTTCTCTAAACGCATGGTTAGAGTGCAAAGTTCTGCTCGGGTGAAGGACTACAACCCCGATCCATGTTTGGTTTAAGGGTTGTGGTCCCGATCCAGAGTAGTTCCTACGTCCTTTTGCCGCTCGTCGCCTTACTTTCCTTTATAGCATTTTTGTTATCAGTTCTTTAAGTTATATTTTGAGACAAGTACATTGGTACCATACATGTCTCGACCTTCATTTATTCTTATGTATATTTCCTGCTAATGTTGTAATATGTTTGGTCTATCACCTTGAGCTCCTTTGTGGTACTTGTTGCTTGGGGTTCTGACCCCACTGGTTTTGTATGGCCATATTTTTCCGAGGAGAACTAGGATCCATCGTACTTCCAGCAAGATGGCTCGCACTGGTAGTACTGCGGTCGAAGCTCGCGAGTGGGTTTCCTTCCTTCACCCCCCGTAGTGTTATCTCATTTTGTGGTATTTTAGCAAAGGCAGTGTTAGCCCCTTATTTTGATATCACTTCTCTGACTTTGGTCAACATTATGTATATATTAGACCATGGCTGGTATATTTGATTATGTATAATTATACTCTGCTATTGCAGCATTTTGTATTCACTAGCTTCATGATCATATATGGTATGTAATTTGGGACGCCTTTTTACTTTCATATATGATATACTCTTATACTTGTGTTGATGGATTAAGATACCAGGATTTATCAGCCCTAGGACTGACGTCATAGCATGCTAGAGTTCACCCATATGTCTTCTAGACAACCTTAACACATTGCAGCTTAATTCGGTATTCTGTAAGGTGCGGTTGGCAATGTCAGTCCTTGTATTTATCCTGTATTCTGGGAGCGGGACATGATATAGGGTCTATAGTGAACTATGAATTTTTAGGAATTCAAGTCAAGTCTCAAACTGAATTCCCTATTCTATCCCCAGAAATGGGCTAGGTCGGGCCCCGTTTGCTTTAAAAATATGACCCGTCCCGACCTGTTAATGTCACACGACCCTCCCTATTTAAATTTTATAATTTAGGGACCGACTTGTTTGGACAATTTATGGCTCGGGCTGGGTCAAAATTGTGGGTCCTGGAACTGTATGCCCAACCATGTCTGAAATCTCACTGCCCAGGCGATATATAGACGATATACTACAGTATACCAATAGTACACAACTCGGACAAAAAATAACAACATTGTTGTTATTAATTGGCGTAAAACTTATCATCAACTGATCGATTCACCCCATAAATATTATCTAACTAGTGCACCATTTTATGAACCCTCTGTAAAGACAATGTGACAAGAAGCACACGAATCCATGGTCCATGTACAAGATCAGGAAGATATCAACACAAATTAGAAAAATGACTGACACTCAATCGATGCGAGTTCGGTCAAGGGCAGCAGGCTCGACACATTAAGTACTCCCGACTACGAAGGATATAACATATAAAACATGCAAAAAATCCAAGAGTTCCATATCTAATTCATAACAAAACTATATAATTTTAACACTAACATGAGCTAGGTACTTGCCTACAAACTAGTAATGCGACTAACACGGACTCCTAACATGTAGTGCAAGGTATATGTCCCTTGTCACGTCCCGGTCCCGCAGGACCGTAAAGTTGCCATTAAGCGTGATGCTATAAAAGCCTAAGTTGCGCTTATATAAGGCATGCACGAGAAATTGAATAATTCATTTCATGATAGGGTTGATGCAGTGAAAAATAAGCAGAAAACCAAAATGACAACAAAGATATGTAAAAATAATTCTTTTATTCATGAACTTGCAGCCGATACAAAGACTCTTAATAAGCAACTGAAGATGCCAAACTTGACTTACAACTATTGAAACAAAAATAAAGTACTTTGTTCCATATATCATATCATTTTTAATAAAAATAACTAAAATACTACCTTTAACAGATATCTTCAAACCGGAAATAAGAAGCTTCAAGACGTTTTTGTAGTACTTCCAAATCCAAAATAAAACTGAATTATTTTTAAACCAAATCAAATTTCAGATTCGGTTCGATTCGGTTCGGTTCGATTCTAGGTCGAAAATCAAATAAGGCTCACCCTACTTAATTGGGTTCATGTTCGAGTATGGATAGTCCCAAAACTATTGGGTTTACAAACATGAACAATTATTACAACATCAATAGTAAGGCCCATCCCAATTTCTAGATTCTAGATTCAGAATGTATGAGCTAATTTTGTAGAATAGTAAGGCTAAATTAAAGTTCCATGATGGTCCCAACAAACCCACAAGAGCTATAGTTTGGGCCTCATAATTTCTACATTCAGAATGTAGAAACTTATTTTGTAGAATAATAAGACTCAATTTGGAGCTCAAAATTTTAAATTCTAGATTTTATATTATTTTTTTACCAATTTTTTTGACCATACAACTTTTGAAATCAAAGATCATTTTATCATTTGCTACTATTTTCATACATATCCAATTCATATTTTTTTGGTTATTTACACTAACTACTCCTAAGTTTTGGACTTATTATACGGGGTACTCCTACTTTTAAACTAATTATAATGACCACCCTCCCTTTAGAATTTTTTTTAAAAATAGGGGTAGTAAGTGTTATAAATTTTTATTTTTATATTAAAGTAGGGGTACCCTGTGTAATAAACATAAAATATAGAAAATGTCAGTATAATTAGTTTAAAAATAGAGGTACCCTATCTAATAAGTTCAAAACTTAGGGGTACATTGTAAATAATTTTTTTTTATTTTTTTTATTTTTTACCTCAACATGCTAATGATGCTGTTACCAACATGCTATCACCATATTAGGCAAATTATAAGGGCACTGCACATTTTACTCGGGGCTAGCCCATTGAAAAATAAGAAAAAATTATAAGTTTGCCATCATGAAAGTTACTCGGGGCTAGCCCACTGTTATAATCAGGACTGTCAAAATTTTGGCAGTCCTACCACTTGGAAGGACTGTCAAAATTTTGACAGTCCACATAGCTTGTGGGACTGTCAAAATTATGACAGTCCTACCACTTGGAAGGACTGTCAAAATTTTGACAGTCCTACAAATTGTTAGGACTGTCATAATTTTGACAGTCCCACAAGATATGTGGACTGTCAAAATTTTGACAGTCCTAATTTTAACCCACTGAAAATTTTATATAAAACTAGGACTGTCAGGATTTTGACAGTCCCACAAACAATGAGGACTGTCAAAATTTTGACAGTCCTCATTTTAATTGTCAGAATTTTTTTTAAGTTTATTTCTATTTAGTTAGTTTTGGATTTTGATTTTTTTTTATTTAGTTTAACATCCAAAATAAAATATGTTATCATTGAACAAAATAAAAAAAATAAAAAATCTACCGTACGAGTATTACGTCTGCCGTCGATCAGACTTCAAACGGCCATAACTATTTGTTTTCAAATCGTTTTTCGTCACACAATAGGTCTATTTGTATGTTTTCGACGAGAGTAACACAATTCGTGTAGAGAGAATTTTCATCCGAAGTAAGACGTACGTATTACAGGCAAAAATATAAAATATAAAACTTTAAAGTATCATAACTTTTGACTGGGAGATCGAAACAAGCCCCAGTTTGAGCCAAAATGACCGTATGGAAAAGTACTTCGGGATAAACTGTTTCATCGTTTGACGGACTTCCCAAATTTTTAGAATCGCAAAAAAACGATGTTTCGACCTCCAAATTTTACTTTTTGTATTTTTTTTTTTTACAAAATTTTTAATGTACCATTAATAAATTTACTATTTTAAATAACAGAATACTTTAACAAATTTTAAGGATAGAAATTTCAAGGATATTTTGAAATTGGCCCCCCCAACAATTAACAAAAATAAATTA
Source organism: Iris macrosiphon (assembly GCA_036927795.1). NCBI lineage: Eukaryota > Viridiplantae > Streptophyta > Magnoliopsida > Asparagales > Iridaceae > Iris > Iris macrosiphon. The sequence goes on along the minus strand of JAYESA010000004.1, from coordinate 277,685,168 downwards.
ACAGAAAAAAAAATTTTAGGACTGTCAAAATTTTGACAGTCCTACCAATTTGTAGGACTGTCAAAATTTTGACAGTCCTAAAATTTAATATATATTTTTAGGACTGTCAAAATTTTGACAGTCCTTACAATTGGTAGGACTGTCAAAAGTTTGACAGTCCTAAAAATATATGTTGAATTTTTAGGACTGTCAAAATTTTGACAGTACTTTCAATTGGTAGGACTGTCAAAATTTTGACAGTCCTAAAAATTTAACATACATTTTTAGGACAGTTCTTAAATTTTTAGGACTGTTGAAATGCCTACAGTCCTATATAAATTTAGGACTGTAGAAAATTCTACAGTCCTTAATATACATAGGACTGTCGATTTTCCTACAGTCCTAAATCTATATAGGACTGTAGGAAAATCTACAGTCCCGCCCGATACTGCTCGACATTTTATGCCCTAAAATCGTGTTCGATTCTCGACATTGTCGACTTTGGGAGCCATCGACAAGGAGGACGAAGTCTCGGAGAGTTGGAGAGCTCCGCCGGCGGGAGGGGGGAGGGCTCCGGTGGGACGGGGAGGGTTTGGGAGAAGGGTTTGGGAAAGTGGACTAGCCTCAAGTAAAATAATGGGCTAGTGTGAGTAAACTTTGCTCAATCCTGGGCTAGTCCCAATCCTGGGCTAGCCCCAAGTAATATGTGCAGTGCCCTTATCAAAAGCCCCATATTAGTATGCGAGTGGCAATAACATAACAAATGCGGTAATTCTTTTCTTTCCCCGTAGAGAGAAGAAAAATTCCATTCTCCTCCATCGATCTCTCTATAGCGAGTAATGGCCGGGGATGGTGATCACCGGGGTCGTCCACACAAGAGACCGAAGCACTCATCCAAGGTTCGATTCGAAAAAGTCCCCAATTCAAAAACCTAACCCTAATCTCGCTCCTTCGATTTTCCCTAACTCCTTCCAGTTTCAGGCCCCCAAGTACGTCGAGGAGGAGGATTTCGCCCTCGACAACGACTCCGACGACGATCGCCGGAGAGGTACGTCGAAACCTCCCTTTTTCCCATTTTTTGGGGATTTTTTTTTTGATTTTCTTGGGGGGTTCGGATTGGTGAAGGGGAGAGAGATGAGAAAAAGATCGACTTTACGAAGCTGGAGCTGAAGCCAGACCACGTGAACCGGCCGCTGTGGGCCTGTGCCGATGGTCGGATCTTTCTGGAGACGTTCTCTCCGCTGTACAAGCAGGCTTACGATTTCCTCATCGCGATCGCCGAGCCGGTCTGTAGGTAACCTCACTGAACTCCAACGCACTTTTGGGATCAGTATCCGTCATTTGAGTAATATTGCTGTGTCCCGTGTACACGAATGGGGTGCGAAATGGACGAAGGTATTGATTTTGGACTGTCCTATTGTATGTTTGGAGTGTTTGTGTCATGTCAACAAGTGTCCAACATGGCATGATAGACGAGGCACTGATTCTTGGAGTGCCCAAAGGTTGGGTACAAGAGTGGAGATACTGGTTCGAATTGGAGAGCAGGGACAGTCGAAAAACTGACCGTGTTCCCCAAAAAACACAGAAGGAAAATATGTTCCGATTGCTTTCATTAGTTTAAAGTCTCCCTCATGAAAATATACTATGTTTTCTTATGTTTCACTAATGCTAATTAACAAACGAAGGCCCATTAGTTTAAAGATTCGAATATAACAACATGGATGGTTTATTGGCGAGCCTAGAGCTTGTCTCAACTAGATTCCACCATCTAAGATGTACAAGTCAGAGTCGATTTTTTTTTTTTCCTACCTTTCTCGAGTTTCTTTTTTCCTTCCTTGAGAGATGCTTCTGCTTTAATGAACGTACACTATGCAAGAGTATTGAGGAACTAACAAGTAGACCCACGATCACACCCAATGTGTTAGTTGGTTCCCTATTGGTGTAATACTTATTGATCCCATGAAACCATATTATGAGATTAGTCAAACATAATGTTATTTTGATGTGGTCTCTCAGTTCATCGTGCTTGGCCCTCTTGCCTAATAGTACCATGGAGAAGGCCATATGCAATATCTGATCTCATGGACCTCTATAGACTATCTGCCCCGGTCTCCCTTGTCGGTCCATACAACGATGATAATTTACACTTTTTACTGCATTGATTCGTGAAAAAGCAAAACCGATGGATTCCATAATAACATGGTAGGTCTACCATCCATACCAATTACCTTTGGCTCCGGACAACTTAGAACATCGTTCTCTGAAGTCCCAATATTAATATTTTTCCTTTGTTGCCAAACCATTTCTCGATCAAACACCCTATGTTGATTTGAGCACTCTTGCCTAGTCAACAACAACCAACTAAGATTCACCACAGCTTGCATCTAGCCATGACCAACTAACTCCATGTAGCCAGAATAGTTGCTCTTTCAGACACAACTAATAGGAAGATTTGACACCGTGGCATGGACACCCCAAATACAGATCCCTAAGTTCGAGGACCAATGTGCTTTATCAATCGGTTTGCTGAAAAAAGAATCTCAATCACCATAACCTCATCATCCCTGAAACTGGAAGCAATCTCACACATTCGTCAATGCCTACTTTCTCAACTTGCCAGACCACCTTGCCATAATCCTTATCGATGTCCAACCCGAGCCCCACATGTTGGCACTCACCTTTTGGGTGATGTATAGCCCATTCCCATGTACAGTTAGTCATTGGCTGATGGGCCCCTAGCCTGATCTTCTATAGATTTGTGCCCAACTTCAGCCTTACTTGCATCCGTAACTTCATGCCCAACATTTCTTCATGGAAATACACACAAACCCGTAGTTATACTGTTCTGTAAACTGATAGTGTAACCTTGTTTTGGTCATATATGTCATGGTTTGCAATTGCATATCAACCACGACTGATTCTCTCTTGGAATGCATAGACCCAAATTGACGCCACTGATACCAGTCGGTACTTGACGATGCCGACATTGATGCTCTCCTGTCTAGTCAATCAGCAAAGACAAAACACAAGAAATATAGAAAAACATCGGCGAAACAATGATTTGGTTGTGCCGAAGGTCTCCTTTACTGAGACATAGCAACCATAACCATTTGAAGTAGTTGTGTATATTATTCACAACATTTGTCCTTCTTAATATTATTCTGTTTAAAACTACAGTCTAAAAGCAAGTGAAAAAATAATTGTCTATTGTTGGTGAATTATTCATCGATGTTTGGATATTATTCCATTCAAAGCTAACGAGAAACAACGAATAATACGTAAAGCATTAGACTTCAATAATTGAATTATTTTTTGGCTTTCCAAAACGATATATATATATATATATATATATATATATATATATATATATATAATCAGGAAGTAATTGCCAAACTGTAACCTTGTGACTTACTTGATCACTTTTGATGTAGGCCTGAGTCTATGCACGAGTACAACTTGACCCCTCACTCGCTCTATGCCGCTGTTTCTGTTGGTCTTGAGACTGAGACCATCATTAGTGTTCTAAACAAGCTGTCGAAGACTAAGTTGCCCCAGGAAATGATTGATTTCATCCATGCTTCCACTGCCAATTATGGCAAAGTCAAGTTGGTTCTGAAGAAGAACAGATACCTTGTGGAGTCACCATTCCCAGAGGTAATCATCGAGAAATTGTGAAGTTCTTTTTTGGTTCATTAGGTATCTAATTGGCCTAAGTTTGTTCATTTTGGTTGATTGAGGAGGATTATGATATTGGAATGTAGGTGCTGAAGGAATTGCTTAGGGATGATGTTATATCTCGTGCAAGAATTTCTTCAGAGGTATTTCTTTAGCTACATAATGGTAAAATTGTGCTTATAGTGTCACATAATTTTGGGTGGTTTTTTGTGGTTGTCAACTTTGGCTTTATAGTAAATCCTAACTGGACCATTGTGGTTCACTCATCATTAAAGACCTTTCTTTCAATACTGTATTCTTGTATTTGTTTGTGTAAATTCTGTTGATGAACATGCAAATGCTTATCATGATTTGATTGGTCTCAAGATCAGTTTTTTTGCCCGCACCTCTGTTATCCTTTTCTCATAATTGAGGTTCCAATAGAGAACGGGGATGTTTCCAGATTATATTCTTTACAAGAGGAATTACTGATCTGAAGACCAATCTGAGACATGGCTGATTATGTATTATCTTTATAGATATAAATATGCTAAATACAAAATACTTGAGTGTATATTTGTATTTGAAGTATGCTACTTTTTTTATTTTAGAAGTAACACTTATTCTTCCTGTTATGGAAGTAAAAAAAAAAGGCATGGAAACATTTTTCTTCACGAAGGAATATTTAATTGGACGCTCCTTGGATTTCATTTGAAAACAATCTTGTAAAATAAGAATGATGCTTGGGACTTACGATGGTAGTTCTTCCCTTTCTATTACAGAACATTTGTTCCCGCCCCTCACCCCAATTAAAAAATTCCATCATTCTTTAGGAATCTCATGGGGGCGAAGCATTTTCAGTTAGTAAAAGTACAGGAGAAATAGAAGGTGGTCATGATGAGTTGTTAGATGGAGCTGAGTTGGCTGCTGCAACTGAAGACAAGGAAACTCATGCTTTTGAAATTGATCCTTCTCAGGTGTTATCTAGTTTACATAACAGTCCAACTATTACAAAGATACCAGAACTTCATTGTTTGATTTGACGTATATTTCTTATTACAGGTTGAGAATGTGAAGCAAAGGTGCTTACCAAATGCCTTGAATTATCCTATGCTTGAGGAGTATGATTTTAGAAATGATACGGTGAGTTCGGTTACCTACTTTTACCTATAATTCGTTAATAACTTGTCGTTGCTATGTGAAACTTGTAACAAGTTCTTCTGATGCATAATTTGACCTTTTCAACTTGTTTACTTACAGAACTCGTTTAGAAGTTGTTAGGCAGGTTTCAATTGGCTGGGTGCTGGTTGGCCATTAAAGCTTTAATAAGTAGGATCATTGCAAATAACAAAGACCAATTTGCATAGTTTACCATTAATAGGGAACATTGTAAATGATAAATAATAATTGCGTATTACTACATTTACTGTGGGAATCTTCTGCCTATGTTGAATGTAGTAATTTCCTCGCTTATTTGATTCTGTGAATTTATATATATAAAATATATTAACTTCATATTTTTTAGTCAATTTCAGCTCTATTGAGGTAATCTCCTTTAGCAACTAGAATATCCTTTTTGTAGCCTCCTACCATGTTTATTGGTGTATCCGTAGTCTAGTGACGCATGACAGGACAAAAATGATCTATATGGGATTATGCAATGATCTAACAAACTGAGATTAACGGAATATAATTGTCAATTGAAGTTTGACAAAAATCCACCCAAAAATCCTAGAAAATCTTGAAGCAATCAATCAAATTAAGGATTATGGATTGATTTACCAAAGGATCACAAAGTTGCACAATTCAATCAAAAAACATAGCTACACGTAGATGATGAATCCATGCGTCAGCGCTATGCTTTTGTCCTGGAGTTTGAAGATCAACTTTTATGCAATGCAGAGGAAACTTGACTTTGGGATTTGGGATATGGGATAGAAGGTAATAAGATCTGGGGTTAGGATATATATATATATATATATATATATATATATATATATATATATATAAGAGGAATAATAATAATAAGAAAGTAACTCAAATAAATCTCTTCACTCTTCAATGAATAAAGATTAGAGAGTACATGATGTTGTATAGTTAATCAAACTTTGACTTAATTGCAATATAAAACAATTTATTGGAATAAAACTAATCCTAAATACCAAATATTACTAAATTCTTTACTTCAAATAAGTATAATTGATCCTAAAAATCAAACATGTACACCCTTGTGCATAATTAAAAATCTTCTGTCCCCATTTGAATAAATGAAAATCATGCACACCATTAAGTAATGCACCCAAAGGTTACCCAAAATATATGTTGCACGAATACAGTCAAGGGTATGAAGGCAGACACGATACAAATACGAGATACGACCATTTTCAAACGAGTATGTAGGTAGTTACCTATGTTGCACAAGTACGAATACAAACACGGATATGAACGCAATATAAATACAGATACACCATTTTGTCGTGGGTGTCCATCTAGCATAGCCCAAAATAAACCCCAAGTCTAAGTTCTTAAATCCATATCAAATATGATGACCTCAAACTCTATTCTCTTAGACGGTAAATGCGCAACGGGCTTCGATCTCAATCAACTATCCTTGACTTGAAAGGTTCACCACATTGTGAATGAAGACGGTGATAATTAGCGAGCGCATTTAAGTCAAGCTGCTGCTCAGATTGCTAGAACCTTCCATGATGGTATTGCTACTTGCAGTGGAGGAAGCAACACTAAGCCTCCTGGAGATTGACAAATGACAATTGCAGTAGAAATAAAGATGTTGGCTCGGATGTTCCTACGATGACACGGTGGCGGTAGGTGGAAACGACTCCTGATAGCACATCAAACCCCACACATTGAGAACTCCTAGAACAATGACAAATGTTTCTCCAAAAAATAGCAAAGATATCATGCTACTAGAGCATGCCTCTGAGGAATGTGATGATAGTTGTGCTGCAAAGCCTATAATGATAGTTGGTGAAACGGTTCATGGTATGTAATGATAGTAGGTGGTAGAAATGGTTCATGGTAGGGTCGAAGCATCTTAATGTAGAATGTTTCCCTATCACATGAAGGACATATCACATGAAGGACATATATGATCCTCGGAAGCTCTAGCTGGTAGGCATCATGACTAATCAACTCGAGAGTCTGTCATAGATTTTTGTCCTCTACATGATTCTCTGATTGCACATCTATATTGCAACGATACGGGAAGATTGTAGAGATGTAATGTGCCGGTTCGGGTCAGGCTGGGTAATATCCAAATCCGATCTCTACATGATTCTCTGATTGCACATCTATATTGCAACGACACGTGAAGATTGTAGAGATGTAATAGGCCGGGTCAGGTCAGGCTGGGCAATATCCATATCTGACCCTAAAATATTTTGGACCAAAGAATTTGGCTCGGACCATCCCTAGCTTTACAAAACCTAAGACTTAATCCTACCCTTCGGGTTTCTGGGTAGCTCGTGGGCTTTTCGGGGTGACCCAACTATGTTAAAAGTTCTTTTACATAAGCACAAATTATTTACACTATTAAACCAAATCCATAAAATATGATAAAATAAAATTGACCAATATGATAAAAATGTGTTGGTCGTCGTCTTTGTTAAGACTCATGAACTTCTTGATGATGATGCTTAGTGAAGAGGTTGAAGGAGAGTCGACTTCAATGATTTGAAATTTATTTTAAGATAGTACCCCCAATCAGTGTGATAGATTTCGGCGTCGGCCGATATATCGGTTTGAGGCCTAAACCGACATACATTGGCCATATATATATATATATATATATATATATATATATATATATATATATATACCATTTTGAGATAAATCAATTGAAATATCGGTTGAAATTCGTTATATCGGCCGATATCATATCAACCGATATATCCTGATATATGAAAATATGAGATATTTGAGGTAAATAAGTGTTTTTGGTTTGGGTTAGTAGGTTTGTATTTTGATACAATACTATTAATATTACTATTTTTTTGATTTGTTCTTGTAATTTATAATTTATTGTTTTTTACCATGTATAATTATGTTGATATGTTCGATATTTTTTTCTTAGTTAGTTATTTAGTTTAAGCCTTTTAGGACATTTAGAAAATTAGTACATCTTGAAATTTGAATTTGATAGGAGCTTTTGTATATATAATATATTTATTGATATCCGATATTTCAATAGATGTACAATATCCGAACCCAATATCTCGATGTTCGAGATACGATATCTTAAAATCCAAGCCTATATGAATCCGATATCCGATATTTTGAACATTGTCACCTATCTTTTCCAATATAAAGCAAATCCATCATTTTGTATATAATTAGATAAGAACCTATAATGGTTTGGGTTTCAGACTAGGTTCTGGTCAGGCTGGTTAGTATCCCAACCCGACCCAAAAATATATTGGGCCAAAATTGAGCTTTGCCCTACGCCCCTTTTAGAATCATGTTAGGGCCGGGTCAGGCTTTTTTGGGGCCACTCCGCAGGCCATTTGGGTCGGCCTTAGCCCAGTATCATCCCTAGAAAATCCATATCCATACCCGTATCCGTGTCTGTGTTCATGCAATATAGATAACTGTATAGTACCTATCTGAAAATGGTTCCCGTATCTGTGTCATGTTCTTATCAATTTCTGTATTCGTGCAACATAGCTGCACATTTACTGGTATTGCTTGTATCAGTATATTGTGTCCAACTGTCAATCCCTGTAACCTACCTTCTGCTCAAGATATATATAACAACCACTGTTCACAACTAAAGTCCAAATTCGCAAATTCACATCAATCCGAGTATCTTGTCTCCAACTGTCAATCCCTGTAACCTACCTTCTGCTCAAGATAATCAACTGTTCACAACTAAAGTCCAAATTCTCAAATTCACATCAATCCGACGGCCTGATATGCTCCTTGACGAGCACTACTGATCTCGATTTCCATCACTTAGCAACTCCTTTAGTTGTGTTCCTATTTCAAGACTACTCTATCAGTGACCTATTACTGTAGATATACTTCTCCACTTCAATCGTCAACATCTTTCTCAATCTTGTCATCAAAATAATGATTCTTCTTAGGTAACAAAAATGATCACTCTTATGTATCTTTGGCCGTTAACAAACTGCCGTAGTTCTTATAGTACTATTGAACTTACAGGCCACATACTTCGATGTCTTAATAATTCTCAATCCTTTAGATTCTATGTTGTTTCTGCACATTAGTTTCCTCACATAATATATCACATCGGCAGCATACATTGTAAGACCTCATCCACATTATGCCTATCATGCTGACCTATACTTTATGCATGCAAGGAGATAAGGACTTGATGCTGATCCATGTAAGCATATGGTGCTAGATAATGAATAGGTAATTTTCTGTTTGTTCTCAAACGATACAAATTTGACCATACATGTCCTTAGTGAAAGCAGTGTTAGAGAACTCAGAACATTCACATATTATTTTGGATATACGAACCAACAAGGTACTCTTTTGAGTTTCGTCAATGAGTGTAGGAATTCTCTTTCCATATGTGTATTTGTATACTACTGTGTTTCAAAAGTTGAAAGATTACTGTATTTTCTATGGTGGAGGAAGAATATTTGGTACTTTGAGTGTATGCTACTTGTCATTTATGAGTGTATTTATGCTAGTGAGTTACAACCTTCAGATGAGGTGGAACTGTTATAGTGTGTTCTTTTTGTGTTTTATTACAACCTTCAGATGAGGCTGAATTGTTATAGTATGTTTTATTTGTGTTTGGGCTTTTGCAGGTGAACCCTGACTTGAATATGGAATTGAAACCTCAAGCACAGCCCAGACCGTACCAAGAGAAGAGTCTGAGCAAGATGTTTGGAAATGGTACGTGCTATTCTGCAAAATAGACATGTAGTTCGGCGGCATCTATATAAGTTCTTTTATGCCTCTACTCACAAGAGTCGATCTTCAGTGACTGATTGACACCTTCTCACAGAAGGTTCTTAAATTTTTATTGTTGTTGCATCCTGTAAGATGCTTTGGCTGACATCTTAATATCAACAATCCCCTATCAGAAGGTAATATTTTATGTCTTACTGGGAATACATTAATCACCATTGGAATCTGTGACAATTTTTTTTTTCCATATATAAACCCATCCCACCTCCTTTTGTTCTTCGCTGTTCTTCTTTCATCCTACTGGTAAGCTTCTAACATCATTTTAAAGCTACTTCTGAAGTTTCTCTCCCAATTCCCAATTTTTATTGGAATCCAATAGGCCAAAATTTTAAGATCAATAGAGAGATTTTAAAATTAATATAGACATTCAGCTCATAGTAAGTGTTTATAAGTGTTGGTAATTGCATGTTTCCCTTATTTTAGGCCTCTTAGATGTGTAATTGCACAACTTTAATTTTAATCTTATTCTACTTTTGACATATGCTTCTTGTAACATCCTGTAAGGACGATTATCTGTAGCTAATGACAAATAAATGCTGCCTCATCAATTTTATCAAGCTTATTCTGTCTTTGTTATTCATTTTTCCTGAGGTAGAATACTTGTTTGTACTTGTCCTTCGATTTCCTTTCTCCTTTCTGCTAGCAACCATCTAATATCTCTATGGATGTCCACAAGGTAGTCAAAGGCGCAAGGCGCACTTGGGGCGCAAAATGTCTATATCGCCCGAGTCGCAAGGCGCATTTAAGGCGCGCGTCCGAGCGAAGCGAGACACAAATATAAAAATTAATAAAAAATATACATAAATAAATAAATTAGTAATGTAAGAAATAAAACCAAATAACATGTTAAAACCAACAAAAATATGTTAAAACATAACCAATTGAACTAACATAGTAGCACTAGTAGCCAACATAACTAACAATAGTTTGTATTATCCCTACCATGCTTTTAGTAAAATTTAGTTTTTCCAGTTCAAATGTAACCAACTATTTGTATGAGGTAAGGATTATCTCTATGCCTCAAAGTTTTTTTGTATAAATAAATAAACCATAAGCGCGCCTAGGCACGCCTTTTCTTGGTTGCGCCTTGCAGAAAGGCGCGCCTGGAGAAAGTGCATTGCGTAGTGAGGTGCGAGGCGCAGCTACTGCGCCTTTCTGCGAGGCGCGCCTTTGACTACCATGGATGTCCAGCTCTTTTTTCCTTTTGCAACTATGGTCCTTCCGAAAGGAGCAGCCTCCTGCGTTTCTATAATAATAGTATTGTCTATATCATTGGCCTGAAAGTTGTATTTAAATTGGCCATGTAATTGGATGATTAATCTGAGTAACTGGCTTATGCAATCATTTGTCTCCCACGTAGTCCAATTAATTGGTGAACGGTCCTGGACTAAGGACAAAATGAAAATTCTCTAAGATATTAATGGTCTATGTAATTTTCTATTGCTGTTGTGTATTAATCCTATTTGCTTTTCTATTGTTAATTTGTCCAGTAACATTCATAATCTCGTTGTTCATACAAGACATTTACCTTCTCTTTGTTGGTCAAGCTTCTAATTCACGCATTTTATTACCAACATTCGTTATCTATGTTTAATGCATGCATAGTCCACATATTTTAGCTCAAAACTTTGATGCACTGATAAAAATTTGTGTAATGAAGTTTCTATATATGAATGTTGAAACTATATAAACAACTGTGCTATATATGTGTGTTCAAGGGATGCATTTCTTTGTGTGTCAAACATGACCTTGATGTCAGCCCATTTGTTAATTTTGAGTCTTCACTTTATATGTTCTATATTGATTCAACTAGCAATCAAGCAAAAGATCTTTGATGTAATCGACATTATCTTCTATCTTCTTACCAAGAGTTTAGGAGGTGCTGACTTTGTAGCGCTTTCTACCTAGTAATTGTAGTAACAAAGTTAAAGGAACACACGGTATCAAAAAAAATTGCAAATATTTTTTTATATGCTTGGGAAGTTGTTGCCAACTACATTGAAAATGCGGTTTCTAAATTAAGAAAGGATCTTGCTGCACCTTGCAATTTTCTCCATTTATATCCTTTGATCTAATTACCCATGTTTGTGTTCTAGACTCGAGTCTTTACAACCGAGACAAACACAAATGATGATGGAGTTTCATGTAGCCAATTGTCACTGGGAAAATTTGAGATCTCTGTGAAACAAATCCTTTCAGGCAGATGAAAGGATTTCATGCAATTGAATCAATTGTATGGATAAATGCTTTGGTTTTTTGTTGGTGTTGTTGTCTTGTTAATGTGTTAAAGCAATCTTTGTAAACTCAAATGTCCTTTCGAGGATCATATTGTTAACACTTAATATTGGATTCAGTGGAGAAAGGCTTATTGAGTAAATATGGTTTAAGGATTTTATTGTCGAAATTTGCAGGGAGAGCTAGATCTGGCATTATTGTTCTACCTTGTGGTGCTGGAAAGTCTTTAGTTGGTGTCTCTGCTGCAGCTAGGATAAAAAAGAGCTGCCTATGCTTAGCTACCAATGCTGTTTCTGTGGATCAATGGGCTTTCCAATTCAAGCTTTGGTCTACTATACGAGATGAACAGATTTGCCGTTTTACATCTGATAGCAAAGAAAGGTTCGGTGGTAATGCTGGTGTTGTTGTTACCACTTACAATATGGTTGCTTTTGGTGGAAAAAGATCTGAAGATTCTGAGAAAATCATTGAAGAAATTAGAAATAGAGAATGGGGTTTGCTTCTTATGGACGAGGTAAACTTGTATTCTAGACCTGTTAAGTTACACATGAGTCATTTTAATGAAAGTTGTTTTCAAACAGTCTTCATGTAGTTATTATCACTACTTCCGTTAACAGTAATACGACACCTATTGATACCCTTATACTGTTCTAGATTATGTTTTTTCATTATGCAGGTGCATGTCGTTCCTGCACACATGTTCCGTAAAGTTATTAGCATCACTAAATCTCATTGCAAACTTGGTCTTACAGGTTAGTATTTTCTTCTAATGGAGTTATGAGATAATGTAGACTTCTCCTGTATTTCTTTGTACATATTTCTTTCTGGTTGATTTGAACAATATAACATTATTACAGCAACACTTGTGAGAGAGGATGAGCGCATCACAGATCTTAACTTCCTTATTGGACCGAAATTGTATGAAGCTAACTGGCTGGATTTGGTGAAATGTGGCTTCATAGCAAATGTCCAGTGTGCTGAAGTATGGTGTCCGATGACGAAGGAATTCTTTGCAGAATATTTGAAAAAAGAAAATTCCAAGAAAAAGCAGGTAAAATTTCTACTAAAATATGTACAAAACATATTGAAGGATAACATCCATATATTCTTATTTCTACTCATTTATGTCCCTATTTCTACTCATTTATGTCCCATAGTTCTTGACGTCATTCAGTATTAGGACAATCCTTCCAATTCTGTTTCTCTCCTGATTGTTACGTATTTACCTACAGAAATTAGTTGCAGATGACAATCATTGCATAGCATGCTTTCATAGTATAATACAGATAGCCTCTTTGTCATAAGATTTGGTTCTCCTTCCTGCTTCCTAGGCACATCTTAGTCCGCCAAGGTCCCACTTAGACTTGGTTAGATCCTATGGTTAACATCGATAATTCTTTTTGTTAACTTGCTTATTCTTCTTAAGCCAATTAAGTTGTTGGTTCGATTGTTTAGTTGCATAATGTTTCTCTTTCTAGTTTGTCAGTTGTTTTATTTACTTTATGTCGAGTATAGAAGCTTTGTTTATCATTGTTTTGAGCTTTTTTAATCTTCCATCCCTCTCTGCCTAGGCCCTTGGGTGCTATGTCCCTCTGTAACAATCTAGTGGCTGCTTTCGTCTCATAACTTGGATCATGTGTGAAAGTACAGGGTCTTATGGTTGTTTCCCACATTTTCAACAATTTTCTGCAACTTATCTCCATCTATTTTACAAACAATTATGTGGAGTGCACATTTTAGTTTTTTTTTCTTCCCGTTTTGACGAACTTCTAGAGCTCGAAACATTTATTCCATTGTTGATCATTGTTGAGAAGACAATTTATGCTTGCTATAGTTCAAAACTCAGCAAAAGAGAGAAATTATGTTCAGTGTAGTCAAAGGCGCGCCTTGCTCCTAGGCGCAGGGGCAGCGCCTCAGGGCACTCCAGGCGAGGCGCAATTCTTAAGGCGCACCTAAGGCGCGCCTAGGTGCGCCTTTTTCGAGCGCCTTGGAATAGCTAAGGCGCGCCTAGGCGCGCCTTGAAAATCTTGTGAAAAAAAAACATGTTTAGACTATTTTTTAATTGTTGTACTGTTTTTAGACTGTTTTTTGAACTGATGTACTTTTTTTTATTGTTTTCTCTCTCACTCACTCAATTCAAAGTGATTGCAACATAGACATGGAAGAATTTGAAGCACACATGTTTATCAATGTAGAAATCTGATGTGAATATATATATATATATATATATATATATATATATAATTTTTGCACCTCGTGTCGCTCGGGCGCGCGCCTTAAGTGCGCCTTGCGCCTCGAGCGATGTGGACCCTTTGCGCCTTGAGTGTGCCTTGCGCCTTTGACTACCTTGATTATGTTATGCTACAAACTTTAGCAAGTCTTATGGAATTTACAACGAAATATGTCTGGACAAGCATAAATTTGAAAAATAGGAGTAGAGGGTTTGGAAATTTATACTGCATTGAGAATAAGTGGATTGATTTCTTTAGGTCATGCATTATATAGAAATACAAAGGACGGTGAGGGCAAAAATAGACAACTACATACTAGCTAGGCTGTGACATTATACTTTACTAGTGACATCACAAGAACTATCTAAAGAGGGAAATACCTAGATTTTTCTACAACCTCACAAGCTGGAGTTTAGCCTAGCTTCGAGAGGTGGTGATGCAGCCTTATAGGCAGAGATGTCGTGAGTAGTGGCCATCTTTGGCAGCAAGAGGGAGTGAATAGGGGTTATATTGGCGGCGAGAGAGTGAGTTGAGATATGGCCTCAATGGTGACGAGAGATAGTTGCGAAGTCCGGTACAACGGTACTGAGTGTCGGCTATCTTATGAGAGAGTGAGCTGCGTTCCTCGTAGGTCAGGAAGGCATTGAGAATTGCCGACGAATGATGAGTGGGCATGCGATCAACTGGCTTGGTAGGTGACATCCGGTCCAAGGAATAAGTAGGCAACCCTGAGGCGCAAGAGACATCTGCTAACAAGTGGGGCCACTAGAAAGTTGATGTAGGAGATGTTGCAGGCTTGCAACAGATTGCCATAAGGACCTTTAGAGAAATGAGATGACTTTTAGTTGAACTGACGGGTGTGCCAATGGTGGAGCTGGACAGCTGATTACGAAACTTCATATTATTCCACTCAAATGTTTGGAACATGAGAGACAATGGCAACGGTGCTTGAAATCCATCAAGTAAAAGAGCGTGTTGGCTTAAGTCCAATAGAGGATGGGGTGGGGGTGGGGGTCATGTCAGCAAACCATGTTATAGTCCATAATGGGGCACATGCACATGTCATAAGGTTTGGGGGGAAGGGTGGGGGGGGGGGGGGGGGGGAGGGGTTAGTGGGTTGGAAGATGGGGGTTAAGAAGGACACGAGGAGAGAAGGGCTATTCCAAGTTCAGAATGGTGGACATCGAAGAAGATATGCCAATGAGGTTGCTGGAGATGATGGAGGATCTGGTCTTTGAGCTTAGATCTGGTCACGCTCGAGATACGAACACCATTTCGTGCTAGTGGAGGGCTAGTGGGCCACCTTGTGGTTGTCAGGTCTGTGAGCGGATTAGTAGGTGTAAGTAATGTTCTAAAAATCTGTTCTAGGCGACGACGCCTAGGTGCTAGGCTCCCAATGCCAGCCCAATGCTTGCCTAGACGCCTGTCTAGTGCCCGTTCGACCCCTGACTATGTAGGTTTTTGGGTTTTATGGACAATTGCTGCAACAATTTTCAGCAAGCTTTATTTGGACCACATAGAACTAGGCGGCCGTCTATTCAGGCTAGGCGCTAGGCTCCAGGTGCCCGCCTGACTAGCGCCTAACTACTTTTGCAACCTTAGGTGTAGGAGAGGAGTTGACCACCGGAGAGAGATCAGAGGAAGAGATGTTAGGTGCAAGGTTTTAAAAGTTGCCGACACCTATACATATCAAGACTTTCAGATTGGGTTTGCAGACACACAATCCAAAACTCTGCTAAAAAGTAGGCATGAGTCGATTTCTCGCGCTATCAGTCTGTGTTTCGATCGAAACTTGCTGTTGGTTAAACAAAATTAAAATATAACATAAATTTCATTCTTCTTTTTAAATCTGAGAAGTATTGCTGAAAAAGAGAGTGAAAGAAGATGGAAGAAAAAAGATAGAAAGCAAAGACATTTTTGTTTTTGCTGGAATTGCTGGATGTTGCCGGAGTTTGTGGAGTTGTCGAGGAGGAAGAAGAAATGTGAAATGGACGGGAAGCTGATGGCGGCTGGTAGTTTGAGTTAGGGTTAAGTGGGGTTTGGTTTTTTTACTCATGTGATGGAATGTCATGCGGGCTTGGGCTTCTGATACTTGCAGCTGGTTTAAGATGGTTAGTTGGTCCAGGCTTACTATCTCCTGCGGGTTTAAGATTGTCTAGGTGGGTTGAGCTTATATATGTGTTGACAGGTTGATTGTTCAAATTGGTTGGATTGAAGCTGAAAATCACTATAAAATATAAATAGATATGATTTGGACCTATCTTAGTTAAACTTGGTGGGGTTTGGACAAAAGTCACTTCAAGGGCTGGACAGCTGCATAGTAGCTGGCCTGTGAGAAATAAAACTATCCAGAGAGAAAAATATCCATATTCTTCGACAGAGGTATTTAATTGCTGTTTAAATTTGAACATGTGGAATAGAGCTTGTTCCTTTGTAATTTAATGTTACTCTCATTTTCAATGTGTTGTCAAATGAGGAGTCTTTCAATGGAAACAGAATGAACCCTTGAGACGGGTTAGGAATTGAGAGGATTCTATGATCTGATACAGAACAATTTACCTTGTATTTTTTCCCAAGATGAACATGTATTTCCTTGTAAATCTCAATAATTCATACACTTTGAGAACTTATGGTGTTCAGACTAAATTCTTGATTTTGATTATGTTCAATTGGGTAATTATATTATCTGCACCATACAATGCTTCGTGTGTCATTATTTATAGGCTACTGTTCTCATGATTTGCCTCTTAATCAGGCACTTTATGTGATGAATCCGAATAAATTTCGAGCTTGCGAATTTTTGATCCGCTTTCATGAGCAGCAGCGTGGTGATAAAATAATTGTTTTTGCGGATAATCTTTTTGCACTCACAGCATATGCAATGACACTACGGAAACCTATGATCTATGGTGCAACCAGGTATTGTTTGAAATGAGCCTCTCTTTTTCATATGTGCATATAATTGTGCCTTTTCTCCTTTAATTGTACCCTTCCCCAATATAATTCAGCCATGTTGAGAGGACAAAAATTCTTCATGCGTTCAAGCATAGTACAGATGTTAACACAGTTTTCCTGTCTAAGGTATGTGGTATGAATGTGACAGTAGCAAAATTTGGAGGTTTGCTTATTTTATTTGTTTCATGGAAAATATTGATTAGCATTATGCAGCTGTATTACTTGTTTCTATGTGTTTGTGAGCAATAGTTGGAGAGATGCTGCAATTGCGAATGGTTATACTATTATCTAGTCACTGAGTGAAGTATCCTGGTTGGTACTAGCTCAAAAACAAAGGTATACCGGTAATATGGGCAGATTGCAGGCGATGCGTAGGCGGCTTAGGCCAGGTAAAAAACCTTCCACCTCAACCTGGGTAATTTTCCCATGGCTGTGGTGATGGTCGCCTAGGGTCAAATATCTATGATCAGCTGGGAAAAATATATATGCGCATCATTGAAGTACTCAACTTCCTGGGCTGCGCGACTAGGCGAGGCAGGAGACCTGTCGCCTCGCCTCGCCTAGCGTCCAGAACAACATAGACCAAAACATATCCTTGCAGGTTGAAAAAAAAAAATGAAATCCATGATTATTGACTGTCCGCTTTTATATTACATGAAGGAAGGCGACAACTATATGTTGAAACTTTTGCAATTATATTATTGGTAACATTAATTTTGTGTTCTTTTTGTGCATTTCAGGTGGGTGATAATTCAATTGATATTCCTGAAGCCAATGTGATAATACAAATATCTTCACATGCGGGTTCACGACGTCAAGAAGCTCAGCGACTGGGGCGTATTCTTAGGGCAAAGGTAATCCAAAATCGTGATTCTCCATATTGTAGTCCTATCCATTTCTAAGCTCCATAATTCATATTATCTAGTGATAGTTCATCTTAGTTGTCCTTGTTCTTCTAGATGTCCAGTCTTGACTAATCTAGGATGAAACACCATTCTTGTAGTTCTTTCATGTTCTTATGTTCCTTTATTGGAAATCAAACCATGGACTATTTTAGTAGGTAATGGTATTATGTTGTACATGCTCTACAAAAGTAGGTCACGTTGAACTATGTGATGCAGGGCAGAAACTACAAAACATACGATCAGTCACAAAATAAAGATAGTTTTTTTGTGGAATTACTATAGTTAGTTTTTTTATGTAAATATTATAGTTTAAAACATCCTTCTCTTTTGGGATAAAAAACTACAAATTTGTAAGAGATTCAAATAATAACTATCTCATCAAAAATTAAAAAGAAAGAAATCAAACAAAATTGAGAATTGTCATCTAAACCAACTGGCCGTTGCCTAGGCTCTATGGTATGACTCTCTATACTCATAGTTAACCTGACTAAAGGTTTGACAACAACATAGAGGGTTGATGTCAAGTTCAAAGCCGGTCATAAAACTTTTTCAAATCTTTCATTGAGTTTTGTATTGCTCCATAAAAAACACCATTATGATGGAAAAGGATTAGTGAAAATGATTAAATAATGATCTCGAACTAAACGACCATAAATTTGCAATATTTTAATATAGCTATCCCAAGTAAATAAAAAGGGTATTATCGATGATCATTTTTTGCGAATCCAAACACATTGACAACAAATCTAAAACTATGGATTCTTAAAATTCGTAAGAGAGCAGGCTATTGGAAGATAAAAAAAATTTAACCAAAGAACATTGAGTCCAACAATTTTTTATTATTATTAGCAAAGTAGTTTTTTTTATCATGAAAGATGACATCTTTCAAGATTAAATTCACCTCTAACCATTTGGATGAGAAAAAAACAATATTTGGCTGATAATCAAAGATATGCTAATAAATCTATAAAAAAAATCTAAAAAGAATATTAATTAATAAGAGAAGATATTTTATATAAAAGAATCAAAACTTTTCACTAAAGAACATAAACTTCTTAACAAAAATATTTTTTCACCATTAAAGTAGATTTCTTTCATGAAGTAATTATAGAAACTTGTTATTAAAAAGAAGTCAAATGACTTATATAGATTTTTTAACAGTTATGTGATTATCTAAACAAAATTCCACGATTATAATTCAGTTCTGATCTAAACATTCCATGATAATAAAAACCAAAAAAGTTGGATTTGGAATGTTGTTTAGATCATCACATAACTATTAACAAATCTATATAATTCATTTGATTTCTTTTTAATAACAAACTTCTATTATCAGTTTGTGAAATATATTATCTTTCATGGTGAAAAAAATATTTTTGTTAAAAAGTTTATGTTCTTCAGTGGAAAGTTTTTATTCTTTTATATAAAATCTCCTCTTATTCATTAATATTTTTTTTGATCTTTTATATATTTATTTGCAAGCATATCTTTGATTATCATCCAATGAATTTAATCATGAAAGATGGCATCCTTCATGATGAAAAAACTCACTTTGTTAATAATTTTTTTCTTTTTTGTTGGACTCAAATGTTTTTTGCTTGAATTTTTTATCTTATTCCAAGTGGCCGTTCTCTTATGAATTTTAAGAATCTGTAGTTTTGGATTTTTTTGTCCATGTGGTTGGATTCCAGAAATAATGAATGATCGTCTATAAGTCCCTTTTTATTTACTTGGTATAGCTATAGTAAATATTGATGTATTAAATATTGCTAATTTATGGTCGTTTGTTTCAAGGTCATTATTTAATAATCATCTTCCTAATCATCCGCCTTTCCCATCATAATGGGGTTTGTTATGGAGCATAACAAAACTCTATGAAAGACTTGACAAAGTTTTTATGACCGACTTTCAACTTGAAGTACTCGTCGTCAATCCACTATGTTGGTACCAACTGAAGTGTTGAGCATCTTTTCCTTCTAACCAACTCCAAGAAAACAACCCCTAAATGACTCCTCAGTGATAAAGGAGGTAGGGGTGCAGAGACAACCATGAGTTACTCCCTCCGATTCCCAGCCTAGAAATCTCTATTCAGGATAACTAAGAGTACGGGAGAGCCATACAATAGAGCCTAGGTGGCGGCCAATTGGTACTTCTTGTTTTGTAGATTGTTTTGCAGTCAGCCATTCTGTTTACCTAGCTAGTTTCTAGTTTTGCTAGATATTATGTCTGCCATGTGTTGTGTCAAGATGGACATAGTTTTTCAATAAACATTCGAAAGTCGGCCATTTTACTAGTTATAAAACATGCCAACTATATTCTATAATGCATACGTTGCCATGTGTTGTGTCAAGATGGACATAGTTTTTCAATAAACATTCGAAAGTCGGCCATTTTACTAGTTATAAAACATGCCAACTATATTCTATAATGCATACGTAGAAGTCCAAAGTATGTCCAATCAGCCTAATTTTGACACGTCTTAAAATGGTCTTGGTTTAGATCACTAACTCCACACAAAGAATTTAATTGCTCAAAAGAACTTACAGGTATATTTTGCTACAAAACATGCCAACTATAGATTCTAATATAAGTAAAGAGAAAAAATATGTCCAATCAACCTAACTATGACCTGGTCTTAAAATGGTGTTGGTTGTAGATCTGTAACTCTACACATTAAACATTTGGATAATGAATTTTATTACTCAAGAAAAAAATAGATTCAAATAACACAATATTAGATATGTAACAATTGGTAATTTAACAGAGAAATAAACAAAGTTAATCCAGAATAAAAACAATTAAATAATCGGCTAGGAGGAGAGAGAGAGAGAGAGAGAGAGCTTCATTTCTTTGCTTCGTTTATTCTTCTTTGTGAAGGATGCTGACGGCTGCGACTCTCCTTGCTGAGGAATTTGTCAGTGGCGGTCTTGATCCTTGGTCCCCTGATTTCGTTGCTTTACTCGGAGGTAGGGGAGCACCGCGTTCTTCGTGTGGGCTTCCATGGACACAAAGACACCCATACACAGTCTTGCTGCGTGGATGAGAAATCGTCTAGAACACGCGCAGACTTTTTACATAGCCTTGCCGCATGGATGAGAGATCATCGCGAACGTGCGCGGGCTTTTCTCATTAGTCCGTCGCATGGATGCCAACCATCATGCGGCAGCTGAGACTGCCGCATGGATGAAGGCTCGACCTGGACATGCGACAACCATGACTCTGTCGCATGGATGAATGTTCGATCCGGACATGCGACCACCATGGTGCTGCCGCATGGATGGGGGCTTGACCCGACATGCGACTATCGTGGCCCTGCCGTATGGAAAGCACCTCATGCGTCGGCTAGGCTCTGTCGCACGGATTTCATGTCTTTGTTTGCTAATGCTATATGTTTTTCTTGTGCAATTTTTGCTCTCGTGCTGCTCATGATGGAGCATGGAAGGATATCATAACATTCATTGTTCGGGGTGAAGACCAACTTTATGTGGCGGTTCCTCGTTAAGAACTGATCCAGGAGACGGGGACAGTTCGACAGGAACAGATCCAGGAGACGAGGATGAACATCCTGCGTCATGAGCGGAGCTGTCCTTGTTCATACAGCGTGCTAGCTACGTTTCTCCCTTTTATGCGGCTTACCGACCGGGAGACTGCGGTGTCGACGATATTTGGATTAATTGCCATTCCTGTCTTCGGTCTTCCCGCATGATTTGTAGAGTACTTGCTCCTGCTCCTCCCTTGCTATCCATCAGTATGGATTATTTTTCATATACTGAGGTTTGCACTGTGGAAGGATGATCCAGAAAGCATTGAGTTCTGCTGCGGGCTTGACTTGTGTCAGTAGCAACGACCGCACGGAGGGACGCCTCTAGTGAAAAATGTTCGTATCAACGAGACTTCATGGAAACCCTTAAAACAAGTTTCCATCATATGTATTCATGACCTTGAATACTAATGAAAAATCCTTGAATGTAATGGATTTCCATCATATGTACTCATGATCTTGAATATTAATAAATAAAGTCTCCTTTTTCAAAATTTCTTTTTTTGTATGTCCCGTTGTACATTGTGGACTTTGGATATCGTACCAGAGGTAATATGGACGTAGTACAATATCGCAGTCTGTTTAGGATGTCACACTGGGGAACTTAGGTGGACCTATTACTTCTTGCGCACTGGAATGCAAGTAGTAGGTTCGAGACAAGTCCTGCCAGAGGTGATATGGACGTGGCATATTTTTGTGGACTTAACACCGCTGGCGTACTTAGAGTTAAGTACGGGTGATAAGTTGAGATGACAATCGATATCAGAGGTAATGTGGACGTGATAATCGATAGCCAAATTCGAGAGGTTGCTCAGAGGTAATATGGATATGGCAAACACGGTCGGGAAGAAATGTTAGGATAGTAGTTCAGAGGTAGTATGAACGTGAACTAGTGTCCGAGAAACTCACCTAGAAGTGGTTTGCTGAGTGTGGTCTACCCGGAAATGTAGATAGACCTGAGGGTTACTCTACTGGGAAGATTGTTAGGCCGATAGCTCAGAGGTAATATGGACATGGCTAGCGTCTAATGAGACTGATTTTTGAGTGGACCCTGCGGTAGTGTGCATCTCGACTTGAGGACTGTTCCGCTGGAGAGCTTTTGAGGACCCATTATCCGTTACGTATCCAGTACTCCTGAATACAGATAATGTCTTTTATAATAATTTGTATAGAGGGGGCAGTGCCATACATAGACACTCGCTGGGAATGAAGAACCAGAGTATAAACACTGTATGTCTTGGTTGCCCTGATGTGGATAGGGAAGCACCAGCCTAGCCTTAGGCATAGTTCTTTTTAAGGAACTTGCCATTGATGGGCATCATGAGTAAGTCGCAATTGGGTTTCGCGAGCCGGTAGACGCCATTGGAGA
Source organism: Iris macrosiphon (assembly GCA_036927795.1). Taxonomy (NCBI): domain Eukaryota; kingdom Viridiplantae; phylum Streptophyta; class Magnoliopsida; order Asparagales; family Iridaceae; genus Iris; species Iris macrosiphon. The sequence goes on along the minus strand of JAYESA010000004.1, from coordinate 277,662,338 downwards.
ATACAGATTCTACGATGAACGGACTTTCCCAATTGGGTTGGAACTTGCCGGCCGTCTTGTGGGTCATAACCATCGGCCTTCTTACTGTCAGGACGAGGTCACCCACTTGGTAAGTCCTCTTCTTGACCCGTTTGTTGAAGGCTCCCAAGAGACGCAGTTGGTATAGCTCAATGCGCCGTTGAGCTAAGAGACGTTTTTCATCGAGTACTTGCCGGCCGTCTTGTGGGTCATAACCATCGGCCTTCTTACTGTCAGGACGAGGTCACCCACTTGGTAAGTCCTCTTCTTGACCCGTTTGTTGAAGGCTCCCAAGAGACGCAGTTGGTATAGCTCAATGCGCCGTTGAGCTAAGAGACGTTTTTCATCGAGTGCTTCTAACTATTGTAGCCGTCGGCGGTGATTGTCGTCAACGGTTAGCCGGTTGGAGAGAGCGACACTGTGCGAGGGAATTTGGACCTCGAGGGGGACCGCTTCGCTCCCATAGACCAAAGAGAATGACGTACTGCAAGTAGGTGTTCGGACCGTTGTTCGATAGGCCTAGAGACATTCACCCAGCTTCTCATTCCAGTCACGCTTATTGGATGACACATACTTTTTGAGTAGTTTTATGATGGTCTTGTTGAATGCTTCCGCTAACCATTTGCTGCTGGTTGTAGGCAGTCGAGGCTACATTTTGGAGTTGGTTTTAGTCACAAAACCGATAGAAAGTATGACTTGCAAACTGTTGATCATTGTCATAGATGATCCTTTGTGGCAAGCCGAAGCAGTATATGACGTGATGTTTGACGAAGCTGATCACGTTTGATGTCTTGACTTCAACGAGTGGTACGGCTTCCGCCTACTTGGAGAAGTCGGTAATGGCGAGGATAAACCGATGTCCCTTAGACGAAGGCGGACTGATCGGCCCTATGATATCCATGCCCCAAGCTTCGAACGGTCACGATGCAACGGTCGGGTGTAGAAATTCCAAGGGTTGGTGGATGAAATCTGCGTGGATTTGACATACTTGACACTTCCTTGCGTAGTCAACGACGTCCGCTACCATTGTCGTCCAATAGTAATCCATTCTCCGGAGACGGTCCTGTAGCTTGGGTCCTGGCTGATGGGCACCGCAAACCCTGTCGTGAGCCTCGCGGAGAGCCTGCTTTGCTTCTGCATTCGATTTGCATTGTAGCAGAAGACCGTCATTGGAGCGGCGATACAATATTTTGGTAGCCGTATCGTAATAGAAGCGGAGGGAACGTCTTCTGATGGAAGTGGTTTCCTTTGTGTTCTCGGAAAGAATTCCATAGACTGCGTAGTCGATGAATGGAAGTCTCCAGTCTTGTGAGTCGGTTAGCTTAGGCACAGACAAAGTTTGTTCTTTTGGCAGACCATCTCCTGACCGATCACGGTGATCAGTTTATGAATATTGACCGGAACATCTAGAGGCTGCAAGGTCGGCCAGGACGTCAGCCTCGATGTTTTGCAGTCGATGGACATGCTCTATGAAGAACCCCTCGAAGGTGGTGATTATTCCAAGCGCGACTTGGTGATAGGGAATCAAGTCCTCGTTCCGGACTTCGTACTCACCTCGGATTTGATTGACTATCAACTTGGAATCACCGTAGGCTTCCAGGTAGTCAACACCCACTTGTTTGGCGAGTTGGAGACCAATGACGAGAGCGTTGTACTCTGCCACATTGTTGGAGCATGGCTCTGTGAGGGAGTAAGTGCGGTTTATGACCAGATCGTACGGGAAAATCAATACTATCTCGATGCCAACGATGATATCACCTTTGGGCCCTGTTCTTGAAGCACCGTCGAAGAACATTCGCCATACGGCTTCTGCGCTTGTGGTCATGTTTGAGTCCGCTACCTCGTCTAGGATTTTCTTGTAAAGCTTTGAGGTTTCTGGGACTGGATGGGCAGCCAGAAAGTCGGCCAATGTTTGACCTTTGATCGCCTTCTGTAGAACAAATACCATGTCGTATTGTGACAGAAGTATCGTCCACGTAGCTAAGCGGGAGTTGAGTGCCCCGGGTTTGGTTATGAGGACCCTGAGAGGGTTGACCCGTGAGATCACATGGATCGTTTGTCCTGTCACGTAATGTCGAGTTTTCTGGATAGCAAAGACTAGAGCAAGACACTCATTCTCAACGGGATTGTATTTGTGCTCCGCGCCGACCATCATCCTGCTGAGATAGTAGATGGCCTGCTTGTGACCTGTGTCACTCTTCTGGGTTAGCAGAGCGCCAAGAGAGTGATCCATTGCTCGTACATAGAGCAGAAATGACTTCCCTACTACAGGGGCTACCAACACCGAAGGGTTCATGAGGTATTCCTTGATGTCATCGAATGCCGACTGGCACTCTTTGTCCCAGACAAAGGAGACTCCCTTCTTCATGTGCTGGGTGAATGGTTGACAACGTCCAGAGATGTTTGATATGAACCTCCTGATGTATGCAGGTCTTCCTTGAAGGCCACGAAGCTCTTTGAGGTTCTTCGGTAGGCGCATTTCAAGGATTGCTTTGGTCTTGTCGGGGTCCACGTTGATACCCTTCGAAGTTATGACAAAACCCAGGAACTTGTCGCTGGAGACTCCCAGAAAGGATTTGGTGGGATTCATTTTGAGCTGGCGCGCACGCATGAGATCGAACATAGTCTTCAAGTCCCGGAGGTGATTATCTTTGGAGCGACTCTTGACGGCGATGTCATCAACGTAACACTCGACCGTCTTGCGTAGATGCTCACGGAAGATGGTGCTCATAGCTCGCTGGTATGTAGCACCGACGTTCTTCAGACTGAAGGGCATGACTGTGTAGCAGTACACCCTTATCGGCGTTCGGAATGATGTATGCTTCTCGTCGTCAGGAGACATCTTTATTTGATTGTAGCCTGAGAATCCGTCCATGAAAGACATGCGCTCGAAGCCACAAGTGTTGTCGATCCTTACATCTGTGATCGGAAGGGGGGATTCGTTCCTAGTGCAGGCCACGTTTAGATCACGGAAGTCAAAGCAGATTCGGATCTTCCCGTTCTTTTTGAGGATGGGCACGATGTTGGCTACCAAATCTGGATGTTCTTCGCGGATGAAGCCACTTACTATCAGTTTGTTGACTTCAGCTTCGATGGCGTTCACGATGTCCGGTCGGAACCGTCGTTGTTGCTGCTTGACAGGCTTGGCGTTCGACAAGATGAGTTTGTGGACCGCAATTTTGGGGTCCAGTCCCGGGATGTCTTCGTAACTCCAGGCAAAGACATCGATATATTCCCTGACGAGCTGTAGCAGGGATTCCCGATCCTCATCAGTCAGACTTTTGCTGATGAAGATAGGTTTAGGGGAGGATTCGTCGTCCAAATTGACTTGTACGACTTCGTCCTCAGTAGGAGGTTCTCGTTGTTCGAATCACATCTCCCATTGTGCGTCTAGACGTTGGGTCCACTGTTGTACTTTAACGAGTTCAGGTGGATCCTCGTAGTCTTTCTCAGGGTCAGTTGACACCATGTTGGCAGACAATGTTTGATTGAGCATCTCCCCGATACTGATGTTAGAGTCCCAAGAGGAAGATTATGACGAGTGAGTGTAAATCATCTTCTTCATCCGAGCCTTCGGGGGTTGTGGGAGGCGTGACGTACCCTAAGTCATACTTGGTCTTATGGTAGTAATCCTCGGCTTTGCCTGTCAGAACGGTCAGGAGCTAGGGCAGTCGTCGACCTTTGCCGTAATTCAGACCTCGGTCGCTTTTAAGATTATAACCCATATTCTAGATGAGGTGCTTGGCTTGACAACTGAACCGGTAAAGTTGCATTTTCCCGGTATTAGGTTCTGGCTCTTGTTCCTTCGGGACGAAGGGCTGGGGGCATTCTACCCTGCTGAAGATGATGGGTTTGTCTTCCCTCCTCGCTGGGACCGTAAAGTAGGAACTTTTGCTAGGAAGGATCTGGTTTACTGCATAGGTAGTAGTTACATGTGTATTCAGTTGCAGGCCTATACCGTGCTCTAGGGAGTATAATATGCTTAACTATGCAACATTGGAATAGTTCAAAGATAATCCTTTATTCATAAAGTAGAAATTTTTTCCCAGGGGAATTACATCGTTTAGGGACGGAGCGTTAGCATGAGCCGCTACGTACTCTTCTAGTTCGTCTTCCTCGGAACTTGTCTCCAATGCGAGCGAGGGCTGTTGAGGCCTCCTACGAAACTTGACCACCAAGGGTTCGGGGCAGGAGCCGGCACTGGGTCCTTTCGACTTGGCAGCCGTACCGTCAGAGGTTGTGGCGCCTTCCTCTGTATTTTCACAAAGAGGGAAGGGGTTGCATCACGAGCACGTCCCTTGAGGTGGACCGCCAAAGGTTTGCCTGATGTCACGCCAATTTCTGCTTCGTCGTCGGCCTCATTCCCTCCTTCGTCCTGGCGGACTTGTTTGTACAGGAGTGAATCAGAGTAGTAGGCCTCTACCCCTTTGAAGGGATCGATATCAACGAACTCTGTCTTAACCGTGCCATTGTCGTCAACGTACTTTAGGCACTGGTGCATGGTTGACGGCATGATCATGTATTCGTGTATCCATGGACGCCCCAGCAGGACGTTGTAGGATACGTCTATATCAATGACGTAGTATGTGACTTCTGTCTTCAAGTCGCCTATCTGACATTTCAGGCGAATCTTGCCCAGAGGGTAGCTTCTTCCAGCGTTGAAGTCACTGGTGGTAGTATTGGTGGCCGTCAGCCGATGCATGAGGATGCCCAACAAGAAGACTCCGAGAGATGATGCTGATGGACGAACCCGGATTGATGTGCATCCGGTCCACCGGCGCCGATGTACCCTGTGTAATACAGAGGGTATGTTCTTCAGTAACATGTCTTGTTGCGAGAACATGATGTTGGGTATTGCCTCCGTCACGATGTTACAGTAGGGGCATGCCGCAGGATCTTCAGCTTGCGGCTTGACCTGCGCCAAGTAGGTATCGGCATTCTGCAATACCTCACTCAGAGCATCCCGAGTGTCTTTGGAGAGTCGGAGAAGCTCAAACAGTGACAATTTCGTCGGATTATTTGCAAGCTGTGCCAGGATGTCGAAGTTATAGGGCTTTCTAACTCATGCAACGTATCTTTGCGCAACGGTTTGTCGAAGCGAGTTTCTTTCTGCTTGGACTTGTCCGTGGCTGGAGGTTGGGACGGGCCCGAATCCGATGTAGCAGGTGTAGTGAGTACGACCGTTGGCGGAGCATCGTCGTTGGGAGTATTACCGTCTCGCTGGTAGGTAAGACTTGATCTAGTCGCCCTTACCATAGCTTCTTCCGTGGTGGGGGACACCATATGCCAGGACTTGGACTTCCGTCCTTTGGACTTGATGGCAGAAGGCGTCGCTTGCTGCATCAAATCTGGAGCAAGGTTTGGGTGAACCCACATGACCTCGTCCCGTGGTGTGCTGAGAGGTACCAGCCCGGTGGTTTGGTCGCGAGCTGGTGGAAGATTAAACACCTCCATGGTGGTCTTTGGGATTGGTACCACCCGGTCTCGGGCTTCCGTTGTCGGAAAGTTACCAAATTGGAGGGACACCATGTTAGCAGCCACCGTTTTGTCCTCAAAATCCAAGTTGAGGGCCCTTGAATCAAGTAGACGCTCGGTGTACTGCTTTAGTGTGTAGCAATCTCGCGTCGCATGATGGACGTACCGATGGTAGCGACAGTACTTGGGGTTATTTACGTCTTCTGCCTCATCGGGATGCTTGATGTCGGAGAGGCTAAAGTTGTTCCCCTTCATCAGTACGTTGAAGATTGCCGCGACGTCATCATCCTCGAAATAGTAAATCTCTTTCGACTTTGGAGCCTCTTTCGGCTTCTGTTCCGGCTTCTTGGCTATATTGGCAACAAGGGCCTGTTTTTCTTTGCCGTCACGGCTACTATTGCCGCCATTGTTGTTGTAAGGACGCTTTCTCCTGTCACCAGCGACGGGGATTGATATTTCTAGTAGTCGGGCGTCCTTTACTTTTCTCTCAGCACCGACGACATTTATGATGAACGCCGTCCATCTTTCTCTTTCTGCATGATGTCCAGCAAGGAGGACATCGTCATGTCACATCTCCCGTCATAGAATCAGGCGAGGAAGAGACTTTTAAGATCGTCAAATGACGATATGCCGTTGTCCTGGAGGCTACAGAACCAATCGAAGGCTACCACAGACAATGTCCCGACAAAGAGCTTGGTGAGAAGAGCGTCACTGCGGGGTAGATGCCCTGTTGCCGTCTCAAAGTAGCTCATGTACTGACGAGGAGACGTCTTTCCTTCAAATGGATTTAAGTTGAAGGGCTTGTATTTAGGTGGATAGGGCACGTCTCTCCACTCGAGGGGATATGGTTGTTGAATCCCGAGCTTGCACAGTGAGTCTCGATTACCCATTGAGTCCAAGCGGGCTCGCAGTTCTCGTACCTCCCGCATTGCTTCCTGAGCCTCATTTACTGCGGAAGGAGTAGATGATCCGGGCCTGACGTGATCGCCATTGACGGGCGGAGCGGTGGCGTTTGAGTTTCCATTTTTTCCAGGATCTTGACTAGCTTGTCCCGAGGTTCTTGGTGGTTGTGAGGCCATGTTTGCCTTGATCTCCAGCATTGTCAGGGTCAAGGCTTGCATCGACGCACTCATGGTGTGCATCATAGTCTCGAGAGTCTTGAGGCGCTGTCGATCGCTGGGGCCCTCGTGATCATCCCCTACCATATACATTGTTCTTACGTGGGAGGATGTAGATGGAACAATGGACGTCGCACTTTCCAACTCGGACTTTTGCAGCGAATAGTCCTCGAAAAAAGTTGTCTGTGTCGCATCCTCTTCGGACTCAGAGAGAACACTACCCCCAGCGTAGGAAGATGCGTCTTCCTGGTGAGGGTGACTACCCCCAGGGATCTCGACATCTCTGTTCGTTGGAAATCGCTGTCCCCTCGGACTGCCAGGTTGTCGTGGATTTCTGGGGGATTGCTACCTCCAGCTTGCAGAATCACTATGGGTCTTGAGGAAGTTGTTTGTCATACATTGAAAGATCAGTGTCATGTAATGTAAGCCCACCATACAGTCTAGAAGCCAAAGTGAAAGTTGTTTGTCATACATCAGGTAGAAAGAAAAGATCCGGAGACGGTAACCACAGAACATAGTCCCAGTCAAGGTTGTCTCGAAGTACCTACTACACCACCTAATTTTATCTCGTCCCGTCTCTACCTCTGGAGGCCACCGCATGAGCCTTTTGGTCCTTGCCTCCTTAGCAAGCTTGCTCTTGATTTCTATCGCTATGTAGCTGGTATCATCATTGTAGTTGTAATAATTTGTCTGTGACAGTGAGAAAGCTGGACAGAGAAGATACCTAGGCTATTCTTACAAGGTTATAACTTTGGCAGGATAGGAACAATTTTTACTTTTGGGGTTAGTGTGAAACTTCTTGATTTGATCTAGTTAGACTCTGAAGTGTAATCATAAACTAGGGCAAGTTATAATGCTTTCAGATTCATTTGTCCTGATTTGAGTTCCAACAATCATTTCTGTGGCCTATATTGAAGGGCACAGAGAGAATCTGGCTTCCTGCACCAACGTCGGACCTTTGTGGATTGTAATATTATCCTGAAGTGGCTCGTTCAAGCTAACATAATTATGTTGGCTCTTTTACAGCCATTTTAGCCTCTTAAATGAGTTTACATAAACTAGGCTATTTACCATCTATTGGAATTGTTTTAGGAGCACAACCATCTTATTTCTGTATCTTGTCAAGGTTCCAATGTACCAGAAAATTTGTTGTTTAAGCAAAACATCATTATATTGGCTCTTCTACTGCTCTTTAAAGGATTGATATTAAGCTATAACTAGGTGTTTACAATCTATCACAACTGGTTTAGGAGAGAACAGAAGTTGTACAACCCTCTTATTTCTGTATTTTTGTCTAGATTACATTTGTAGGTTAGTTACTAGTCCAAAAGGACATGGCTGTGCTTGCTTTTCTATATTGCTCTCTTACTAATGTCTTGAACATGCCTTATGCTTCTGGACTTTGTTCCATTAATTGTTTTTTCCGCTTTAATCTTGCCGGTATATATATCTAACCAAACTGTAAGGTAATTGGTCTCTGACATCCATCTGTTTCTCTGCAGGGTCGACTTCAGGATAGGATGGCAGGCGGAAAAGAAGAGTACAATGCTTTTTTCTATTCCCTTGTTTCCACTGATACCCAGGTGGGACTACATATCTGTTAGAGCCGTGCTGTTGTCTTTCTAACACTAAAATAAGCATTATATTAGAGCAATTCACTCTTTCTGTAAGTTCATGAGCCCCCCCCAATCATAACCATGTTGCCTGTTGGACACAGGAGATGTATTACTCTACTAAAAGGCAGCAGTTTTTGATCGACCAAGGTTATAGCTTTAAGGTACTCCCTCTATTCTCTTTTATCTTCATAAAACTTTATGATTATGCTTTCATCTGATCTTATCGTGATTGTTTTTGGCTACAACACGTGAAGTGTTGAAAGTTCTCTTTATATGATTTAGGAGCAGTCTCCAGCTCCTTGGGAGTAATGTTTGTTCTAAACCCCCTTTTTCCAATACTGGTTAGTAGTTATACAATAGTAGTTAAAAGTTCGCCTTTTCCTTGATCTGTATACTGTTTATTTTACCATATTTTAAAGCTAGGTTCTTGTTTAATGACATCTACATGAAATTATAGCCTTTTCTGTGGTTGAAGCATTTTCTTGTTGGTATTGTGTGTTTGTTGAGAGGGGGGGGGGGGGGGGGGGGGGAGGAGGGGGGGTGTTGTTGCGCTGTTTTATTTTGTTTAGCCTGCCCTCTGCAGCAACGTTTATATACGATGAGTCGATGACCATCCTGGTCTGTGGCTGAAAAAACTATATAGTAGGAAACCGTAATCGCTGTGTCAACTTCTTGCTTGACAAATTATCTTTTTGTTGTTGTATTCTTTTGCTTTAGTATTTCTCTTTCAATTACAAGTTACAGTGCCATTTGGACCACATTAGTCAGAACCAATATAAAAAAATATTGATCAAGTACCGCCTGATATATTTACCATTCCTTTTTACTATAAGCTCATTTTCTGGCTGCGTTATGATATGGTTATGTGCATTTGTGATATACTGCAAGTTTGGTACCAAGTCACATATATTGAAACTAAATTTCTATCTTGATAGGTGCGCATGTCTTTGTACTTATTTCTCAGTATGAAGTGTGCATGTAGAATACTCGTGAATTGTTATCCTTAATCCTATATCCAATTTCATATATTCATATATATATTTGTTTCTTTAAGTAAAGAGAAGTTTGTTATTTGACAGGTCATCACAAGCTTACCGCCTCCGGATACAGACCAAGATCTACTGCATTTTAGCAACCTTAACGAGCAACTCGACCTTCTAAACAAGGTTTTTCTTTTCCTTCTGACTGAACTCGTTTTTATATATTTTCCTTCTAACATTGTGTACATCGCCGTGCATAAGTCAGCATGACAGTGATAAATCTTTTTTTCTTTGTGAAAGGTTTTGAATGCAGGGGATGATGCAGTGGGTCTGGAGCAGTTGGAAGAAGACGCAGACGATATAGCTCTCCAAAAGGCCCGACGATCTGCTGGATCAATGAGTTTATTCTCTGGATCGGCTGGGATGCTCTACATGGAGTACAAGTATATAAAAATCTTCTTTTCTTTATTATTGCTTCTTCCTTTTTGTCTTGACCACTGTCTTTCCAAAATGCTTGGTATCATGTCATAAACAAGAAAGATTCATGGTGAGTTTTTTTTTTTTGGCAGTACGGGTAAGAAGGGACAGGGCAAGAGCAAACCCAAGGATCCATCGAAGAGGCATGCCTTGTTCAGGAAGCGGTTCAACTAATCTTTAATCTCGAGTCACCAAGGATTTTTGTTGATTGCGGTTCTATATCTGGCTTGTTAATGTCTTATTTTTCTTGTTTCGTTGTGCAACTGTTTAATGTTTATAATCAAGTTTCACACTCGTAATTGAGCCAATGATAGATGCATTCAGCCAATGATAGATACAATCTGCTGAAAGCCCCAACTGGCATCCATATGACGTTGTCTGATGCCTACTGAGAGGGGTTTGATTGGATCACAAATAGAAATATCATGCAACATTTATTGCATATATAACAATAATTGTTGTTAGGACCTGTTTGGTTTGCCGAACTGCTCCGTGGAACAGCCCAAAACTCGGAAGTGGACGACAGTTTCAGAAGTTCAGCTGTTTGGTTGTTTTTCGAGGTGGAGGCTGTAAGTAGCTTGATTAGACAGACCGAGTTCTTGACTCCGGAACTCCTCGCATATATGACTAAAGAAAAAAAATTGGGAGAAGTGGGTAGAAGTGGCCGGAGTCGGACTCTGTGGCGACCATGGTCGAGTTCCTCCGCGTCGGCTATAGCAGCTAGCTCCTCTATACCGTCGCCTCCACCGGTGACTACACGTTCGTCGCGGAGCTCCTCGACAGGGATCACCGGAGTGCGGTGACGACTTGCGGCGGTGGTGAGCACCAGGTGGGGCGAGCAGACAGTGGTGATGTCGAAGTCGACGAGCGGGGGACGAGTGGACCTCCATCGGTGAGCGGCGACGAGGACCAGTCTGGGCGAGTGGATCTCCGTCGGCGAGCGGGGCACTGAGGCGAGCGAGGGAGAGCACAAGGCTGGGGCATCGGTGATTTTTTGGCTGAATTGTGGAGAGATGGGTGGGAGAGATGAGATGTGTGGAGAGAGAGAATGTGATGGGGGTAATAACAGTATTAATAATAACTTTTAATATATTATTTAATAAAAATAATATGGAATTAAAATTAATACTGAATTTATATTATTTAATTGGGGAGAGGGGGTGGGAGAGAGAGAGAGAGAGAGAGAGGAGATGTGTGGAGAGAGAATGTGATGGGGGTAATAATAGTATTAATAATAATTTTTAATATATTATTTATTATAATATTGAATTAAAATTAATACTGAATTTATATTATTTAATAATAATAATAATAATAATAATAATAATAATAATAATAACAACAAAAATAATATTGGTTTCCTAAGTATTTATGTCGAGGTTTGGTCCGTTTGGATAGTGTTTCTGAAATTTTGTTCTGAAAACAGTTTCTGAAAGTAAGTTACAAAGTTGTTTTTTGAGTGTAGAGATTCTGAGTTTATGTTTTGTTACTTTTATTTGGAAAATGGTTTTCAGGCGCAAGACTGGGGCATGGTGATTTTTTGGTTGAATTAGGATGGGGGGTGGGGGGGGGGGGGGGGGGGGGGAGAGATGTGTGGAGAGAGAGAATGTGATGGGGGTAATAATAGTATTAATAATATTTTTTAATATATTATTTAAAAAAATATGGAATTAATATTATATTTATTATATTATTTAATAATTGAATGTGTGTGTAGAGAGAGAGAGAGAGAGATGTGTGGAGAGAGAGATGTGATGGGGGTAATAATAGTATTAATAATAATTTTTAATATTTTATTTATATTAATAATAATAATAATTATATTTTATTTATATTTATATTTATTTATATTTATATTATAATAATAATAATAATTAATAATAATAATTATAATAATAATTCTATCTATATCAAACTAGGCTTACTAGTTGTCGTTTCAAAGTATTTCTTCAAATACTGTCATTAATTGTTCAAGTATTAAGTGATAAGGTATCTAGTAATTAAAATAGTAATTAAATGCATATAAATGTATGTATTGCATGCATGAGGCAACTTGGGGAATGATAGTTATATAAACAAAGTATGCATGCATGCATGCAAAGTAGGTAGTTTGAATAATAAAACAAAAGTTAATAAAGCATGTATGCAAAGTAGGCACAGAACCAAGAGATAAGAGAAATATTTCATATTTTCGTTATTTAATTTCTACCAACTTTTCCTATTATATTTCCACCTATAATAAAATTAAGAAATTGTCAGTTGCTCTTTTAATAAACTATTTTTTTAAGTAATATAAAATACGTGCAACGCACGTGCGTATATACTAGTAATAATAATGACGACGACAACAACAACAACAATAATAATAAATATATAATGGTTTCCTAAGTATTTATGTCGAAGTCTGGTCCGTTTGGATAATATTTCTCAAATTTTGTTCTGAAAACAGTTCTCTGAAAGTAAGTTACAAAGTTGTTTTCTGAGTGTAGAGATTCTGAGTTTAGGTTTTGTTACTTTTATCTTGAGAACGGTTTTCAGAAGATAATGTTAAAAATTCTGTTTGGTAAAAAAATGTTCAGAAAAAATGTTTATAAAATTTTATCAAATATATTTTTGTTGTGTGAAAAAAATTATAATTTTTTTCTTTCTATTTCTTGGTAAAAAATTTGGTCGACGTAGGGAATACATATCAGTTCTTGGTAAAAAAAATTGATTTAATGTTCCTAGAATCCATTGCTAGGTTAGGGATCCATTGTTATGTTTTTGGATCCCGGTCGGGGCGACGTTGCTGCTCCACACGACGACGGTGGTGCTGAACTAACTCGTCCTTCTCCGGTCGAGGGCGGCGCTGCTGCTCCACACGACGACGGTGGTGCTGAACTAACTCGTCCCTCCTCCGGTCGAGGGCTGCTACTCTTGTTTCGGTCGAGTTTTGGGGGAGAGCTCCTCATGTGCTCCGCAGGGGATGACGACGTGAGATCCAACCCACGGCGTCGAGATCCAACACCTCCGGCGTGGACGACGACGTCGAGATCCAACCCGCGACATCGAGGAACCTCTGCGGACGTCGAGCCCGTCGGGGGCCTCTCCCTCTTCACCCGCTAATGGTGTGGGGGGGATCGTCGAAGCCGTCGGGAGAGCTCGCTGGAGGTAGAGGGAGGTCTCCCTTTACTCTGGATCCAAGCAAATGAGGAGAGAGAAAAACTAAGGAGAGAGAGCTGAGTTTGGGGGGGTGGGGTCCTATGAATTTGGGAAAACTTATCTCAGAAACCAACTTTTATCTCCAATCCGAAAGCAGCTCTATAACGTTGGTGTTGGAAATATTTTTTCGGAAATCAAAAACCGAAAGAGGACATCCAAACGACTTTTACAACGGAAGCAGCGTTAACTCAGAAAGCTGAGTTAAAAAACGCATCCAAACAGGTCCTTAAATTTTTAATCCATACATACAAAAATAACATAATTCGTGAAAAACCATATCACTTCTTAACTACCACTTTATTACAAACCAAACATAGGAACTATAAAAAGTTACACTTTCCAATTCATTTCCAACAGCCATCCAAACGAAGGAAGTCATAAAATATGCGTACGCATGACGCGCATACGCAATGCGTACGCAAACTCTCCATTTCCAGATTTTTCACTTCGTTCTACTTCCGTGAACCAAACAGTCCCTTAGTGATGTTGCAAGTAGATTGTTTACTTGCATGTAAATGATGATCTATAAATTACATGTTTTGTATGATGTAATTAGGATGTTTGGTTGCAAAATGAAATCAATGTCTTAGTTATGACATGAATGAAGAGTGACGAGGCTAAATGACATGAACGTTGTAATAAGTGTTGTTACAATTGTTTTTGCGGCCACAACGAGCCTCAATAAAGTTGGGGGAGTTTGATGCATCTATGCACTCATTGAAGTTATTATGCAGAGTGATAAAAAAAATTCAAGTTATTATTCAGGCATGATAACATACATTATTGTTTTATTTTTCCATTATTTTGTCATCATTCATGAACATCGTTGTGCAGATATGAATTCATAAGCAAGTTTGATTCGATTGATAAGTTGGGTGGTTGAGCATGGATGGAGCTACCTAGACATGGACAAGCTATAGACTGAAGTTTTGTGGTGGTCTCACTAAAAATAGAAGTTTTGTGGTGGTCTCACTAAAAATAAGAATGGTAGGGGTTGGACTTCTAATCAAATTGCTATATGGAAATGTTGCTTGTGGTTGAACCAAACACCAGCATTTTCTATTATTGCAACGTGTTTTTAAATTTTTTAATTCTTTGAATTTTCATTGGAAAGAGCTTCCAGTCTTAAAAAGAACGTACCGGGGTCTATTTGAGTGAACAAGAAGGTTTAGGTTAGTGGCATATCGGATCATCATTGCTTGGTTTTTGTATGATTTCTTCTTTGTGAGTTTCGTTATTTATTTAATTATGTCTGTGTTGAATGGTAAGTTTATTGTGTTGATTATAATTCTTTGTATACAGGTTTTCAATCTAATTTTTCAATCATTTTTTAAAAAATTTACAAGTTTAGCAACAGATTGGAGACACGATGATAGATTAGCGTCCGAATAGAAGCCGCTAATACGTCGCATAAAGGGTATCAGAAACATAAACTCGAATATCATAAATAAAATCCCTTGTCCATCGATGCTTAGTTGTCAATGTTAGGGTCCAGTCTGAATTTGGTGAATTTTGGAATCCAAATATGATCAAAAATTTGATTTGATATCATTTAAAAATCTACATTAAATGTAAGATTTGATTATATTTTAAATTTGTATCAAATATTTAATTTGACCATATTTAGACGTCCATAATTGGTGTTGGCTATTTTAGGTGGAATAAGATTCTTATTTTAAGATTTTCTATTTAGGAAATTCTATTATGACCTAAAATATGATTTCTCATCCTATAAATATAGGAGGATGATGGAGGTACAAAGCATAGAACAAGTTGGAGATTCGGGGTGCTCATTCACAGAAAATCTAAGAGAGTCCGTACTTTGCTCTTAGGACTTCGCCATCCAAGACAGAAGGAAGAAAGAGATCTGATCGAGGAGTTGCCGCCTTCGCTCATGGAGATTGCTACGTGCTGGTGAGTGATTTCAGTTATAATATCTTTTTTTTCTTTTTGAGTGTGGTGATGGGGTTGAATCTATTAGGACAAATGATTCAATATTGATTTTGTCAATATTGTAATTTCACCTAAGTTATAAATGTTGGAATTTGTCCAGGTGACGTAGTCACCGCCATATACTTGTCTTTATTTGTGCTTGATGTTCGTTAGATAGGAGTTGGTTATCTCAGGTGGGTTGGCCTAAAGTTTTCGCTGCAGGCACTCTCAGACACGGTGTCGGAACGCTTGTAGGACGTGTCCGATTCCCAACATATGGTATCAGAGCTACTGATTTTGGTTCTGGAAACTATGTCTACAGAGCAGATGAACACTCGTATGATCACCCTCACAAGGCGAACTGGGCGATTTGGAAGCCAAGGATGGAGGATTTACTCTGGTGCAAGGACTTGCATGGTCCGTTGGAGGGTGACAACGCTAAGCCATCAGACAAAGTTGCTGAAGGCTGGAAACGACTGGATCGAAAGGCCGTTGGATTCATCCGCCAATGACTGGACGACTCGGTGTTTCACCACGTGTCCATGGAGAGTTCGGCAAAAGTATTGTGGGAGAAGCTGCATTCGCTGTACGAAAGGAAGACAGCTGACAACAAGGTGTTTCTGATTCGCCAACTCGTCAACTCGAACTATACGGAGGGTACCCCAGTGGCACAATATCTGAACGAGGTTCAGGGTATTATCAATCAGCTGTCTGCGATGAAGATGGTGATAAGCTTCAGGCCCTTTTGCTTTTGAGTTCTCTGCCGAAAAGTTGGAAGACGTTGGTGGTGTCGGTGAGCAACTTCGCGCCTGGTGGAGTTGTCACGATGGAGGCAGTCAAAAACAGCTTTTTGAACGATGAAATTCGGCGTAAGCAAGTGTAATCGTCGTAGGAGTCCACTCTGGTGGCTTTCTACGGGAAGGGAAGACCCAAGTCACAGGCGAGGACATGGGAGAGTTCTCGGAATCTTGCGACTGTGGACAGCAAGGAGGGCTGCTATCACTGTAGCGAAATAGGTCATATCAAGAGGAACTACATGAAGCTCAAAGCTGAGAAGGCCAAAGACAAGGATGATCAGGAGGAACTCACGGCTATGGAAGATCTCATCATCACAGCAACCGACAAAGAGAAACCTTGTGGCATGTGTCATGATGGTGATTGGGTCATGGACACGGGAACGTCGTATCACGCCACTCCATATAGGAGGATCTTCATATCATACCACGGCGGCAGGTTTGGACATGTGAAGATGAGCAATAAGAAAATGACTGTAGTTGAAGGAATCAGTGATGTGTACTTGACAACGGAGTTCGGTGAGAAGCTCGTTCTCAAGGATGTACCATCGCAGTTTGTTTGGGAACAAAGATTGGATGCATACGAAGGGTTCCCAACAGCTGGTTCAAGAAAATTTATGTTGTGGCATGTACAGGTGTTACGCCCCAGTCCCAAAATACGTAGGACTAGGAATACGTAACATGCCCAGCCGTATGTATATGAACTCCAATATATGGAAACCATATACACACGTACGTTGTGCATGAATGTCCAATCCACCAGTGGTAAACATACTGTCACAACAAGTCACACAAAATCTATATCTCATCCATGACACAGTTAATCAGTAGGAATAAAGAGCTGAATAGTAACTGAATATCAAAGATAAGTATCAAGTCTGATAGTCGGGTGTAAACAAATCCACTACAAAACGACTATACTGAAGTAGCAAGAGATCTCTAAACAGCGGTAATAAAATCACAGATACTCCGAGGGTAAGATCTCCTCAGTCTGGAAAGTAGAGTCAACTCCAGGTCCGTACTCCTGCGGATACTCCTGCTCGTCCATATCGGGAAAGGGACCAGGTCCTCAGAGGGACGTAACAAGATATATAATAACATGCCAATAAGTACTGAAATATAAACATCCAATGGGTCGCCTAACCGTCTAAGTGAATGTAGTTTGAGAATAACTTTCGAACAAGTAGGCTATCTGGCCAATAAATGGGATTGGCATGATTCTCTCGGAGAATCAGGGGCCTACCAGCATGTCGTCTTTTGAACGGCAGAGGCCGCTTGCAATATAAAATATAGTGGTCGTCATCACCCGTTTCTTCGGTAGAGAATCCGGGCGTACCGGAGAAAAAGTGCAAGGGAGCCCAAACGCCTTACTTGTTGTTCTCCCCACCCCATACTCTAAGCATGTCATATCTATGATACGATAAACCTCTAAATAATTGCCATGTCTACTAGCATACAAAGTTTCTATCAACAGTCATCCCTAACGCACGGCTCATGCGTACAGGCGGCCAACCCAATACGTAGTCCGGAATCTATATGAGACTCACAACTCGTGTAACAACTATGTCACGGCCAATGAGCCTAATGATACTCCATAATACTGGGGTGGTCTCATAAAGTAGGTCCAAAATCTACAAGAATAAACATCTACATAAGCAGAATTAAACATGCATGTATCAGTTGGAATGTAAATAATAGTACAATGGCAAGGTATACTTGCCAAGCAAAAGTTCCGTATAGTGCAAGCGTCCACAACAGTGTTTTAGTTTGTTGTAAGAAGAAGTGGGGTTAGGATTTGGAAGAGTTGTAATAACATATATATAGTGATAAGAGGCGGTGGGAGTTACTTAATGGTTAAGAAACTACTGTCGCTGCTGTTTCTTTCTTATCATTGGTTTTGATTGCGGTTGGGGATGAGTCATATGTGGAGGATGTTTTACGCGCGGTGGAGGAATTTAAGCGGCAGGTTTTTTTATGCGCGGATGAAAATAAGAAGCGGTGGAGTTCTACTTTACGCGCGGGTGAAATAAGAAGTGGTGGAGTTGTTTTATGTCACGACCCGCACCCGGAAGTTCGGGCACGAGTGCGTGGGTACGTCCAGCCTACGCCGCAGAGTCGGCGGTAGTACGCTGTCTAGGTCAATCCATCTAACTAGTCTAACTCATTCACAACAACATAGGCAAGATAATAATGAGAATAGAATCTTAAATTATGCAACTGGAATGAATGTGACAACAATTCAAATGTTTAAGTACATAAATTCAATATTCAAATCGGGGACAAACCCGATAAATAAGATAAGAAATAGAAATGAAAGATAGCTACTACTAGCTACTCAGCAGCAGGGGTCTCCTGAGTGGGTTCTGGCTCCTCGTAGGTATCATCTGTACCCTCATAAGGACCATAATAAGTAGGGGCAAGATCCTCATCATCGCCTAAATCAACAGATCCAGCCAGGAAAGGAGCAGAGTACACAGTGCACAACAATGTTAAACTAAATATTTATGACAATTAAACATTGAATATCATGTTAAGGAAATTGCATAAAGGAATGTTAATGTCTCAGAGTCAACACTATAAACAAGAATATGAGAAAATAGAAGTAAACGAGCAGGAAAAGAAACTACACAGTCAGCAAGAATTTATAACATGACCAGAAATTATCTACCTGAAACTTGAGTTTGTTTTTAGAATACTTAGTTGGCATGCAGGGGTTTATAAGGCTAATCCGGCCGTCATGAACGGCTATTAGTCACGAATAATCGAGATCCGGCTGATGGACAGTCGTGTACCAACAGCTATTATTCACGGCAAGGGGAAGGGTAAACTACATGCCTTTCAGTATTCTCCCACCCGACATGAGAAACAAGACATGAATTCCAAATATTCAAGACATGAAATATAGTATTCTAACACTACGTGTAATCAGCAAGAGTACTAGTAGAGCAGGGAATTAATTATCACAATATATAGATTTAACTTGAAGTGCAGGTACTTGCCTGTTGTTTGGATCTGATTAAATTAGGTTCTTGGGAGAAAAGTCCAGAGGTGAGTCCAAAAGATGAAACAGACATTACCATCATTCTCAGAAGATGTCAAATAGCTAGAAACGCCTGTCCTTGGGTCCAATTTGGAGACAAGGGCAAAAACGGTAATTTCGGGTCAAAACGGGGTCTGCCGGTGGGCCCGCTTTGCACCGAAAAACGTGTCCAGGTCAACGGTCTCCAAATTCACCAAACTTAGTGTCAACAGGTCAGGAACGCTGATACGAACCCAACGGAACTTCCAGATTTGGATTCCGGTGAGCCGAACACAAAATCGCCCGTCGAGCGGGGCCTGTGGGGCCCACGACACGCGATTTCGTCAACGTTCTCAGAATCGAACCAAACTTGACCCACAGGACCAGCGTATCGCTACGAGTCCGATGGCGCAAGTTTCGTCTCGATCTGACGAGTGTGCACGAAGTTAGGGCGAATTGCCAAAAAGGCGGATACGG
The DNA here is from genome assembly GCA_036927795.1 of Iris macrosiphon. Classification (NCBI taxonomy): domain Eukaryota; kingdom Viridiplantae; phylum Streptophyta; class Magnoliopsida; order Asparagales; family Iridaceae; genus Iris; species Iris macrosiphon. Next base: position 277,643,231 of record JAYESA010000004.1, on the reverse strand, counting down.
AGCGATGTCCGCGGATACGCGTTGATTCCGGTGTGCACGCACACCCGAATCAGCTTCCGCGAAATCTCACACGTCCGTATCAACGCTGCGCACGTATCTGTGAAAACCGCGCGCGACCAAGTCGTCCCGTTTGGCGGGACGTACTCGGTTCCGGGGTGAAATAGGGTCTGATTTTTCCTGTTTTTGGATCGCGGTGTGCGATCACCACAGGACGCGATGTCCCGAACAGTTTGTCCGGACACCGAGAGGGTCGTACAGGCTTCGCGTAGAAATTGACGGAATCGAAAACGGAGATCAGGGTTGCAAGTTATGAATACCTGAAGGGGACCGAGAAACCAGGGTTTCTGAACCGAGTCCGACACGCGATTCGTGTCCTGGACGTGTCAGCGGCGTGTCCGGGCTCGTATCCGCGTCTGGGTCGTGTCCGCGGCGTGTCCGGTGCTGCTGGAGGGTGCGCCGGAGGCTGGCGAGGTCGGCCCGGGCTCTGGCGGCTCAGGCGAAGTCTCCGGCGGCGCACCGGAGCGGCGGGGATCGACGGCGGCTCTCGAATCAACGGGGGAAGTTGGACACGGGGGTCTGGCCGCCTGGGGAGGAGGAGGAGAGGGAGAGCGGCGGGTGGAGGAGGTGGTTCTGGGAGGTGGACGGCGGGGATCGGGGCTGCCGGAGATCGCCGGAAGGGGGTCGAGCTAGGTTTAGGGTTTCGGTTTGGGGGGAAGAACAAGGGCGGAGATGGGGTTTATATAGGGGGTTGCGAGGCGGGGTGAGGCCGGGGCGTGGGCGGGTGATCCGGAGGGGATGACGACGTGGGTGGTTCTCCGGCCACGTCGCCGGAGAACGCGGCGGGCGGCGGTCATTTCGGATCGAGGGGGAGGACTGGGTAGGGGTGCGGGTCCGGGTCGGGCGCGGATCCGGTCAGGCCGACCCGCCCGACCCGCTAAGCATAGGGCTGGGCCGGGTTGCAACTGGGCTCGGCCCACTGGGCCGGGCCCAAACCTAATAAAATAAATAAATAAAACAATAATAATAATAATAATCATAATAAATATTAATTAATTAATTAATAAATTTAGAAAATAGTTTTTAGGCTTTTAAAAATAGGTCTGAGGCCTAGAAAAATCCAGAAAAATTACCCTAAGTCCAATTTTTCATTTTACACCCAAAAATATTATTTTCATGACATTTTAATATTATTTATTGCCAATTAAAAATCATTTATAAATTGAAAACCTTGATTTTAATTACAGAAAATTCTCAGAAAATTCCAGAAAATTGGGAAAAATCCAAGATTGAATAATTTGAAAATTTGGGGGTTTACAACCTACCCAACTTACAAAAATTTCGTCCTCGAAATTTAAGAATAACAAGGCACGAAAGGAAAGGCCGAAAAATAAAATACAATATACCTCAGGGTTCAAAAAGATAGGGGTATCGCTCTCTAATCTCGTCTTCTCGCTCCCAGGTGGATTCGCCGGGAGAATGGTGCTTCCAAGCTACGCGAACCAGTGAGATAACCTGGTTCCGTAGGACTTTCTCCGAGCGATCCAGGATCTCCACGGGTTGCTCTTGGTAAGTCAAACTTGGGCCTACTTCGAGCTCTGAGTGATCCAAAATGTGGCTGGGGTCTGACACATACTTTCTCAGCTGCGACACGTGGAAGACGTTATGGACTCCTTCCAGAGAGGGTGGCAATGCCAGACGGTATGCCACTTCTCCGATTTTCTCCTGTATGCCAAAAGGTCCGATAAATCTTGGGCTGAGTTTTCCACTCCTTCCGAACCTAATGGTGCCACGTGTCGGGGAAATCTTTAAGAACACCAGCTCTCCAACCTTTAATAAAGTCACAATCAAGTCTTAGTTCCATAAGCAAAATATTTAAATTGACTTGAATTTTATAAATTTAATTACCTCAAATTCTAAGGGCCTTCGGTGGCTATTTGCCCAATGTCGTTGCCTGTCTTGAGCCACTCGAAGTCTGTCCCTTATTTGCTTTACCTTCTCAGCTGAATCGATCACCATCTCTGGTCCCAGTAGGGCTCTTTCTCCAACGTCGTCCCATGATAGCGGGGTACGACATCTTCGGCCATACATGGCTTCAAATGGAGTCATCTCGATACTGGCTTGGTAGCTGTTGTTATAAGAGAACTCCACCAGATGTAAATAGTCTTCCCAGGATCCTCCAAAATCCAGAACACATGTACGGAGCATATCTTCAAGGGTCTGGATTGTACGTTCCGATTGTCCATCAGTTTGGGGATGATAAGCTGTGCTGAATTTGAGTTGCGTCCCCAAACTGGCTTGTAAGCTCTTCCAGAAGTGGGAGGTGAATCTTGAATCTCTGTCGGAGACAATACTTACTGGAACTCCATGCAGCCTAACAATATGTCTGATATATAAATCTGCCAGCTTCTCTGTAGATAGCCCTACTTTGAAAGGTAGAAAATGTGCAGACTTGGTCAGTCTATCTACTATCACCCAGATTGCATCCTTTCCACTAGGTGTCCTTGGAAGTCCGGAAACAAAATCCATTGTGATATGTTCCCACTTCCACTCCGGAATGGGTAGTGGTTGAAGCAACCCTCCAGGTCGTTGTCTTTCAGCCTTAACTTGCTGGCACACTAAACAACGAGATACGAACCTGGCTACTTCTCTTTTCATGCCATGCCACCAAACATGCGTCCTCAGGTCCTTGTACATCTTGTTGGCTCCTGGATGTATAGAGTACTGCGATCTGTGCGCCTCTTGCATAACTTCTTCTCTTATGTCTCCTTGAGGTACACATAATCTGTCGCCATGCCTCAGTGATCCATCTTCATGAATCCTGAACTCTTCTACTAATCCAGCTTGCACTTGACCTCGAAGGCTTCGCAGGCCTTCGTCTTGAAACTGAGTCTCCTTGATCTTGTCTATTAAGGTAGACTGAATCTGCAAGTTCATCATTTGGCCCTCTTTTCCTGGGATAATTACTTCAATACCTAGACTTTCCAAGTCCTCCAGCAGGTGTCTGTCCATAGTCAAGTACATCGCCATAGGATACCTGCTTAGAGCATCAGCAACTACATTTGCCTTCCCAGGGTGATATTGAAGAGTGATATCAAAGTCTTTCATTAGTTCCAGCCACCTTCTTTGCCTCATGTTTAGCTCTTTCTGAGTGAAAATATATTTTAAACTTTTATGGTCTGTAAATATTTCCACCCTTTCTCCATAAAGGTAATGCTTCCAAAGTTTAAGAGCAAAAATGACAGCTGCTAATTCTAAATCATGAGTTGGATAATTCTTTTCATGTGGTCGAAGCTGTCTAGAGGCATATGCTATTACCTTCTTATTCTGCTCTAGTACACAACCTAGACCTTTTCCAGAAGCATCACTATAAATAGCGAAACCTCCGGTTCCGGAAGGTAAGGTTAGAATAGGGGCAGAAGTCAGTCTTTTCTTCAATTCCTCAAAAGCACGCTGACATTCATCAGTCCAGGTGAACTCTTCATCTTTTCTTGTTAATTTTGTCATGGGCTCCGCAATTCTAGCAAAGTCCTTCACAAACTTCCGATAGTAGCCAGCTAGTCCCAGGAAACTTCTAATCTCAGCTACAGAGTCTGGAGTGGGCCAGGATTCTACTGCAGCTATCTTCTTAGGGTCTACTGCTATTCCATCTCCAGTCACAACATGTCCCAAGAATTCTACTTTGTCTAGGAAGAAAGCACATTTAGACAATTTTCCATAAAGTTTTTCCTTCCTCAAAGTCTCCAATGCTAACCTCAAATGTTCTTCATGTTCTTCGGGGGTCTTGGAGTAGATCAAAATGTCATCAATGAAGACCACTACAAATTTGTCTAGGTATGGCTGGAAAACTCTGTTCATTAGGTTCATAAAAACTGCTGGAGCATTCGTCAACCCGAACGGCATCACTAAGAATTCGTAATGTCCGTTCCGGGTATTGAAAGCAGTTTTAGGAATGTCTTCCTTTCTCACCCTTACTTGGTGGTAACCAGACCTCAAATCAATCTTTGAAAAGACCCGAGCTCCACTCAACTGATCAAATAAGTCATCTATCCTGGGCAGGGGATACTTATTCTTAATTGTTAAGGCATTTAAGGCCCTATAGTCAATACACATTCTGGATGTTCCGTCCTTCTTGGGCACAAATAGTACTGGGGCTCCCCAAGGTGAGACACTAGACCTAATGAACCCTTTGTCTTCTAGCTCTTTGATTTGTTCATTAAGTTCTATTATCTCATTCTTGTTGATTCTGTAGGGATTCTGAGATACTGGTGCTGCTCCTGGCACTAAGTCAATGGAGAATTCAACTTCTCGGTCTGGGGGTAAGCCTGGGAGATCCTCAGGGAAGACATCTAGGTATTCAGAGATGATAGGTGGCAACTCTTCTGTTACTAGGGCTCCACAAATTTTGTTATTACCCATTTCTCTAGAACCCCTAGCAAATTCAAATTCTGGCTGGCCAGGGGGTCTGAAGATTACACTGCCTCTGTGACAGTCTATTGTGGCATGATGTTGACTTAACCAATCCATACCCAGTATAATATCAAAACTGGGCACTGGCATTACAAGTAGTCTAGCATACAGTTCTCTTCCACATAATATAATAGGGCAATTGTTACAGGCATCACTAACCGGAATGATTCCTCCACCGGTAATGATCTTATAACAATTCCTAAGGGGTTTAGTGGTTAAACTATGCTTCATAAGAAATTCTACTGACATGAATGAATGTGAAGCTCCAGAGTCAAATAAAGTAATAGCTGGTATTGAATTTATAAGCACGGAACCTGTGATCACGTCAGCTGTGGCTTCTGCTTCTTCCAGAGTCATTGCATAAGCACGGCCTTGCTGCGGTGCACCCCTCTGTTGTTGCTGTTGGTGCTGAGCAAAGCGTTGTTGTTGAGTTGGAAGCGGAGGTCCCCTTTGTTGTGCTGCTGGGGGCCTGGCCTGGACTGGAGCCTTTGGTGCAGCTGGACGTCCTTGAGCAACAGGACAGTCCCTCAATTGATGTGCTGGGGAACCACAATAGAGGCAAGCACCTAGCCTCTTTCTACAGTCTTGCCAAGTGTGGCCTGGTTTTTGGCAATAGTTGCAAGGGGGAGCTCGTTGGTTCTGTCCTTGAGCCTGGGGTGCTGGAGCTCGAGGGGGAGGACGCTGATTTTGCTGCGGGGCCCTCTGCTGTTGTTGTTGTTGAAAAGGGCGTTTGTTGGGTCCCGCATTTCCGGTATCTCTTTCTCGCTTCAGTTTGTGCCCCATGTCTCTCTCGACTCCTTGAGCCACGCTCAAGATCTCCTCATAGGTGCGAGCTCGGCTGGTGGTGACAGCAAGGCGGATATCCGGAGATAGCCCCTTCTTGAATCTTCGGGCTCTGTCCTCCGGGGTACGAACCATGTACTCCGCAAAGTGGCTTAACCTGCTAAATTCAGCAGTATATTCATCAACAGTCATGTTACCTTGTTCCAGTCTCTCGAATTGGCTTTCGAGAGCTTCCCGAGCCACTTCGGGATAAAATTTCTCCTTGAATAGCCTCTTGAAGTCCTCCCAGGTGACGTCGGGAGCAGATAGTTGGGGTTCATCTCTGAACCAGGTTCGAGCAATATCGAACAGTTGCAGGCTAGCGGATTCCACTTTGAGATCATCGGGAACCCGAGCAGTCTTCAGGAGTCTCTCGACATTCTCTATCCACTCATCAGCGTAGAGAATGCCCTCAGTTCCATAAAATTCCAGAGGCCTAAGGTTCTTGAAGTCTTTAGCACTCCCTGGCCTCTTGAGTGACGACTCCTGGGGTTTAAGAGCTTCTGAGAGGCTGGTCCGCAGAAGTGCCGTCTGTTCTTTCTGGGATTCCACTAATCCCTGGAATACTCCTATTAGCTGTGCCCCATCTAAGGTAACTGCCGGAACAGATGGGGGCGGCGGGAGTGCAAGAGTCTCGGGCACATTCGGCTCAGCTGGTTCTGATGTGCCTCCTACTGTGTTCCTGGTCTGGACCATTCTGAAAGATTAAGGGATAGGAAGATCAGAATAGAATACTTGGAAATCAAGGGCGATAGAAAAATTGAGCAGCAATGATATCAAGAATTGAAATAAGGACGCTATACTGTGAATGAGCTTTTCCTAGAACCCTCAATTTTATTCCATACCCTGTCCTAGGGTATTACCCTATTTTTAGGATAGGACCTGCATGGGCCACCATAAAAACGTGTCACGACCCGCACCCGGAAGTTCGGGCACGAGTGCGTGGGTACGTCCAGCCTACGCCGCAGAGTCGGCGGTAGTACGCTGTCTAGGTCAATCCATCTAACTAGTCTAACTCATTCACAACAACATAGGCAAGATAATAATGAGAATAGAATCTTAAATTATGCAACTGGAATGAATGTGACAACAATTCAAATGTTTAAGTACAGAAATTCAATATTCAAATCGGGGACAAACCCGATAAATAAGATAAGAAATAGAAATGAAAGATAGCTACTACTAGCTACTCAGCAGCAGGGGTCTCCTGAGTGGGTTCTGGCTCCTCGTAGGTATCATCTGTACCCTCATAAGGACCATAATAAGTAGGGGCAAGATCCTCATCATCGCCTAAATCAACAGATCCAGTCAGGAAAGGAGCAGAGTACACAGTGCACAACAATGTTAAACTAAATATTTATGACAATTAAACATTGAATATCATGTTAAGGAAATTGCATAAAGGAATGTTAATGTCTCAGAGTCAACACTATAAACAGGAATATGAGAAAACAGAAGTAAACGAGCAGGAAAAGAAACTACACAGTCAGCAAGAATTTATAACATGACCAGAAATTATCTACCTGAAACTTGAGTTTGTTTTTAGAATACTTAGTTGGCATGCAGGGGTTTATAAGGCTAATCCGGCCGTCATGAACGGCTATTAGTCACGAATAATCGAGATCCGGCTGATGGACAGTCGTGTACCAACAGCTATTATTCACGGCAAGGGGAAGGGTAAACTACATGCCTTTCAGTATTCTCCCACCCGACATGAGAAACAAGACATGAATTCCAAATATTCAAGACATGAAATATAGTATTCTAACACTACGTGTAATCAGCAAGAGTACTAGTAGAGCAGGGAATTAATTATCACAATATATAGATTTAACTTGAAGTGCAGGTACTTGCCTGTTGTTTGGATCTGATTAAATTAGGTTCTTGGGAGAAAAGTCCAGAGGTGAGTCCAAAAGCTAAAACAGACATTACCATCATTCTCAGAAGATGTCAAATAGCTAGAAACGCCTGTCCTTGGGTCCAATTTGGAGACAAGGGCAAAAACGGTAATTTCGGGTCAAAACGGGGTCTGCCGGTGGGCCCGCTTTGCACCGAAAAACGTGTCCAGGTCAACGGTCTCCAAATTCACCAAACTTAGTGTCAACAGGTCAGGAACGCTGATACGAACCCAACGGAACTTCCAGATTTGGATTCCGGTGAGCCGAACACAAAATCGCCCGTCGAGCGGGGCCTGTGGGGCCCACGACACGCGATTTCGTCAACGTTCTCAGAATCGAACCAAACTTGACCCACAGGACCAGCGTATCGCTACGAGTCCGATGGCGCAAGTTTCGTCTCGATCTGACGAGTGTGCACGAAGTTAGGGCGAATTGCCGAAAAGGCGGATACGGAGCGATGTCCGCGGATACGCGTTGATTCCGGTGTGCACGCACACCCGAATCAGCTTCCGCGAAATCTCACACGTCCGTATCAACGCTGCGCACGTATCTGTGAAAACCGCGCGCGACCAAGTCGTCCCGTTTGGCGGGACGTACTCGGTTCCGGGGTGAAATAGGGTCTGGTTTTTCCTATTTTTGGATCGCGGTGTGCGATCACCACAGGACGCGATGTCCCGAACAGTTTGTCCGGACACCGAGAGGGTCATACAGGCTTCGCGTAGGAATTGACGGAATCGAAAACGGAGATCAGGGTTGCAAGTTATGAATACCTGAAGGGGACCGAGAAACCAGGGTTTCTGAACCGAGTCCGACACGCGATTCGTGTCCTGGACGTGTCAGCGGCGTGTCCGGGCTCGTATCCGCGTCTGGGTCGTGTCCGCGGCGTGTCCGGTGCTGCTGGAGGGTGCGCCGGAGGCTGGCGAGGTCGGCCCGGGCTCTGGCGGCTCAGGCGAAGTCTCCGGCGGCGCACCGGAGCGGCGGGGATCGACGGCGGCTCTCGAATCAACGGGGGAAGTTGGACACGGGGGTCTGGCCGCCTGGGGAGGAGGAGGAGAGGGAGAGCGGCGGGTGGAGGAGGTGGTTCTGGGAGGTGGACGGCGGGGATCGGGGCTGCCGGAGATCGCCGGAAGGGGGTCGAGCTAGGTTTAGGGTTTCGGTTTGGGGGGAAGAACAAGGGCGGAGATGGGGTTTATATAGGGGGTTGCGAGGCGGGGTGAGGCCGGGGCGTGGGCGGGTGATCCGGAGGGGATGACGACGTGGGTGGTTCTCCGGCCACGTCGCCGGAGAACGCGGCGGGCGGCGGTCATTTCGGATCGAGGGGGAGGACTGGGTAGGGGTGCGGGTCCGGGTCGGGCGCGGATCCGGTCAGGCCGACCCGCCCGACCCGCTAAGCATAGGGCTGGGCCGGGTTGCAACTGGACTCGGCCCACTGGGCCGGGCCCAAACCTAATAAAATAAATAAATAAAACAATAATAATAATAATAATCATAATAAATATTAATTAATTAATTAATAAATTTAGAAAATAGTTTTTAGGCTTTTAAAAATAGGTCTGAGGCCCAGAAAAATCCAGAAAAATTACCCTAAGTCCAATTTTTCATTTTACACCCAAAAATATTATTTTCATGACATTTTAATATTATTTATTGCCAATTAAAAATCATTTATAAATTGAAAACCTTGATTTTAATTACAGAAAATTCTCAGAAAATTCCAGAAAATTGGGAAAAATCCAAGATTGAATAATTTGAAAATTTGGGGGTTTACATTTTACGATTGGAATTGCTTTACGTGCGGAGAAGGAAATAGCAAAGTTGGGTTTTGCTACTGCTGTTGATATTTTCCTAATGGGTTTGGGTTTGAGGTTAACGGGTTTCGGGTTAAAATCTACATAGGAATCCAAACCCATTTTCTTTTATTTTCTTTTTCTAATAAATTATATATATATATATATATATATATATATATATATATATATATATATATATACTTAGAAAATTCTAAAAATTATATTGGTGCATATGGTTAAGCTAGCAACTGTCCAAAGGGTCTCCTACATGGAATAAATTAGAAAAAATTTATAATGGCTCCATAAATCCTCTAATTGTATAAATACCTCAAATAAAAATAAAATAAAATCTATTTCCTCTATTTAGCTCATAATACTAAATAAATTAAATAATTAGTTAAATAATAATAAATATGGTTTTCAGAATTAGGGGTTTTACAACAGGCTCAAGTCGCTGAATTGTACAATCATTCCACAGACTTCAGATGGAGGCTCGAGGGGTATTCAATAGGAGTTGGATCGTCAAAAACTTTCTGAGGAGGGGCTTCGAGATACTTTGAGGATTACGAAGGATTTGGTTCGTCGAGACAAAATGACGAATGGTAATGAGCTAAAGATTGAGGGTCAGTATGTCGGTCCCATGACAGCTGGTTGGTCTCCAAGTGGGGGTTGCTTCACGGATCCGATTTTGGCGACGGGTAATTTGCCAAAGCTTCACGGAGCGACATTGGTTTCAAGAGTTCGAGGCCAAGAAGGAGATCAAGGTTTACAGCAAACTCAATCTGAGGCAGGAGTGTCACAATTCACACAGTTCTGGGGGAGCTGTGGGTCATCGACGACATGCACAGTGCGTGATGCTCTGCTTGAGGATGCATGTTTGTGGGGGAGCTTTAAGTTCGAACACGAATGTGGGCAGATTCAGGAATTCGAATATCTGGAGAATCGTACCGTCCGCTTGGTTAGGCCAGCCATGGGTGAAGAATCTCATCGGAACCATAACACATTTCGGTGGAAGACGTAAGTCGGGGATATGAAGCCAAGACTCACGGTAAGGCTGATAGTCGGGGACTTTGGTTTCAACCGTGTCATTGATGTCGGCAGGATCCCAATGGTACCGAAGGTGCTACGCATGGCAGCTAGCGTCGACGTAACAGTCGAGGAGATGGAGACCAAGGAAGATACAAAGCAACTCTGGGGATCGGAGATCAGTGGCATAGGAGAGCAGAAACTCTGTCGTGGGATGACATGTATGGAGTCCAGTTGAGAAGCCATGGGTTCAGCACCCTTTCATCACACTGGAGGGAGAGATTGTTGCGGTCCAGTCTGAATTTGGTGAATTTTGGAGACCAAATATGGTTAAAGATTTGATTTGATATAATTTAGAAATCTACATTAAATGTAAGATTTGATTAGATTTCAAATTTGTATTAAATATTTAATTTGACCATATTTAGACGTCCATAATTGGTATTGGGCTATTTTAAGTGGAATATGATTCTTATTTTAAGGTTTTCTATTTAGGAAATCCTATTATGACCTAAAATAGGATTTCTCATCCTATAAATATAGGAGGAGGGTGGAGGCACAAAGCATAGCACAAGTTGAAGATTCATGATGCTCGTCTACAGAAAATCAAAGAGAAAGTCTGTGCTTTTGCTTTTAGGACTTCGCCAAGACAGAAGGAAGAAAGTGATCTGATCGAGGAGTCATCGCCTTCGCTCAGGGAGATTGCTACGGGTTGGTGAGTGATTCAATTGTAATATCTTTCTTTTCTTCTTGAGTGTGGTGAGGGGGTTGAATCTATTAGGGCAAATGGTTCAACATTGATTTTGTCAATATTGTAAGTTCCCTGAGTTATAAAGGTTGGGATTTGTCCAGGTGACGTTGTCACCGCCATATACTTGTCTTTATCTGTGCTTGGTGTTCGTTAGACATGGGTTGGTTATCTCATGTGGGTTGGACTAAAGTTTTCGCTGTAGGCATTCTCAGGCACGGTGTCGGAACGCTTGCAGGACGTATCCGATTTCCAACAACCAATTCGTCGTTGTGTAATCACAAGTGTTGTAATTTGATATCACAATATTCATCATAAATTAAAGTTTATGAATAAGAGTTGATATTTTCTAATAAGATTGGTTATGGGAGTCCTTATATGCTGGTTGGTTCAGAGTGATTTTGTTGCTATATAGTTGTCCAATTCCTTTCTTAAGGTGGTAACCATACTATATGATGTTCATAACACATGGTTTTGAATGTAGTCTTTGTTTGCCAAATAATGAAATTATGGAAGTGAAGTTACAAGTATCACTTTCACCCATTCTATCCAAACATAGAAACTATGAACTTATACACTTCCAGGAGACAAAGTACTGTGTTACTAAATACAATAAGCAACTCAGACATGGATGCATATGTGATACAAATGCTATGATTGATATACCACCTCCACAATTACCCCAACTTATATCAATCTAAACAGGCCCTTAAATGAGCTTTCGTCTTCTGAACTTCAGATACCACTCCTTTTTTAGAAAGTCTTACATTCATCCAATCTGGTCCTTAAAGTAACTCCTTTTTCAACAGTCGCATCACTGCCGATAGTACATAATGAGTATCACAATCCGGATAGATATGCAGTACAAAAATATACTGTTTTAGCGATGTAATTATCCATCGCTAAACTATAATTTTCTATCGCTATTTGCATTTAGCAACTTATTAGCGACAAAAATGTTTGGTCAGAAAAATTAACGTCGCTATGAAAATTCTGTAGCTAATCTGTCGCTTTATGGACGGATTCGCGACGGAATGAGCGACAAAAAACCAACGATGAATCAATGACGTATAAATTTTATCGCTAAACTTTCTGACTAATCGACATAATAGCGACTGATTATGTGAGCCAAAATTTGCCAAAATTTGCAGAAGGTTTTGCACATTCAGGACTCACGGAGTCCGTCGCTAATCAGTCGCTAAGTCGTCACTCTCAATGACGGATTAGCGACGGATTCTGATACATGTTTGGCACATGTGTGTATTAGACATTTTAGCGACGGAATAGTTTGTCGCTAGGTAGTCGCTAACCTGATATTTTTTGTCGGCAATTCGTTGCTGAAGATTTTCTAGAGTTTTTGTCGCTATTACGTCCAGTCCGTCGTTGACCTGGGATTTTTTAGATTTTTCGTCGATATTACGTCTCCAGTCCGTTGCTAAAGGTAATATTTTTTCCAAAAAATTAATTTCTGCTGAGCATATACCTACATTCACCAATTTTTACACAAATCAATTTCACACAAGTAAATTTGACACAAACTAATAAAACCCACACAAATATGTACAAATATTATATATACATTGAAATAATAAAGTAGAGTAATCCAAACATGTACAAATAACTGTTATACAATCCCACAAAGTCAAATAAATACAATCAAGTCAAAAAAATACAACCAACTCAAAAAAATCCCACATACTCAAAAAATCCATCAAGTCAACGGTGGAGGCGGCGGCGGCGGCAGCGGATGTCGCTATTTGCATTTAGCGACTAATTAGTGACGAAAATGTTCCAACAGAAAAATTAACGTCGCTACTAAAATTCTGTCGCTAATCCGTCGCTTTATTGACGTATTAGCGACGGAATGAGCGACTTAAAACCAGCAACAGATCAGTGATGTCTAAATTTGTCACTAAACTTTCTGACTACTTACCGACATAATAGCGAGGAATTATGTAAGCAAAAATTTGTCAAATTTTTCAGAAGATTTTGCACATTCAGGGCTCACAGAGTTCGTCGTTAAGTTGTTACTCTCAGTGACGGATTAGCGATAAATGTTAGCCACGGACTCTGATACATGTTTGACACATTTGTGTGTATCAGACATTTTAGCGACGGAATAATCCGTTGCTAGGTAGTCGCTTGCCTGAGATTTTTGGTCGACAATCCGTCGCTGACCTGAGATTTTCTAGATTTTACGTCGATATTACGTCATCTGTCCGTCGCTAAAGGTAATATTTTTTTCCAGAAATCAATTCTGCTGAACAACCCGTTATCAAAATGGAAAGAAAAATAATTCCAAGTACAATATCCAGACGTCACTACAAGATCAAATATCTAAGAACACTAAGCATAATAAATGAATGGTGAGAATACTGTGTGCTCAAGAGAAGTCCTCCGGAACAACCTCGTCCTCTACAACCTGTACATCTCCAATAGCATCACTGGCCCTATAAATCTCGGGATAGCTCTCCTCGTCTATACCTGGGGACATAATCCGAATCTAGGTCCTCAGGGGACATAGCAAGGTACAATAAACACTCAAGACAAATAAAATACAATAAGTAAAAATAGATCCTCAGGGCAAGCTATGTAACCATCTAAGTGAAATACAAATGAGATCATCACTAGTACTTAGGTTGAGACCACTATAGGCTCTGTGTCGGGGAGCCCATAGCAGCAAATAGTATCTCGTAGGGCTAGTAAATGTACCAAGCTCTGGTACAGAGACTAAAGCACCTCCAGTAACATAGTGTGTGTGTGTGTATATATATATATATATATATATATATATATATATATATATATATATAAACATAATCAGCTATAGTATGTGTCTCTCCCCACCCAATGTAACCTCACGTCTCATGCCCACAATGTCTCATGTCCATAACACGCAAGATCATGACCTCTAGCTAGTACAACGAGTCATAATGATATCTATATAATATGCAAGTCTCATATTACGAATCCTGTAAGCCTATACAGAATCACCATGGATAACTCAAGAAAGATTCTGTCATATGAAATAGTGTCAAGTATTTTACAGTATGACATACTTGGTAAAGCAAGCACATAAAAATATGATCGTGAAATCAACTCTCTAAGTGACGTTACACGACTCCGCGTACGACGTCGACACCCGAATCTTGTTCGGACGCTAAGCAACGTCTCACGGTCCTAGGTTGAGCAGGCACATCATAAGAATATATATATATATATATATATATATATATATATATATATATATATATATATATATATATATATATATATATATATATATATGGAAAGAAACACAAGCAGATAATATAATAGGATCTACTGCAAGTTTGGCAAAGTACACTTGCATGGGTCTGCAGAATGTAGTTGCAAAGTTGGTCCCGCGTCCACTCCTCTGGAATCCAATTGACCTAAACAATAAATTTTCTACTTTAAGTATCTAATCAAGAATCTTGTAACCGCAACTAAATTGTATAATTTATTATAAAACATTAATATCCAAGTCCAACCTCATGCCAACATGTAAATTTTTGACATAATAACTTACATGTTTTACGAGGTATCAGAACCTAGTTTCATGATTTACGACTTCCAAAATTTACGTTTAAGTCCCCAATCAAAGTACATGAACATAAATCATAATAAATAATGTAATATTTATTTAAAACTGATTTATATTAATTTTTAACCATTAAATTTCAGAATTGACAAAATAATCATATTTCAAGATTAGGGCTACTTTAAGTTGACTACTTTTGTCCGAAACTTGTTCGGAGCATTGCCAGTCCATGTGTATGGTTTATATTCATGAAAAATTATTTTATATCATATTTTATTCTATTTTAATCTCAAAAAATAATCACCTTTTATTTTTTTTCCAAAATAATCCCTATTTATGGGCGAAACTATGCCACAAAATTACCCGTAACCTAGGCTAGTGACCCTTATTTTTAGGGTTCAAAATTTTAATAAAAATATCATAAAAATAATTTTAAAATACTTATTTTACAGTAATAAACCACCAATAAATTCAGTTTTAAGAATTAACAACAAGGCCTCCAAGAACCGGGTCACAAAGTCTAAAACTAGCCCTACTGTTGTCCAATCTATCATCAATCTAACATAAAATTTCTCATAGATTTTTATGGTAAAAAAGATGGAAAGAGAGGGTTCTAGAATATTAAACTTAAATAAATTTAAGAGAGTCATGCCATGGGAATTTGAGAAGAAAAGTTTGAATCCTTACTCGAAAGCTTTGAAGGTTTGGATGGCGGTGCCTCTTTTTGTTCAAGAACGTACTTTCTTGCTTGCGTTTGTCTTGCTTCTCCCTTTTTAATGGATTAATGATGATGGAAATAGGTTCTTGATGGGTTTGATGGCAATTGTGGAGCCTTCATGGTTGTTTGGTGGAGATTGGGTGTGGAAGGATGATGAAATATGGAGCTTTGGAAGAGAGGAGAGGATTTTTGGTAAATGAGATGATATTGTGAGGGATAGATGACAAGGGGGGATGCTCTTAAAAATGAAGAAGAGGGGAGGGGTCGGCCAAAAAGGGGAGAGAGTTGTTAGGGTTAGGGTTTTGTGATAAGATGGTATATATATGTGCCTTTTGGATAGATTTAAACCTAGAAGGGGGTGTTCCTAGGGCTTGTAGGGGTCGACCACCAAGGGGCTGCTCTTGCACAAAATTATGAAGAAGGGGTGTGTTGTTATGGTTGGAATTTGGTTGGTTAGGATCTTGGGGTGTTAGGTAGTTAGTTAGTTAGGTAGTTTGCCAACTAGGATGCCACCTATGGCCCTTTCTATAATTAGAACTCTATAAATAGAACCAAATTAATGTAAATATAATATATATTTAAAATATATATATAAATAGGGGTATTTGTGTACATTACATGACTACATACGTTTGGGTTGGGTTTGGGTCAAGTTCTAGTCAAAAGGAGACAGTTTTACAATAACTGTGGTTCTAGATGTTTGACAATATTTTTGGAGCACGGGGGAGGTCAAACAAATATAAAATCCATGTCCCAAATATATTAGGCACAATAATATTAGTAATATAAATTTTGTTGGGAGAAAAAATGTTGTGTATTGCTTAAAATATCCAAGTCATGGCAATGAGTCATATATATAAAAGAAGGATTTAGAAATTAATACTTTAATCCATTAAATTAAATTAAATAAATAAAATAAATTGAAAAATACAAAATTAACCCTATTCAAAAAAAAAATGTGGGGGCTTACAGATTTTGGTTAGATTATCATATTAGATATTAGATATCATAATATATGTATATAATTTGAGTTATATTTGCTATATTTGATTTTTATGATATCTTAAAATATGATATTAACCAAGGTTCAAAGTATCAGAATCAGAATCGGTATCGAACCATTCCTACGAGATTTAAAGTAAATTGAATAAAATTATAATTTTAAGTATTTACAGTGTTGTTTCTTAGTATTTTTGAAATTGAATGAAATAGTAATCACCCTTGTCAATTAATTTACATGCGATAGATAAATTTTTCTCTTTTATATACTTTTACAATCTTAATATAACCTAATATAACTTCATAAACCATCAGAATGGATAAAAAATTAACCAAGAAATTAGAAAATATTTGTGTTTGACTGTTTGACCTAGAGTTGACATAGTTTGACTATTTTGACCTAGAAACCTATAATCTAATTAAATTATAAAAATAATCTAATTAAATTAATAAAATTTTATAAAGACAACTTACATATGCTTTGGCGGTCCACTTCTACGAGCTTCCAATTCTTCTTTCTTTTGTGGGTCTACTAGAAGTTTGCTGGGAAGTCAACGGTCTTAGATTTTTCTCCAGCTCTAGCAGTCTTGTCGTATTGTAAAAAATTAAGAAATTAATTAATAAGTAAAAAAATAGAATTATAAAAAAATTTGATCTAGCAAAAATTTTTAATACTAACCATACGTCGAAAATGCTCGACGGTCGGAATGGATCCACCAGTATGGAGACCACCCTTAGCACGGACATCCTTCGCCTTCTCGCACTTGGCCTTGTAGCAAAAAGTTTGCGGGATGTCACTGAAGATGATATAAGGGCATCAAAGTAGTCCCGCATGATATCCCCCAAATCATTCCCAACCTTTATCAAAAAGAATCTAAAATAAGTAGACAATATACAACTAGAATAAAAAATACAAAATAAATGTGTAAATTGACAAAAAATGCTTACGTCGCTCTATCGGCCCATAGCTCGGGACGACATATATTGGTTGGCCTCTCTAGTAGAGTAGGGAGTCTTCAAATCCTGGACGACGTGCATATACTCCGTTGTCCACAAGAAGGCCTGAAAATGGATTTGTTCTTGTGGGAGCAACTGGTGGAGTAGCCGGTGTAGTAGTGCCGGTAGTTGTTAGAGTAGAAGAAGGGGTAGCAACTGATGGCAATCTGGGAGATGGAGTAGCTCCTTCTACTGAAGAACGAGTATATGGCGGGAATAAACCATCCGCTGCATCTACGAACTCGTCCTCAGGTCGTGTACGAGAATCTGGGGTAGCCGGCGTAGTGGATGGACGATGCTGAGAAGATGATCCTCTCTGAACCTGTCGTCGTCCTCGTCCTCGTCCCGCCATAATATAGGTAAATCTGCAGCAAATAAAAAAATTGTGTCATCAAACAGATAATCATTAAGTAATGGTGTGGTAAAATAAGTAAATACTAGTGTGATGATGAAATAAATAATAATCGTGTCATAAAATAATTAAATAAATACCTAAGCTAATGCATATGTACGTACGTACTAATCTTCTTCATCTTCTAAATCGTCATCGTCTTCCGAATTATTTTTCAAATCGTCTTCATCTTCTACTTCTTCATTTTATTTTCACTTCCATTATCACTATCACCTTCATCTTTCAATTCTTGTTCTTCGCTCGATACCTCTATTTCAGAGTTCTCATTTATATGAGATAAATCTTCTATGTCAATCTCTTCGTCAACTCTATCATCCTCTATGGTAACGTCAACCTCCATACCATCAACACCGGCCAAACTCATATATGCAAGTTGAGGCATGGCCATCTCATCCTCTTGGTATTCTAGATCTCCAACATTATATGTGTTTGTAAATTTAGTTTTTATACAACCGACTAATCTTTATTATTGCATCATCGACTAGGATAGCTCGTATAATACACTTGAACCATTTGACTAGCCAACACAAATGGTTAAATATCTATATATCTTTTTCCATAATTTATATCAACAAACCCAAACTGTTTGTAAAGTTTCCATGCTTGCTTGGGTGTTTTGTCGAACCAATCACATTTAAACAACACAATTTTTTGTCTCATAAGTGTAATCCAGCTCCACAGGATCTCTTAGTATACCGTAATAGTCGAATTCTGGATCGACATCGTAGATTGACACTACAAAAATACACTATTTTAGCGACAAAATTATCCGTCACTAAAATGCAATTTTCTGTCGCTATTTTCAAATAACGACATATTAGAGACAAAATTCTTCCATCAAAAATATTAATGTCGCTACGGATTTTTCGTCGCTAATCCGTCGCTCAAGCGACGTCTTAGCGACAGAATGAGCGACATAATTTAAGCGACGTATAATTTTTGTCGCTAAACTTTCTGACTACTTACCGACATAATAGCGACGGATTAAGTGAGCCCAAAAATTATCAAAATTTCTAGAAGATTTTGCATATTCTGGGCTCACATAGTTCGTCGCTAATCCGTCGCAAAGTCGTCACTCCCAGTGACGGATTAGCGACGGACCCTGATACAACCTTACCCTTGTCCCCAACTCACTGTGGCGGCATGTAAGGACATGCCTGCCCTGCGTCCCGCTCCCCCCCTTAACCGTTCGCGCTTCGCTCGCTCGCTACAGGACTATCCGCTCAAGGAACTAATAACAGAAACAACAAAGCAATAATATCGGAGAGTTTTTCCATATAATGATCGCTGAACATCCGATGGTTTGACTTTCGTGAGATTAGATGGGCTGGGTCGGTCTGGATGAATGCGAGTGCATGAAAGGTCTGATCGGCTCATAGGTGGCCTTGAATTAGCTCTTTTCCTCTTTCGCAAGTGCCTCCGCTTGATCGAGAAGGGAAAGTCAGATTCTTTCTGACGTCTCTCCAGTCTGTTCAGGAGCTTTGATGATACTGATAGCGAGAGGCTTAACCTTTACCCGTTCAACTGGAGCACAGCTATACTTTCATCGCTTTCACTAGCAGTCATAGGGGCACTTTTTGTTTTACCTCCCTTAAGTCCCCTTCCACTTTCCTTCGCCCTTGAAGTTGACTTTTTAACATTTGTGTGTCTCAGATATTTTAGCGACGGAATTATCCGTTGCTAGGTAGTCGCTGACTTGAGATTGTTCGTCGAAAATCCATCGCTAACCTGAGATTTTTCAGATTTTCTGTCGCTAGTATGTCGCTAGTCCGTCGCGAAAGGTAATATTTTTCCCAGAAATCAATTTATGCTGAGCATATACCCGTTATACATTCACCAATTTCTACACAAATAAATTCCACACAAGTAAATTTCACACAAACTATGAAAACCCACACAAACATGATCAAATGTTATATATACAATGAACTAATAAAGTAGAGTAATCCAAACATACCATAAACTCAAAAAATACAACGGTGGAGGCGGAGGCGGTGTTATACAATTCAAGTCCAAAAATATGACGGTGTTATACAATTCCACAAATTCAAATAAATACAATCAAGTCAAAAAAATATAACCAACTCAAACAAATACCACAAACTCAAAAATCTATCATGTTGACAGTGGAGGCGAAAGTGACATCGGCTGTCGGCTAGCCATGTACTGTGCCACAACCATAGCGATGATATTCTGTAGATCATCGAGAGCAACAGAAGATGGAGCAGTGGTAGGAGCCTTCGAAGGAGATAGAGGACCCATCGATGCCGTTGGAGGAGTTGGAGCCGTCAGAGTAGCTGGAGGAGCCGTCGGAGTAGCCATCGGAGGAGCAGGTGCTGGAACATCACGCGTGTCTATCAACTGTCGGACCAGCCCATATAGCTCATGCACAGTTGTCATGAGCTGCTTCAGAGACATCATACCAGAAGGAACGCAGGAGCCGGGTACTGATGGAGCTGGAGTAGCCGTCGGAGGAGCTATGGAAAGAACCGACGGTTGGGATGCCAACGACCCGGTACCGTACATGCTACCGTCTTTCCCTCTCCAGACAACTTGTACCTACCGATTATTTCTCTCAGTCAGCGTACTGCTCTCAGCGCCCCCCTCTAACGTCTCATACGTCTCCTATATTTATTTATATAAATAGGTTTAGAGTTATATGTGCTATATTTGATTTTGGTTAGAGTATCATATTAGATACTAGATATCATATTATATAATTTAACCAAGGTTCAAAATATAGGAACCGGAACCGGTATCAGACTATTCCTTAACTCTAAACCTATTTGATTCTTAGTATTTTTGAAATTGAATGAAATAGTAATCACCCTTGTCGATTAATTTACATGCGATAGATAAGTTTTTCTCTTTTATATGCTTTTACAATCTTAATATAATCTAATATAACTTCATAAACCATTAGAATAGATAAAAAATCAACCTAGAAACTAGAAAATGTGATAGTTTGACTGTTTGACCTAGAGTTGACCTAGTTTGACTATTTTGACCTAGAAACCTAGAATCTATTGCTTTGGCGGCCCGCTCATTTTGAGCTTCCCATCCTTCTTTCTTTTGTGGGTCTGCTGAAAAATTGCTGGAAAGTCGACGGTCTTGGGGTCTTCCCCGGCTCTGACGGCCTCGTCGCACTATAAAAATTAAGCAATTAATAAATAAGCAAAAAAAAATAGAATTACAAAAATTGATATAGCAATTTTTTTTAATACTAATAATCCGTCGAAAATGCTCGACGGTCGAAATAGATCCACCTGTATGGAGACCACCCTTAGCACTGGCAGCCCCCGCCTTCTCGCATTTGGCCTTGTAGGCCGGGGTGTCCATCTTCTTCTTCATCTGCTCCCAGTACTCCGCCTTCAGCCACTCTTTGCGATGATCCGGTCCAAGTAATGCCAGCGCCTTCTGGTCATTGATCATATCTTTTAAACTTTTGCTAGCGACGGTCTTGTAGCACTTTCGGATATCACTATCTCTATGATCCGGCCACCAGTACAACTCTGCAAATTAGAAAAATATTTTGTATCATTGTAATCAAAAAAATTATATATTATTATAAATAAAATTTATATACATACCCCAAGCTTCTCAAGCCAAGCGAATCATCGATCGAGCAGGATGTCACTAAAGTTGATATAAGGGCCATCAAAGTAGCCTCGAATGATCTCTCCCAGATTATTCCCAGCCTTGAATGGAAAAATATAAAATAAGTAGATAATATACAATTAGAATAAAAAATAAAAGAATAAAAGTGTGAATTAACAAATAAATGCTTACGTCGCTCCATCGACCCATAGCTCGGGACGAGAGATATTGGCTGGTCGCTCTGGTAGAGTAGGGGGGTCTGCAAATCCAAGACGGCGGACATATACTCCGTTTTCCATAAGAAGGCCTGGAAATGGATTTGCTCATGTTGGAGCAACTAGTGGAGTAGCCGGTGTAGTAGTGCCGGTAGTGACTGGAGTAGAAGAAGGGTAGCAGCTGATGGCAATCCGGTAGATGGAGTAGCTCCTCCTACTTAAGAACGAGTATATGGCGGGGATAAACCATCTGCCGCATCTACAAACTCGTCCTCATGTTGTGTGCGAGAATCTGGGGTAGCCGGTGTAGTGGACGGACGATGTTGAGAAGATGATCCTCTCTGAACCTGTCGTCGTCCTCGTCCCACCATACTATAGGTAAATCTGCAGCAAATAAAAAAATGGTGTCATCAAACAAATAATCATAAAGTAAATCTTTCGAATCATTATCGTCTTTCAAATTATTTTTTGAATTATTTGTCGAATCGTCTTCATCTTCTACTTCTTTATTTTAATTTTTACTTCCACTATCACTATCACCTTCATCTTCCAATTCTTGTTCCTCGCTCGATACCTCCATATCAGAGTTCTCTTCTATATGAGGTAAATCTTCTATGTCATTCTCTTCGTCAACTCTATCATCCTCTACGGTAACGTCAACCTCCATACCATCAACACCGGCCAAACTCATATATACAAGTTGAGACATGACCACCTCATCCTCTTGGTATGCTAGATCCCCAATATTATATATATTTCTAGCTTTAGTTTTGCATATAGTCCACCAATCTTTATTATTGCATCGTTGATTATGATAGCTTGTATAATACCCTTGAACCGTTTGACTAGCCAACACAAATGGTTCAAAATCTACATATCTTTTTCCATATTTTATATCAACAAACCCAATGTCAATTTTTCATCCTTACTTGGGTGTTGTGTCAAACCAACCACATTTAAATAGCACATTTTTTGTCTCATAAGAGTAATCTAGCTCCACGACATCTCTTAGTACACCATAATAGTCAAATTCTGGATCAGCATCGTAGACTGAACCCCTCACACATACTCCAGAATTCTTTGTATAATTATCCTCATCATCAACAAATAATTGATTAATAGACTTATCAGTGGTTCTAAATTTGAAGCCATTGATGGTGTGTCTATCCCAATACTTTGTCCTCTTGCTTGGTCTAATAGCTAATGCTCGAAGTCGTTCGTTTTGTAAGTCTGTACCAGGACGAAAAATCTGAAACATCATGTATCATATAGACATTAGACAAAGATTGGTTTGAATGCTAAATTTAGAATGCTTAATGTTTAGGATCCGTATATAATTATGGAACCACGATAGAAATTTTCTATCAACCTCTTTAGCAAGATCATCTTCATTAATATTAGGTCTCTCTTATTTCACCTCTGCTCTAAAAGTACTGTGACAATAAGGAGAACAGTTAGAGAAATTCTTTTCCAAGTATATACAAAATTTAAATATCTAGGAAAGATGTGTCGCTTACTTCTTAATATATTGCATATCTTTAATACCACTATTTAATAATATATACCGATGAGCAGCTTCAAACTCATCGTCTTCCAACCAACGTACTTTAGTAGCACTTGTAGGCTTCCTTCCCATATTGAAGATAGTGTGGATTACACTATTCAGGACATTAACCCACCACCATCATTCCTTGGGGCTTAATGCGATTTGTTCTGACATGAGTATCAAAGTAGATTGAGCAGAATTTTGAAACCTCCTCAATGATATATGCTTCGCATATCGAAGCTTCTACATGAGCCTTATTGCCAACCTTCTTCTTCAGGTGATGTAGATACCTATAGATAATATATTGAGTCTTAGAATTATTTGAATAAATAAATTATTAGTATAAAAAAATTTATACCTCTCAAATGGATACATCCATCGATAATGGACGGAGCATCGGCACGTGCTTCGTATGCAAGATGAATCGGCAAATGCTCCATACTATCAAAAAATCTGGGGAGAAGCGCCCTTTCTAACTTACATAATGTCAATACAATATTCTCCTCAAGTTCTATTATATGTTGCACCGTCAACTTGCTTGAACACAAATATCTAAAGAATATAGATAATTCGGCCAACGGAGTCAAAACTTGATGAGGCAACATCTCTCGCAGAGCAATAGGTGGTAACCTCTCCATAAACACATGGCAATCATGACTCTTCATCACTGTCAGCTTACGTTCGTTGAGATCAACACATCTTGCCAGATTTGACACGTAGCCGTCAGAAAATCTTAACTTTAAAATCCAGTTGTATATTATCAATTTATCCTCGCTACTCAATGTAAACGGTGCTGGAGGCTTGACCCAATTACCGTTGCCACTTCATTTTTGGTGCAAATCTGAATGCCTACAAATAATTTTCAAGTCCTTTCTTGTTTTGATATTGTCTTTTATTTTTCCCTTGATATCCATCACTTTATTGAAGATGTTATCGAATACATTCTTTTCGATATGTATGACATCAAGATTGTGCCTTATGAGATTGTCCTTCCAATAATGTAAGTCCCAAAAGATACCCCATTTCGTCCAATTATGCCTACGTCCAAACCCTTTAAAGTGATCGTCCGATATCGGATCTTCCATCACAGTCGGTAATCCATCTACCTCTTTCCAAACTTCGTCTCCTTTCAGTCTCAACGGGGGAGGAGATAGGTCCTATTTACCAGCTCTAAAGGCATCTCTGTTCCTTCTCCACGAATGCGACACAGGAAGGAACTGACTGTGATAATAAAAAAAATATACTTTTCCTCTATTCAGGAGACATATACTATTTTTTATACATATCGGACAAGACAAAGTACCATGAGTACTCCACCCTGATAACATCCCATATGCTGAAAAATCGTTGATGGTCGACATGAGAGACGCTCTCATCTGAAAGTTTTGCTCTTTCGATATATCATATGTCCGAACGCCGAATTGCCATAATTTTTCTAACTCATCCACCAACGGCTGCAAGTAGATATCGATGTTCTTCTTTGGATTTTTTGGACCGGATATGATAAGTTTCAAGAACATGTAAGGAGTCAAAATTACCGGCCAACAAGAGTACTGAGATCCCGAATGTCCGAAAGGAGTGAATCCATTCGAACATAAATCCAACTGGACATTCCTGGACTCCGCAACAAATTCAGTTTGACACAAATCAAAATGCTTCCATGCCTCTCCATCAAAATGATGAGATAATTTGCCTTCATCCATCTTTCGTTCCTTGCTATGCCATGTTATGTGTTGTGTTGTATTTGCAGACATTTACATCCCCTGCAGCCTCTTTGTGATCAGCAAAAACTGCATGTACTTGTAGGGACGCAACCTTGCTCGGACAATTGACTTTTCTTTGGCCCGAATTGGCTTTTACCGGTCCGCATGATAGAAAATACATTTATCTTTATCATTGTTCTCCTTATAGTACAATATGCAACCATTTTGACAATAATCTATCTTTTCGTAGCCTAATCCGAGTTTTCGTATCATCATCTTCGACTTGTAGAAGTTATCAGAAAACTCCTTCGATCCTTTTGGCAACAACTCTCTAACAAACTGAATTATTCGGTCGTAGCATTCCTGTGGCAAGTTAAAATCAGACTTTAGGCCCAACAACCACATCACCACCGACATGACAGAATGATAATCACAACCCGGGTATAATGGAGTATCGACATTCTTGAATATATCATAAAATTCTTTCGCATCAGGATTAGGATCCTCCGGATCAAAACTTGGACTGGTCGCATCAAATACCAACTCATACGCCAGGTTTCGCGGTCGATATTCAAAGTTATCTCCTAGAGTTGACTCTTCTACCTCCTTATTGAAGGAGGAATGATGATATTGCGAAAACAAAGGTTCTCCTCGAGCCATCCACTCCTTGTAGTTCGGTACGAAACCCTTCTTATAGAGATGCTCCCTCACGAGATCCACCTCTTTGAATGGTATATTATGACATTTGACACAAGGACACTTGATGAGCCTTCCATCCATGAAATAAGGTTGACTACTGGCGTTTTTGAAAAATTTCTCAACGCCCGCCAAGAAATTATCTGTCAAACAAATCCTACTCTTATGTCGTTGATTGTACATCCACGATTGGTCAACTAAGTATTGACTCATTGATTCTGTATGTACCATATATTCAAACAATATGGATTAGATACAAGATGAGTTAGGATATTTACTAAATGATCAGTTAGTTAGGATACTTGATGAAGAAGTCTCATAAAGAACTAAATGAGCTATTGGAAAGACTATATTTAAACATTTTTTCATGTTTTATAAGTATCGAAAACCATAATTCCTCGACACTCATCCAAATATGGCCGATACATGCCATAGCATAGTAAGGTTGGAACTACTAATTACTATTCATATTAGTACCCTGAAGTGATAATCGATACTCATAGTAATAGTCCGATACCGATTCCGATACAAAAACCAATACTCTAAAATGTTAATAATTTATTATACGTTAAATTAGTGATAACCGTATCGATTTTAGGGCCGATGAAACTGATACAGATGTTTGAATATCACATATTCTATTTATGATATTATAGGATACGCTTAAGCCTATGTATTAAGAATTACGTATGTCTAAGGATACACATATAAATCAAAAAAATTATATATGTAATATTCAATTTGTCAATCTTCTTCTAAGTTAATTATAGACACATACAATACATATTACCATTTTTGTGTCATAATACTCGTGTCAATTTGTCTGTATTTATTTTGATACGTGTGTCCGTGCTATAAATTGGTACGAAATTATTCTTCTAAGTTAACAGTAATTTTGTAGTGATCATTAGATTTCTATTGGAGTCATTTTTTAAATGCAAGCATTTAATAAAATTCCAGGCGAGGTTATTCTTTCGGCATGCACGCCCTTTATAAACTCCGCCATGGTGCTAAATTTCTGTTCTCATCCAATAATGTTTCATTATTTCTTCGTAGTCTAGTGACCACTGAAGTTGTGTGGGTTAAGGTCCTTGTACCCCTTGAGGTTGGGGCACATATTGAGGCCCTTGTACCCCCTGAGGTTATGGTACAACTTGTGGTTGCTGATGTTACGATTGCTATGGTGGTTGTTCATTTTCGATGACATCAAAAATGTGTCCTCTTCATCGAATATCACTATATTTCTTGTAAGTTTCAAAATTGTATAGCTTTGAGTAGTTGTAGATCAAAAATGACTAAAGAACACGTTTTAGTAAGATACCATGTCTTAGTAGGCATCCCATTATAGCTTTGAGTATTTTTTTACGCCAATAGGAACCCGAACAAGTGTGAGAGAAAGAAGAAAGATTATGTACGAGAAGGCTTGCTTCAACACTCCTTCGCTTTTTTCTTCCTCCGTTGGAGTGTATTTGGCTTTCTTCTCTACAAAAGCTTCAAAGTAGTTCTCATAACCAGTTTTCTTTCACGAGGATGAGGTAGTGAGTTTCATCATATCCGTAGCATGAATAATAATTATGTTTAGTTAGCTTATATAAGATTTCAAACTTTTTTTATATTTAACTATACTTCTCTTCCCAATTCCTTTTTCACTCTAAGATTGAGGTGTCTATACATATATAGTACAAGCCACAATTTGATAGTATATCTATATAGAATAGTGTCATCGTATTTTTATCATTGAGATCTTTTAGGTCTGAATTAGCATTATTTTTTGCAAGCAGGGGGGTAATAGGTCGTTCATTGGGGGAGAGGTGTGACCGGAGGTGGCCCACATAGCAGGGGGTGGGAGGGTTGTAAGAAGGTTGTAAGCATTTGGTAGTAAACTTAGCATTATTGTTTTTGAAATGCATAAACAACTTTTGAAACTAGACTCACTCCAGTTTTCAAAAATCTCCCAAAAATAATTAGTTTACAAAAAATAACAAAAAAAATGTCATCAAACAGGTTTTGCTTCAAATAAGAAATACAAAAGCATGCAAAACAAGCAAAATACTGAAACCCAGCCATAGTCCATCATAGGTAAGCATAGATTCTCTATTTAAAACTTACTTTATATAATTGGCCTTTAGTATAATGGAAAGTAACCCTATCACAATGTCTCTCTAATAGTGTCTGTTTTACTGTTTGAATACATGAATTGCAGCCCTAGTTCAAAGAATTCTCTTATATTAATAACAAAAATAGCAGTTACTTTGAAAACTTCAGTCATTTGAATGAGACTGAAGTTTCTCATTCATGGCTTTCGCTAGTTTTGACAGGTCAATAAATAAATATATTTCAGAATTTAAAAATGTCAGAAGATAATAATGCTTGAATTCATCCTCCTATTCCCTCATATATTCCATAAAGATTCATTTTTCCAACATAATGATAGATGACCTAGAAATCAAATAGCCACTTCAAAATATTTACAAGTGAGAAAATATGTATGTTCACAGAATCTTCCTTTCTATATTATATGCTTATTTATCATACATTACTTGCTGGTATATATGTCTATATATTATACCATATTTGTCTATTCATATTTTATAAGAGTGCCCCATATGTTATTTTAAATCATGTAAAATATATGGAATCCATGCAGATGAATATCAACATGATGGTAAAGTGACCACATTAATTTTACTACAAAATTACTGTAAACAATAAGGTTGTAAAAGCATGTAATAGAGTATTTCCAGTGTATCGTGTCCATGTTTATGTTCTCGTATCCGTGTCCAATGTCTCGTGTCTATATGTCCAGTACCCAAAATCCTGTATGCTTAATAGTTGACCAAAATACGAATGAGAGTTGCGTTAGAGCTTACCTTCAACGGAGGAGAAGGGGATCTAATGGAGCGTCGACCAAAGAGGAGGGTCGAGGAGGGGGTGGAGAGGGGGGGGGTCGAGGAGAGGGGGCTGGAGAGAGGGGGGTTCTAGGAGGGGGTCGAGAAGAGGGGAAGGGGGTAGGAGAAGGGGGCAGAGGCGGACGGATGGGGGCAGAGAGTGGGGGGGGGGGGTTCGAGGAGGGGGTCGAGGAGCCGAAGGGGGGTCGCCGGAGGGGGGTTCGAGGATGGGGTCGAGGTGCTTGGGGGATCGTCGGAGCATGGGGGGAGGGGGTGTCGAGGAGAGAGGGAGAGAGAGTATTAAGATCGAGAGAGAGAGAGAGAGAGAGAGAGAGAGAGAGAGAGAGACTGAGAGATTGAGAATGTGGGAAAATAAAATGCGCTCTGGAATTTTAAATTTTCGCAGCGACGAATATTTTTGTCGCTATTCCGTCGCTAACATAACAGCGACGGATTAGCGATGGCTTGTTGAGGAAAAATAATATAATTTATTTACATAAATAAATTATTTGTAATTTTGTCGAAAGTTTGTCGCTGACTCAACGACGGATTATTTTTTGTCGCTGAGATCTATCGCTATTTAACAATATTTTTGTAGTGTCAATCCCTCACACATACTCCAAAATTCTTTATATAATTAGCCTCATCATCGACAAATGATTGATTAATAGACGTATTAGTTGTTCTAAATTTGAAGCCATTGATGGTGTATCTATCCCAACACTTTGCCCTCTTGCTTGGTCCGATAGCTAATGCTTGAAGTTGTTCGTTCTGTAAGTCTGTACCAGGACGAAAAACCTGAAACATCACGTATCATATAGACATTAGACAAAGATTGGTCTGAATGATAAATTTAGAATGCTTAATTTTTAGGATCCGTACATAATTATAGAACCACGATATAGATTTTCTATCAACCTCTCTCGCAAGATCATCTTCATTAATATTAGGTCTCTTTATTTTTAACTCAACTCTAAAAGTACTGTGATAATAAGGAGAACAGTTAGCGCAATTCTTTTCCAAGTATATACAAAATTTATATCTAGAAAAGATGTGTCGCTTACTTCTCAAAATCTTGCATCTCTTTTATACCACTATTTAAAAATATATACCGATGAGCGCTTCAAACTCATCGTCTTTCAACCAGCGTACTTTAGTAGCACTTGTAGGCTTCCCTCCCATATTGAAGATAGTGTGGATTACACTATTCGGGGCATCAATCCCACCGTCATCATTTCTTGGGGCTCTATTGCGATTTGTTCTGACATGAGTATCAAAGTAAATGGAGCAGAAGTTTGAAACCTCCTAAATGATATATGCTTCGCATATCGAAGCTTCTACATGAGCCATATTGCCAACCTTCTTCTTCTTCAGGTGATGTAGATACATATAGATAATATAGTGAATCTTAGAATTATTTGAATAAATAAATTATTATTATAAAAAAATTATACCTCTCAAATGGATACATCAATCGATAATGGACGGGAGCGCCGACGCGTGCTTCCTATGCAAGATGAATCGACAAATACTCCATACTATCAAAAACAATCTGGAGAAGCACCCTTTCTAACTTACACAATATCAATACAATCTTCTCCTCAAGTTCTATTATATGTTCCATAGTCAACTTGCTTGAACACAAATTTTTAACGAATATAGATAATTCGGCCAACAGAGTCCATACTTGATGAGACAACATCTCTCTCAGAGCAATAGTTAGTAACCTCTCCATAAATACATAGCCATCATGACTCTTTATCCCTATCAGCTTGCGTTCGTTGAGATTAACACATCTTGCCAGATTTGATACGTAGCCGTCAGAAAATCTTAACTTTGAAATCCAGTTGCATATTATCAATTTATCCTCCCTACTCAATGTAAATGGCGCTGGAGGCTTGACCCAATTGTCGTTGCCACTTTATTTTAGGTGCAAAACTGAACGCTTATAAATAATTTTCAAGTCCTTTCTTGCTTTGACATTGTCTTTCATTTTTTCCTTGATATCCATTACCGTATTGAAGATGTTATCGAATACATTCTTTTCAATATGCATGACATCAAGATTGTGCCTTATGAGATTATCCTTCCAATAAGGTAAGTCCTAAAAGATACTCTGCTTCGTCTAATTATGCCTATGTCTGAACCCTTCAAAGTGATCGACAGATATCAGATCTTTTATTACAATCGGCAATCCATCTATCTTTTTCCAAACTTTGTCTCTTGTCAGTCTCAATGGGGGAGGAGATAGTTTATGTTTACCAGCTCTAAAGGCATCTCTATTTATTCTCTACGGATGCAACGCAGGAAGGAACTGACGGTGACAATAAAAAAGTATGCTTTTCCTCCATTCTGGAGATGAAATGCCTTACTCTTTTTCATACATACCAGACAAGTCAAAGTACCATGAATACTCCACCCCGATAATATCCCACATGCTAGAAAATCGTTGATGGTCCACATGAGAGACACTCTCATCTGAAAGTTCTGCTCATTCGATATATCATATATCCGAACGCCGAATTGCCACAATTGTTTTAACTCATCCACCAATGACAGTAAGTAAATATCGATGTTCTTATTTGAATTTTTTGGACCGGGTATGATAAGTGTCAAGAACATGTAAGGAGTCTTCATGCACATCCCTGGTGGTAGATTATAAGTAGTCAAAATTACCGGCCAATAAGAGTACTGAGATCTCGATTGTCCGAATGAAATAAATCCATCAGAACATAAACCCAACCGGACATTCCTGGGCTCCGCAGCAAATTCAGGATAACACAGATCAAAATATTTCCATGCCTCTCCATCAGAAGGATGAGATAATTTTTTTTCATCCATCTTTCGTTCCTTGCTATGCCATATAATATGTTGTGCTGTATTTGCGGACATATACATCCTCTAGAGCTTCTTTGTGATCGACAGAAACTACATGTACTTGTAGGGACGCAACCTTGCTCGGGTAGTTGACTTTTCTTTGCCCCGAATTGGTTTGTACCGATCCGCATGACAGAAAATGCGAGCGCACCTGTTCTTATTTCGCAAGCGCGTCACAAGCGCCTGCCCGAATTCTATCTCCATTTTAAACAATATTGGCAAGCGCTTCTACAAATCCAGAAAACTAACATGATTAGTTGGACACTATTTTTTTCCTGCAAGAGATCCTGAAACCCTAGTCCTAGTTATTTTTCTTATTGGATCCTTATCTAAAGCTCAATTTTGTACCATATCGAGTTTTCGGATAAGAGATATTCATCTGAGTCACTATGGGCATATTTGTCCAATTGACACGTCCAAAAAGGCATGTCAAAGAATCATTCCTTTTCTTCGAACTCTCCCTAATCAAAAATCCATAAAATTTTGGGTCTTCTTTTTCAGTTATGATCGCTCAATAATTTCCACAAGAACTTTGGTATCTTTATCATTGTTCTCCTTATAGTACAACATGCAACCGTTTCGATATTAATCTATTTTTTTGTAGCCTAATCCGAGTTTTTATATCATCATCTTCGACTTGTAGAAGTTTTCAGGCAACTCCTTTGATCCTTTTGGCAACAACTCTCTAACAAACTAAATTATCCTGTCATAGCATTCCTGTGATAAGTTAAAATCAGACTTTAGGTTCAACAACCGCATCACCACCGACAGGACAGAACGAGAATCATAACCCAGGTATAACGGAGTATCGGCATTCTAGAACATATCATAGAATTCCTTCGTATCAGGATTAGGATTCTCCGGATCAAATTTTGACCGGCCGTATCAAATACCAACTCACGCGCCAGGTTTCACGGTTGATATTGTCACGCCCCAATTCCAAAATACGTAGGACTAGGAATACGTAAGCATGCCAGCCGTATGTATATGGCAACTCCAATATATGGATACCCTAATATACACGTACGCTGTATTATGAATATTAACTCACATGTGGTATATCTATATTGTCATAAGTCACAGGGCATAACTAGATCTCATCCACATAATCAAATAACCAATCAACTATATAACTGAATCAAGTATAAAATGCTTGATAAGAACAAGTAGTTTGGCGGAGACAAATCCACTACCAACTAGAATATAAGAGGAACAAAAATAAGTATATCTAATGAACAATGAGACTCGAAGAGAGACCTCAAAAGAGAATGGAGTACCAAGTCCTGATCCGTGCTCCTGTAAATAGTCATGATCGTCTACACCTGGAAAGGGACCATATCCTCAGAGGGACGTAACAAGATATATAGAAGCATGCCAATTGAATATAGTAAACATGCATAATAGACAGAAAATATATAAGTACGCTATACAAGACAATCTATATAAAATGCATAATGAGGACAACCTTTCGACGTCTGGGCATGGGTAGGCTACTCTATCTAATCTCACAACTCACACACACGTCAGGAACATCAGAAATCGACATATCGCGAGGGTAGCGACCAGCGCGACACAACTATCGTAATGCGTGCTAGTTACTACGATTTACCAGAGTGGTCATAGCCCATACGCCTACTGATTGTCCTCCCCTTCCATGATACTACGTATCAAGCGTGTGTCAACATATATATAGTATATAATTATTACTGTAGAAAAACACACATGCAATGAATATATAAAAATATAATAAGCATGCAAGGTACTGTAAGCAATTTGGCAAGGTATCTTGCCTGGTCTGAAATGGGATGAAGTCGCAACTCAAGGCGTCATCCGATCTACCCGTCACATAAATTAAACAAGTTAGGTTACAAAAGTGGGTGAATAGGTTCCTCCATTTTAATCTATTTTAATTATGAATAAAATAATCTAAAATACTATTTTAATCTTATTATAATCTGATTTTATTGTTAAACCCTAATTTTGGTCCAAAGAAAGTCAACTTTACGAATTTGTGATCCGTGGCATGCAAATCGAGGCAATCCGTTGATCAAAAAGTTAACCAACTCAAATCCTTGATTTGTGTATAGAATTATATAGATTTCAGTGCTACATGAATACCGGAATTGATGGTTTCATAAAATCATAAGTCGGTAAAGAGTTATGGCCACAAGGGCGCATAGATGACAGTTTTTGGTAGTTTTTTATTTACCTCTACGTTGCACAAATTTTAAAATAAATTAAAATTACATATTAAATTCTGAAAATAATATTTTATGTAAGTTCATCATGTCAACTTTCCAAAACTTCAAACGGTTCGTAATTTTGAATTCTGGATCTCCCGAAATCTCGAAAATACGAAAACACATCTGATTTCGGACAACTAGCACTTTTAGAATTTTTTAGAAAAATACGTTCATAAATTATTAAAATAATTTATATATTCAGAAAACTAACCTTGATATAGTTCTAATAAAAAAAAACTGGAGGGCGTTTGGAGTCCGGAGCTAGGAGATATCGTCTTTTTAAGTTGTCATAACTACTAGAAAATGAGGCTGAATTTACGACAAATTTTGACTATTTTTGGACAAAAAAAGAGAGGAGTTTGGGGAAAAAATAAATAAAGGATGATGTATTTATAATGGTGGACACTACTTAATTGAATACGACTAGGATTGACTAATTTGGATATGATTAGGATTAGTTTAAAAAAGGATAGGATATGCATGAAGTTGCTTTCCTAGCAGGCTCAGGATTTGAATTAATTTAAAATATAGTTTGAGTTTATCTCAATAATTTATAATCTTATATAGAATTAAAGATAATACAAATAATTTATATATAAACTTATTAATATCTATCAACACTAAATTAGCATCTATCTAATATTAAGACTATATATATCCAAATAAATCCTAAATAATTTCAAAAATCTAAATAAATTTCTTAAAATTTTAAATAATTTACAGAAAAATATAATTAAATATTTTAACCTAAAATAAATATTTGGTAGGAATAATATGCAAGTATGGTCTCATAGTAAATCATGAAAGTTCTAGAAATTTATGTTCCCTATGTTTTAATAACCCTAAAATTCTAGAAAAATCTCCAAAAATCTAAAATAGCCTAAAATTGATTCTAAATAAATATTTATATAAGTAAATATATTAATAAATTTATTTTCTAATTAACTAAGAGAATACTCTAAAGAAATTTAATATTTAAAATAATCTATAATAAATATAATAATATAAAATACACACAAAATATCTATTTTGGGTGAGGGGATTTACAATCTATCCAACTTAAAAAAAATTTATCCTCGAAATTAAAAATAAAAAATGATTTGTTAAATCTTTCACATTTGTATCTAAGGCAAGTCAACCACAATCTTCTCAAAAATTTAAATAACAAAATCTATTCAAATCCGTCACAATCTCTTCAAAATTAAAATAACAACTGTTTAAATCAAAATTTAACCTATCATAATTTTTTTTAGATTTTTAAATAATCAACATCTAAATTTAATTCAAATCTATATGACATCTTAAAGATTTAAATAACCCACATCAAATTTTAAATTAGGATTTCCAACTATAATAATTTTTTTCTAGATTTTAAATAATAAACAACTCTAATCAAAATGTATTCCTATTTTCAGCTTAAGAATTTTGTTCTCTTCAAATTTTGAATTCAATTTCTATTATCAACATTTCAAATAGGTGATCCAACAATCAAAATTTAACTTTTAATTCAAATCATCAAATTATAAAATTTTGAATTCAATCCATCAATGTTCAAGTTTTGAGTTATATATATATATATATATATATATATATATATATATATATATATATATATATATATATATATATATATATATTTATATTTATCCTCAAAATTTAAATTGTTAATTTAATCTCCAATATTCAAAATTTAAATCATGTGCTCAAATTATAAATATTTGGTCCGCAATATCAAAATTTTAAAATTTATTCTATAAGGAATTCTTATCTTTAAAGTTAAATCATCATAATCTAAATCATTCTTCTAAAAATTCTTAAAATTAAAATGACTTAAATCTCTCAATCTAATCTTAGATGATTACAATCTAAATTTTTTTAGCTCAAGTTGACAATGCAACTTCTACCCAACTTAGAATTTATCGATCTATCACATAGGCTATACATTTAAGGAAAACGTCCTCAAATTATTTAATCGTGTTATTCAATCTACAAAATATCTCACATATTTTATGTCCTTAATTACAAAAGGTAGTCACCAAGTAATACGATTGGCCTATGGGGTATATCTAGTACTCTCGTATCAAACTTATACCAAGCACGAGCGTTCGTCTTTCCGAAATAGGGGAAGACGAAAAACAATGATAAAGAATTCAAGGAGGAGGTGATAGAATACAAGTACGGGGTTCAAGGCGATTAAAGAATTCAAAAAGAGAGTTGTCAGGGCAGTTGTGGATGAGATCCTATTTTGGTAAATTCCTATTTGCATACTCATATCAGTACAGTTATGTAACCGATACGATATGCTCGAACATGTCTAGAGGGCAAATATATTCGTCTAACAAGCTGAGTCAACTATATCTCAATCCACGTAAAATAGTTATGCGAAGAGCGAACCAAGCGCACTAAGGTTGATCAGACCATAATACACTAATTTTGATTTAGACGATGTATTAGTAGGCGTCCCCAATAACACATATGTCATGAACAAGCTCGATAAAAGAATAAGCTTGCAAAACTAGGCTATAAACTAACAGCATAAGCGGAGGTAGTCCACAATATATAAGTACGTTGGATTATGATGAAGGAAGGTACAAAATAATTCAAGTTCACCAAGACGATAAGACTCGTCCAATGTTGTGCCTCTACAGTTGCCATATTAACTTCTTGTCTAAGTCTCTAGTCGACCAAATGGGGTATGGGCCTTTAAGTTCTACAGTATAGATAACCACTATCTTCTTATGCAAGCCTATAGTTGGTGTCATTCAATTACACTTCATTAATGGTTCAAAAGGACTATGTGATACTAGGTTATGAGGCATACTACCAAACTTACAAAAATTTAACTAATAGTGTTATTGAATAATAGAGCATATATACCTAGTACCAGTCATCTTCCTAACTCCTATCAAGCACGAAAGAAGAGATAAGATTAACGTTGTGAAAGGATCAAGAAAGATGCAGTGCAAGCTATCAAATAAGAATGCGAAATGAAATCAAAGGCGGTGATTAAATAAGTGGATGAGATCCTATATTCTAATCCTGTGCACAGGCTTGCTCGGTACAGTAACGTAACCGAGACAATATGCTCTCGACCTACATGGGCTACTACAAAAATATGTCACGTCCCAATCCCAAAATACGTAGGACTAGGAATATTTAAGCATGTCTGCCGTATGTATATGGCAACTCCAATATATTGATACCATAATACACACGTACGCTGTATTATAAATATTAACTTACATGTGGTATATCTATATTGTCACAAGTCACAGGGCATAACTAGATCTCATTCACAGAATCAAATAACTAATCTACTATATAACCGAATCAAGTATAAAATGCTTGATAAGAACAAGTAGTCGGGCGGAGACAAATCCACTACCAACTAGAATATAAGAGGAACAAAAATAAGTATATCTAATAAATAATGAGACTCGAAGAGAGACCACAAAAATATGTCACGTCCCAATCCTAAAATACGTAGGACTAGGAATACGTAAGCATGCCAGCCGTATGTATATGACAACTCCAATATATAGATACCATAATACACACGTACGCTGTATTATGAATATTAACTCACATGTGGTATATCTATATTGTCACAAGTCACAGGGCATAACTAGATCTCATCCACAGAATTAAATAACCAATCAACTATATAACTGAATCAAGTATAAAATGCTTGATAAGAACAAGTAGTTGGGCGGAGACAAATCCACTACCAACTAGAATATAAGAGGAACAAAAATAAGTATACTAATGAACAATGAGACTCAAAGAGAGACCTCCTCAAAAGAGAATGGAGTAGCAAGTCCTGATCCGTGCTCCTACCAATAGTCATGATCGTCTACACCTGGAAAGGGACCAGGTCCTCAGAGGGATGTAACAAGATACATAGAAGCATGCCAATTGAATACAGTAAACATGCATAATAGACAGAAAATATATAAGTATGCTGTATAAGACAATCTATATGAAATGCATAATGAGGACAACCTTTCGACGTATAGGCATGGGTAGGCTACTCTATCTAATCTCATAACTCACATACACGTCAGGAACATCAGAAATCGACATACCGCGAGGGTAACGACCAGCGCGACACAACTACCGTAGTGCATGCTACTTACTACGGTTTACCAGAGTGGTCACTACCAAAAAAGTCAAATTAGCAACGTTAAAAAACGTCGCTGAATGACAAAAAAATGTCGCTAATCACTTTTAGCGACGTAATTAGCGATGTTTTAAAGAAGTCGAAACTCAGCTAGTCGCTGAAAGGAAAAACGTCGCTAAATGTCGCTGTACCAACATTTTTTAGCGATGTTAGTGCGTCGCTAAATTAGCGATGTTTAGCGACGCAACGTCGCTAATTAGCGATGTTCTCATCAGTCGCTTAACGTCGCTAATTAGCGACTTACATAGCGACGTTATATCGACGTCTTTAATGACCTGGCAATACTGCCATGTCAGCAAGTTGCGACGTGCAATGACGTTTTTAGCAACATTTTTAGCGACATCATTAGCACGTGTAGTAACGTCGCTACTTAGCGACGTATTTAGCGATGTATAGTAACGTCGCTAAACGTCGCTAAAAATGTCGCTAATTGTACAGTAAAAAATAAAAAAAATGAATACTGAATTATTTCCAAACTATTATTCCTGCAATTTATTAATTCACAATCTGTAAAATAGACCCGGAGCAACCCTCCGTTGAATTTCTGGGTTTGTCGACCCCCTTGGGTTGAACACTCAACACCGGTAAATTAACATATATTTAATATGAATAATATAATAAAATTTGAAGAAAAGAAAATATCCAACAAATATCATCGTAAAGAATACAACAAATATATATTCATATAATGAGTCTCATCCTAAATAATATAAACAATACAAATATCCAGCAACTATACTACTGCAGATCTGCAAGAGGATGACCACCGGCGCACATGAAGGATAAGAACAACTCATACTGCTCCCATAAAATCGATACCGATGTCGATGGAGAAGGCAGTGACGTCGGTGGAGTCTGTGTCGATGTAGGCGCACCAGGAGGACGTATCCGCTCCAAGTATGCGAGTCGCTGGTTGTAAGAATGCATGGTAGATAACAACCTCGTACTGCTATGAAACATTGAATCCTGCATCATCGTCAGCCTCTCGCCCATGGATATCTGTGATGCCTGCAGCTCTGTGATGTTGTGGTCTGTCGAGGCTCTAAGATCATTTGTCAAATCTAGGAGCTCCATGATGTTGCGGTCGAGCATATCGAATCGTGCGATGAGCGTCGGATTGTCTGCCTGCGGCTGGGACCGGGGCTGCTCCTCCATCCTTCGCAGCAACTCATCACGAAGAGACGCAATCTGACGGTCAACGGCCTCCTGGACTCTGGCTTACGACTGCGAGGGCTGTGGGGAATGTGCAGTTGTCGGGGAGGCCCTAGATGACTGTGTCGCAACCAGGGTGCCATAGGATCCCGTACCGTAGTACGTACCCCTTTAGAGACCACCATCTGCGGTCACCAATAGGTCGTCCGCCGACGGAGCTGGAGCGGGCTGCGAGAAAGTACTAGCCTCTCCAGCTGTACGTGCACTAGCAGTCGCCCGCTCACGCAGCCTAAGATACTCGGCCTAGAAAAGTTTGGAAACTCGATAATTGCCTAAGTTATATTAAAATTAATATAAAGTAAAGTAATACTTACATAGGTCTGCGAGGCCCTCTCATCAATGAGATTTTCGTCCTTGCGATGGGTGGCCAAGAATACGGTCACCATGTTTGCATCCTCACCCCTCTGTACCTGTTAAAAATATATTATTTAGTACTAAACTTAAATATTTTTTCCTACTACCATTTTATCGTACTTATATTAAAATAATATATCTTAAATAAAAAACATAACAAATGACGAAAATGTTTCATCATTGGAATCGAGCCACCACACCACTTGGCAGCATTCTGCCTAGCCGCCTTGGCCTTCTCAGACCTTTCCTTGTAGCTAGGATCGTCGAATCTAGCCCTCATCGCAGTCCACTGCTCAGGCGTGATCCAACCTTGGATCGGTTTTCCAACACGATCACGAGCCTTCTGGTCATCCAGAGCATCACGGATAAGCTTGGCGGCAATGGTAGGAAATAGCCGCTCGATCAACTCGGCCCAGTACAGAGGATAGAAATACGTTTGCTACAATAAATAATTTAGTAAGTGAGCATCACGGATAAGTTATATAATATGTATAAATTAGAGGATTTATATAATATACTTTTACCTGGAAGTGCGTAAACCAGAATGCCTTTCTCTCCTCCGGAGCTTCAGAGTAGTTGATCCAAGGGCCACCGTAGTTGTTCCTCAGAAATAGGCCCAGGCGTCTCTGAACCGACGATGGACGATATCTATAAGAGAGAATTATTTTGATCGAAAAAGTCAATATATGATGAATAAAGAAATACACAATATATATGATGCTAAACCATCTAATTGACTTACTTTGTACCGTCGACCCAAATCTCTGTCCTCGTCTCCTCCGGAGGTGCACATGGAGGATCTTGCTGATGCTGGGACAACGTCGGCACGACCTCCTCTACATGCTTATCTGTCTCCATGGTTCCATCAACAGGAGGAACGCTGGACGAGGGAGTACTATCACGCTTGGAACTACTCGTCCCAGGAGTGATGCCACGTAACGTCGTCGCAGTCGGAGATGTGACTGATCGATATACTGGAGTACTTAGCGATGACGATCCAGAACCAACAATAGGCAGTACCGGAGGAGCACTCTGTCTACCTCGGGACCTGCTGAATCCTCCGCGTCATCCTATCATACCTGATAACAACATATGATGAATATAGCAAAACACAAATATATAGTACATTCTACAGTCAAAATGTGATGCATATCTCACAGCATTCTACAGTCAAAATATAATACATATATTCGTTAAAATAGTACATTCTACAGTCAAAATATAGTTACATTCTACAGGCAAAATATATTATTTTCAATCATCTTCAGAAAATTTATCTTGTTCGCCTTCCTCATCCTCCTCATCCTCTTCCTCCTCGTCGTCTTCACTTTCATCTACTTCGCCTTCCTCTTCGAATAATTCTATATCTTCTATATTATTACTCGTGTAATAAGTAACTTTCGTTGAGTCCACATCTATAATATTTGTTACAAGAGGTAGATCGTCCTCCTGATAAGCTATTTCGTCAGTGTCAAAGGTATTTCTAGCTTTAGTCTTGCATACTGCCCACCAATCCGACCTTGCTGTCCCCCGTCTAGGATAAGTTGTGAAGTACAGGAGCTGAGCCTGACTTGATAGGACAAATGGTTCGTAGCCTTGATATCTACGCTTGTAGTTTATATCCACAAGGCCATGCTTGTCAATTTTCTAACCTTGATCTTGAATCGGATCGAACCATTCACACTTGAATAGCACGATATTAGTAGATTATGTGCCATAATTATATGTCAACTCCACAATCTCTCGTAAGATGCCAAAAAAATCATTGCCTGGATTGACGTCTTTGTAGTTCGAAGATTTGATACACAAACATCTATTTTTCGTGGAATCAATATCCAAAAAGCTGTCTCTGATAGGAGCATTTGTTGACTTGAACCTAAACCCATTCACACAGAAACTTGGCCATATTTTAACGGCAGTAATTGGTCCCTTAGCTAGAGTTCTAATAGATTCAGTCTCGGGTGTTATTAGACGATCGGCCTAAATACCAAAGTAGCGATAGTAAGTTATTTTTGGTACAAGTGCAGAAATAAAAAGTAATTACCAAATACCTTACATATGCGCTCAACCAAGAAGGAAAATGGCATCTCATTTCTTGTTCTACTTCTTCGTATGTTATGTAGGGTCTAGCCGACCTTAACTCATCATTATATGTGCTGAAAAATAATAAAGCAACTGCCGATTAGTAGCATAATAGTAGCTTATACTATTACATTGAGATGATGTAAACGTGAACGTATTAATTACTTACCCCTCTAGCTTCTCCACTTCATCCTTGTCGCAATTGAGTAATATATATAACTGATCAGCCCTTAGCTCATCGTCATTCAAATATCTTTTCTTCATTTTCCCCGAAGGCTTTTCGTACGCATTGAATACTTTGAGTATTGCATCATTAGATTCCTGATACCCGTCGTCGTTTCTCGGAGCTTTCGTTCTATTAGTAGCAATATGTGGTTTGAAATACGTTGAGCAAAAGTTTGTAATCTCCTTGAGAACATAAGCTT
Organism: Iris macrosiphon; assembly: GCA_036927795.1. NCBI lineage: Eukaryota > Viridiplantae > Streptophyta > Magnoliopsida > Asparagales > Iridaceae > Iris > Iris macrosiphon. Next base: position 277,601,775 of record JAYESA010000004.1, on the reverse strand, counting down.
CACCAATAGAGCCCTCAACCCGTACGTTATTTTTTATCTTTCTCTTTAGGTGATTCAGATGTCGCTCGAAGGGGTACATCCACCGATAACCGACAGGACCACTACACGTGCCTCATAGGAAAGATGAATTGGCAAATGCTCCATAGAGTCTAAGAATCCAAGAGGAAATACCTTCTCGATCTTACATAGTGTTACCGCAATGTCCTTCTTTTTCTTTTCTAGACGATCGACGAGCAACATAGTACAACAAAGATCTTTGAAGAATATGCTGAGCTTTGTCAATGGATCCCAAACGACCTGCGGTAAGAATTCCCGAAATGCAATCGGAATTAACCTCTCCATGAATACGTGACAATCGTGGCTCTTCATACCCGCCAGTTTGTTCTCCTTGAGGTCAACGCATCTTCTTAAGTTTGACACGTACCCATCTGGAAACTTTAGACCCTGAATCCACCTACAAAGTCTCCCTTTATCCTCTTTCTCCAGTGAGAAAACTGACTTAGGTTGCTTTAACTTTCCATTCCCCTCCTCCATCGAATGTAATGCAGGACGTCTACATATTTCTTCTAAGTCCAACATGGCCTTCGGATTATCTTTCATCTTTCCCTTTACATCCATTACAGTATTAATTATATTATCAAACACATTCTTCTCGATATTCATGACATCAAGGTTATGTCTGATCAGATTGGTGCTCCAATATGGCAGATCCCAAAATATACTCCTCTTTGTCCAATTATGGGTGTGACCAAATCCGTCACACTTGTACCCCTTAGCTTGCTCTTCGATAACACTTGGTAAATCTTTTACCTCTTCCCATATCGTGTATCCGGGCCACCTTGGCGGTGGATTAGCCTTCTCCACAATGCCCGCACGAAGAGCATTCTTGTTCCTCCAGTACGGATGATCCTTCGGCAGAAATTATCGATGACAATCGAAGAAGCACGGTTTGCCTCCGTGTTTCAAACGAAAAGCCTTAGTACGGTCCATACAATACGGACAAGAGAGACGACCATGGGTGCTCCATCCCAATAACATTCCATAGGCTGGAAAGTCGTTGATGGTCCACATAAGTGCTGCCCTCATCTGAAAATTCTGCTTTCTAGAAACATTGTACGTGTTGGCACCTACTTCCCACAGCTGATTCAACTCATCTATCAAAGGCTGTAAATACACATCGATGTTCCTCTTTAGATTGTTCGGACCCGGGATAATAACGGTTAGGAACATATACGGAGTCTTCATGCACATCCAAGACGATAGATTGTACAGAGTGACGATCACAGGCTAACATGAATACTGGGAGCCCGAAAGTCCGAATGGGGTATAACCGTCAGAAGAGAGCCCCAATCTGACATTACGCGGATTCGAAGCAAAATCTGGATACTCTCGATCAAAGTGCTTCCATGCTTCTCCATCGGATGGATGATCCAATACTCATTCGATCTGTTTCTGCCTGTGCCAACTCATATTTTATGCAGTCTCCTTAACCATAAATAACCGCTGTAACCGCGGCATCAAAGACAAGAAGTACATCAAATCGGTAGGCTTCCTTGCACCGACAGACTTTCCTCTAACAGTGGCCTTGTAGCGATCAGCACCACAAAATCTGCACACATCTTCATCCTTGTCATCTTTGTAGTACAACATGCACCTGTTGCGACATGCATCGATTTTCTCGTATCCTATCCAGAGCGATCTCACCATCCTCTTAGATCGATAGAAGTCTTTAGGCAACTTTGCACCACCCTCGGACAAGATCTCTATAATCAAATCGATCATTCGATTATAGCATTCTTGCGACATGTTAAAATCGGACTTGATGCTCAATAATCTTGTAACCACCTCCAACGGTGAATGATCCTCACAACCAGGATATAGTGGAGTCCTTGCATTCTCCAACAACTCCATAAACTTTGCAGCATCGGCATTCGGTGCCTCCTCAGCTGCATCATAATTGTCCGGATTGAAACTAGGCCCCGTCGCATCATAAACCATGTTCATCCACCCGTCGTCGTAAGCATCATGGTCGTGGACATCCATATACGGCTCCACAAAAGGCTCCGACTCCGATGCTAGAGACACAAGTTCTCCGTGCGCGGTCCACTGATAGTAATTCGGCGTGAAGCCCTTCGAGTACAAATGATATGTGACTTTCACTTCTGGATAATATTTCCTGTTACGATATCTCACACAGGGACACTTAATTTTGGTACCATCCATGTACTGAGGAAACGCCTTGTCGAACTGCAGGAACTGCTGTACACCCTCAATGAATTCATTCCGCACACCGCATATGTCATCTGGATGATGGTTGTACATCCACGAACGATGATGCATATAGTAATTCATATCCATTTCTAGATACTTCTGCAAAAATGACAATATGTATCCTATAAATCATTACATACAGTGTGATTCTCTAAAGAAAAAGCTGACAATTAGTTGGCTAGGTAATCTATATTTGAAGTCACATAGAAGAAGCAAAGTAGGATATATATGATTATAATTGTGCATCACCGTCAAGAAGGATGTGGTAAGTAGTCTTGATTGTTGGGATTACCAATACTTTCCTATAGGATGTGGTAAGTAGGCTTCAAAGTTTTCCTATGGAACTCCATTGTAGCATTCTCAAATCCAGAATCACTAGTTTCCATATGGCTTAAATCAACATAAAGTATAATCACCATAGCTATATTGACTCTATCTGATTCTCTGGGTGCATTGTTGCTACTACCTGATGTCCCAAGTGGAAGAGGTCTAACTGTCATTGTTCCCTTTAAAGCTTCTTCGAAATCAGTAGCAGCAATAGTCATTTTTGAAGTCTGAGAACAACTGATACTGAAAATTTAATTCCTGGGTCCCATATGGGCATCACCAAAACATGGAAACCCCCTCCATAGACCCCAAGGCTCAGTAATCAACTTATATTCCACCCCTTTATGAGCTTCTCCAACACATACTGAGCCCAAGCATGAGGGCCTGGATCCCATATCAAATGATGATGGAAAAAATCAGATCCATCAAATCTATACCTGCCCTGTAGGTTTGAGTTACCAAAGCCAGGAAATATGATGTTGTTCCTTGATTCATCATCCTTGTAAAGAAGCTTTAATAAGGAAAAATTAGAGTTAGCACCTTTAAGTTCCAGCAATGTTTGAAAATCTTTATTCAAGGGAGAGGAGATACAACTAGCAAAGTTTTGTCCAGGAATTGCTATGTTCACATTCAACTCTTCCATAACTAGGGAATCTTGAGCAAGAATATCATCCTCTGAATTGTTCTCAAGAGTTGGCTTGTAGAATGGATCACTGGAACCTCTAAATTCCTGTTAGACTTCAGTAAGAACTTGATATGGAACTTCCAATGCCTTAAGCTTTCCCTCTTCAGTTTCCAGGTTGGAATCATTAGGTAATTCCTGAACATCAGCTTTAGGTTTCTTGGCTTCCCATTTGTTAGGGGGTTTATGATTATCATTGTCACTCATAAGCACCGTATCTCTGACCTCAACTACCATATTCACACCCTTTCTAGCAATTTTTGCAGTTGACTGCATGTTTTGCTTTATGCTCAAAACCAAGGCTTTGGTTTTGAGTTGATGCTCACTTGTGAGTGAGTGGAGAACCAATCCCTCCGTGGTTATACACTGAATTTGGCACCTGCGATACCAACTCATACTTCCAAGCTTCCTCACGGGCAACTCATCAAACACCTTCGGTTCAATCTCTTCTTTTTGCTCTGATACCAAAATATCTTGTCTGTAATTCTTTTTATTCTCTGTTTTCTGAATGCTTTCTTCCTCTAGATCCCCAATTTTCTCTGTAATCAAACCCTAGAATTCTCTTCTCCATCAATTTTTTCTCTATTGTAATCCTTTCCTCTCTATTTTCAAATTCAAATAGTACTGTTCTTCTCCAATTTCTCCTTCAAATTATTCTACAATGTCAAATGCGGTTAGATATATTTCAGATTTAGGTCATCCATATTTGGGAACATATTAAATGGTATCAGAGCAGCATATAAATCTAATCATGGAGGCAGCCGAAGATCCAAGCATGAGCTGCCATGGATCTCTTCATGAATCTCCACTGATTCGAGTTCCAATCCATGGCGAAGCTTGAGTACAAACTTTGAAAGAGTACACAGAGGATCCGAGAAGGATCTGCAAGGGATTTCCTCGTGGATCACCACCAAAACTTTCGATCATCAATGGTGAACCCATGGATCTAGAGAGGGAGGATCGACTGCAATCGTGGATCACACTAGGCCCTTATTACAAAACCCCTAACCCTAACCCCAGGTCAAAAACCCTAATCCTAACCCTAACCCTAGGTCCTGATCCCAGGTCGTGTCAGTTTTGGGTTAGGGTTGGTGTCACGTGTGTATGTGTGTCGTGTTTGTGTCAGTGTTTGTCAAGTGTGTGTGTTGTGTCAGTGTCAGTGTTATGTGTGTCCTGAGAGAGAGAGAGATAGAGAGAGAGAGAGAGAGAGAGATAGGGTTTACCTAGAGGAGGGGGATGCCGAAGTAGGCCGCTGTGGAGATGCCGGTCGCCGGAGAGGAGGGTGGGGGAGATCAAAACTTTTTGAAAACTTTTGAAAAATTCAACAAATGGGGGAAATCAAAATTGATCCCTAATTAACAAAATTTTAGAGACGTTAAATAATAACGTCGCTAAAATAAATATTTAGCGATGTCACAGACGTCGCTAAGCACGTTGCTAAATATTTTTAATATAAATGTCGCTAAATACTTTGCTAAACATCGCTAAATTATAAAATTCAGCGACGTTTAGCGACCTAAGATAACTTATAGCGACTATTCTTTTAAAAAACTGAATTATAGTCGCTAAACGTCGCTATATGTCGCCATACAGCGACGTATAACGACGTTAATATTCGGAGTTGCTGAATTAGCGACGTTTTAATTTATCGACGCTAAAAACATCGCTAATCCCACAATTTTTAGTAGTGGGTTATAGCCCATACGCCTACTGATTGTCCTCCCCTCCTATGATACTACGTGTCAAGTGTGTGTCAACATATATATAGTATATAATTATGACTGAAAGAAAACACACATGCAATGAATATATAAAAATATAATAAGTATGCAAGGTACTGTAAGCAATTTGGCAAGGTATCTTGCCTGGTCTGAAAAGGGATGAAGTCGCAACTCAAGGCGTCGTCCGATCTACCCGTCACATAAATTAAACAAATTAGGTTACAAAAGTGGGTGAATAGGTTCCTCCATTTTAATATATTTTAATTATGAATAAAATAACCTAAAATACTATTTTAATCTTATTATAATCTGATTTTATTGCTAAAATCTAATTTTGGTCTAAAGAAAGTCAACTTTACAGATTTGTGATCCGTAGCACGCAAATCGAGGCAATCCGTTGACCAAAAAGTCAACCAACTCAAATCCTTGATTTGTGTATAGAATTCTATAGATTTCAGTGCTACATGAATACCGGAATTGATGGTTTCATAAAATCACAAGTCGGTAAAGAGTTATGGCCACAAGGGTGCACATATAACAGTTTTTGGTGGTTTTCTATTTACCTCTACGTTGCACGAATTTTATAGTAAATTAAACTTACATGTTAAATTCTTGAAATATTATTTTATGTAAGTTCATCATGTCAACTTTCCAAAACTTCAAACGGTTCATAATTCCGAATTCGGGATCTCCCGAAATCTCAAAAATACGGAAGCACATCTGATTTCGGACAGCTGGCACTTTTAGAATTTTGTGGAAAAATAGGTTCATAAATTATTAAAATAATTTATATATTCAGAAAACTAACCTTGATATAGTTCTAACAAAAAAAACTGGAGGGCGTTTGGAGTCCAGAGCTAGGAGATATCGTCTTTTTAAGTCGTCATAACTACTAGAAAATGAGGTTGAATTTATGACGAATTTAGACTATTTTTGGACCAAAAAAGTGAGGAGTTTGGGGAAGAAAAATATGAAGGATGATGTATTTATAATGGTGGACACTACTTAATTAAATACGACTATGATTGGCTAATTTGGATATGATTATGATGAGTTTAAATAAGGATAGGATATGCATGAAGTAGCTCAGGATTTGAATTAATTTAAAATAGAGTTTGAGTTTATCTCAATAATTTATAATCTTAAATAGAATTGAAGATAATACAAATAATTTATATATAATCTTGTTAATATCTATTAACACTAAATTAGCATCTATCTAATATTAAGACTATATATATCCAAATGAATCCTAAATAATTTCAAAAATCTAAATAAATTTCTTAAAATTCTAAATAAATTACAGAAAAATATAATTAAATATTTTAACCTAAACTAAATATTTGGTAGGAACAATATGCAAATATGGTCTCATAGTAAATCATGAAAGTCCTAAATATTTATGTTCCCTATGTTTTAATTACCCTAAAATTCTAGAAAAATATCAAAAAATCTAAAATAGCCTAAAATTGATTCTAAATAAATATTTATATAAGTAAATATATTAAAAAATTTATTTTCTAATTAACTAAGAGAATACTCTAAAAAAATTTAATATTTAAAATAATCTATAATAAATATAATAATATAAAATATACACAAAATACCTATTTTGGGTGAGGGGGTTTACAGATATTCAAAATTATCTCCGAGAGCCGTCCACTCCTTGTAGTTCGGTACGAAACCCTTTTTGTAGAGATGCTCCCTCACGAGATCCACCTCTTTGAATGGTATATTACGACATTTGACACAAGGACTACCTGATGAGCCTCACATCCATGAAATGAGGTTGACTACGGGCGTATTTAAGAAAATTTTCAACGCCCGCCATGAAATCATCTGTCAAACCAATCCTACTCTCATGTCGCCGAATGTACATCCATAATCGGTGAACTAAGTATCGACTCATTAATTCTGCATGTACCATATATATTAATTTAAACAATATGGATTAATTAGATTCAAGATGAGTTAAGATATTTGCTAAAGGATTAGTTTGTTAGGATACTTGATGAAGAAGTCTCATAAAGAACTAAATATTGTAAAAGCTACAGTTAAGATACTTGTTTTACACGTATCCAAAATTATACTTCCTCGACACTCATCTGATTATGGTCGATACACGCCTTAGCATAGTAAGGTTGTAAAAGCAAGTAAAAAATAAACTTATCTATCACATGTAAACTAATCGGCAAGGGTGACTACTATTTCATTCAATTTCAAAACTACTAAGAAACAACACTAGAAATACTTAAAATTATGCCTAAATATATGGAATATACTTTCTAAAATATTATTAATTTATTAATAATCCTTTGTTTTTCGATACAGAAAATCTGATACTCCGATCCGTAATCGACGATATGGCCGATACTCCGATTCGCAATTCTATTTCTACTTCTAAGTATTTAGTACCTAATTATAGTAACTACTAATTACTATTTATATTAGTACTCCAAAGTATAACTATAAACGACTATAATATAATTCGATTTTTGGATCAGTTTTTTTGCGCTTTTTTTTGCTAATATATATATAGTAACTAAATATACCAATTTTTTCTAAACCGAACCGAATAATGCTCACCCCTAACTGTGACTGTGGCTGTGTTCGTGTCAAAATACAGATACAACAAACCTAAATCGTGTCCATGTCTGTGTCGAGATTTTTTTTGTGGTAATCAACACTATGTTTGTGTCATATGTTCGTGTTTGTGTCGCATGTTGGTAAATCTAATTCAATTTTAAAACTAGTAAGAAGCTTAACCTAAATCAAAACTATCCAATGTGTCGTGTGTCGGTGTCTGTGTTTGTGTCATGTGTTTGTGTCCAAATCCTAAATCAAAATAACCTAGTTAGGATCATTACCTGTTGTTGTGGAGGATGGGGCTCCGCCTAGGCTGACTGACTAGAGAGGAGAGGGGGGGGGGGGGGTTGAGGAGGGGGCTGGAGAGGGGGGTCGAGGAGGGGGAGGAGAGGGGGATGGGGCGGAGAGGGGATTGAGGAGGAGGAGGAGGAAGGGGTGAGGGGGCCGAGGTCGGGGTCGCCGGAGAAAGGGAGAGGGGAGAGGGGGTCGTCGTGAGAGGGGGTCACCGGAGAGGAGTTTGGGGTCGTGGTTGGGGAAGGAGGTGGAGGTGGAGAGGGGAGAGGGGGCCGAGGTCGGGGGTCGCCGGAGAAAGGGAGGGGGGAGAGGGGGTCGCTAGAGAGGAGTTTGGGGTCGGGGTTGGAGAAGGAGAAGAGGGGAAAGGGGCCATGGTCGGGGTCGGGGTCTAGAGAGAGAGAGAGTGAGAGATTGAGAATGGAGGAGAAACGAAACGCGTTATGAAATTTCAACATTTCTGCAGCGACGAAATAATCCGCCGCTAGTCCGTCGCTGAAGTAAAATCGACACCATAGCGACGGAACTAGCGGCAAAAAAATTAATATAGGTTGTATACATAATCAAATTATTCGTTATTCCGTCGATTATCCCGTCGCTGACTCGACAACGAAAAAATAATCCGTCGCTGATATCCGTCGCTATTTTTCAATAATTTTTAAAGTAAAAATCACCATATGCAACACAAACTATCACCAATGACACAACTCTCCATTGTTGTTGTAAAAAAAAAAAAAGAAGCAAAAGGCAGAATGACATAAATAAATAGCAATCAAATAAGATATTGAATAATGACATACATAAAATAAACGCCATGTCTCCTTCCTGCCAAATCTAGAAAACATACATTCATCTAGAACAACTTTCAGTATGTTGTAAAATAAAATCTCTATCTTGTATTTAGGAGTTTATAAACCAATTTACCATCATCATATTGTAATTTAGGATTTTAAATGGACTTGATCATAAAAAAAATTTGGCCAGAGGCAGTAAGTAGTAGCTCTAATGACTAGTGATAAAATTTATGCATCCAAAGCGTAATGCGATATCAAGGTCTTTCTATGATCGGAAGGGAGTTCCATGCACGTACATCGGGAGGCGGTCGGCAGTCATGATCGGAAAATCGCGGCACAGTCCGCAGTTCGTCAGCCCGGTCAAGGAGGGTGGGGTCAGGGCCGGTCTAGGGGCTCAGCAAAGAGGAGATGATTGAGGTCGTCCGGTCGGAGAAGGGGCGGTGCAAGAGCTCAGGAGCATAGGATATTTACGAGCAATCCCAGATGTCAGGTTGAGCAAACAATCCTGATCCAACAAAACCAACACAACAATAATCACTAGGGAGGGAGATATAGCACAAGAACAGAAGCAAGAAGGAGAGCAAGACAAGTCCCATGTGAATGAACACTATTATACATCCATCCATCCTTGGTCATAGACGTCGACGATGGCTGATAGCTCAAGGTGTGTAAACGGGCGGGCTGGCCCAAAATCTGTCACTGGTCTGACCTGGTCAAACCCGATTCGGGTTGACGTGGACTCGGTCAACGGATCGGCCCTCTCCGATCCACTCCTCCCACGGGTCCGGACTGCATCGGAGGATCTGACCCGCAAGTCCGGCCCGTCCTGGTCCGGTCCATCCTCTGGTCGGACCGAGTCCAATTTGGACGGTCTGGTCGGCCCGGTCGGA